>OZ024904.1:108737114-108854114 GCA_964017125.1 Flabesymbios commensalis | reverse complement strand
TGACATCTGAGCTGATAGCCCTCCCTGCTTAAGGTGTTCATATGAAAATGGATGATCTTTATGTAGGCTTGTCATTTGATCATAGTAGATGGGAAGATAACATAACATAGTTGTGTCGATCATATGCAAAGCACCAAAGGATCATACAGTGAATGGCGCTCAGATGCAGCTGCCAATATTGCCCTCTCTCGATGCCCTGATCAGACCTAGAAGTATATACAATATGTCAAGGTGAGACATCTAGAATGATGCTACTTGGCCATTTTGTTGTCTTACTTTTCCAAAATACAGTGTTGTACAGCATATAAATGCGAACACAAGATTCGTTTTGGATTACTTCATTCAGATAACTTTGACACAGGTCATCATGTAGTTCTTTCATTTTGAAGACAACCACGTTCAAATATGTCAGGTCATCATGGTGATTGTCCTCTAGCCATGAATGGAATCCTTCCCACATGATCCTCCTTAAGTGCTTCATATATTATTTTGTGCAGTCGAACAACACGGTTGTATTGTTTGCCATCTACTACACTGCCAACTGATCCTTCTGCAATTATATCAAATTCTATTGCTACATCACGCAAACCTGCATCTCCGAACCTCTTGCCGATAACTGCCAATAAACTGCAAATGGTGTGTAAGACACTAAGCCGAAGAACTATGTGGCTAAATTGTTGTGGCTGTTTCCATATCACTTCAGCTGTTTTCGCATACAAAGCCTGATCAAAAACACATAGCACTTCTTCAATATGGAGGGTTTTTGTGATGTTCTGTGCTTGGCACAGTAGCCCATAGACCGTAGACATGTTAGTAGCAGGTCTATGGACTGTTGGAAGGTAGCCCACAGTGTCGTTCGAAACACTGATGTTGTTTCTTGTTAGAATATTGAATCCTGTCCATGAACTCACGATCTGACTGTTTGTATCACACTGACGCACCAGTACTCGTCAGCATACCTGCGACCACTGCAAGCATAATTAATTTAATCGGACGGACGGACGGACGGACGGACCGACGGGGGACGGACGGACGAACAATGAGCCGGCAGACAGGCAGATGGACGGATGGAAAAACCATCTACGTAATGTTTCTGGTCGTATGTAGGGTGACGAGGCATACAGCTGTATCTAAACACTCTCTATTATAAATTTTTCATATACGTAACAGTGGCAAAAGTTGAAAAATAATAAAATCGCTATATTTTTAAAAAGCTACTCCTTTCAGATGTCCATCATACATTTTTGACATGCCCCTAGCATGTCTAAAAAGGTGTAAAATTTTCGTTTGGTACCTCCGAGTGGTACCAACTTTTGGTCTGTATCACGGACTACTCCCCATGTTTACAGCTACAGCTATAACGAGTGAATTATTCTTAACAATTCTGGAAAGTCTTATGTTTTCTCGTTTATTTACACATTTTCGTAAATGAAGCGATCATGTGAATACAATTATCTAGTAAATATGTAAACGCAAAATTGGATTTATTCATTTATATAAAATTTAATATAATATTTACGCTACATGGCATATTTCCCTTCCTGTTGAACTGAATGATTCAGAATAAATCGCTGTTTACTATGAAAGTAAGTTTATTGTAAGCCTACTTCAATCATCACAGATTCACTGGAATTAGCATGATAAATATATGAGTCAAGTCAGCTTAAACTATTTATATTACTTCTATTTGATTGCTAAAAAAAGATCATGTTTAATTTAACTGTCGCCTTAATGAATCATGGCCGTATCCGGGGGGGGGGGGGGGGGTTATCTGTAACCCCCTTGCATATTTCCAAAACGAGTTACACTGTTGGGTAGACCAAAACATGAGTGAAAACTGTCATTAGAACAAGTCAATGTTACCTCTGGATTGCACCAGAAGACGCTACACAAAGCGAGTGGTCGTCCTGAAACCCCTCCGGTGTCTTGATCTGGCTACAGTCTTATGGATTAAGGCTACTTCGACCATCAAAGTTCACACACAGCCACCTGAAAACACGATAATTAAATGGTTGATGTCAGCTTAAAGAGTGTTAGATTAGAAGTGTCCAGTAACACAGACGAAGTTAGCTTAATTCTGCTATGAAATATATTTTTTCTGAAATATGATGTGTGTGGCCAGCACTTTCACTCTAAACAATATAGGTTCTTTAAAAAGAACCCTTCAGTACAATCACCATACAACCCCAGGAGAACCCTGCAAGGGTTCTCCTGGGGTAAAAGAACCCTTCAGTACAATCACCATACAACCCCAGGAGAACCCTGCAAGGGTTCTCCTGGGGTTGTATGGTGATTGTACTGAAGGGTTTCTTCTAAAGAACCTATATTGCTTGTACCAAAATTGATATCGCCTGATACTACAGTTACATTGTTGTATCAAATGTACGGAATGTACCGGTGCAGATCTCAAATAAGGCATCTGTTTTAAATGTAATTGTCAAATGTAGTTTTATCGTGTTCAGCTATGAAGTTGATAATTGTATTCGCTGATTTATTGTAGCCGCACAAGCAAGACATAGGAATATTAAACGAAAAACTAGTATACATATATTTTAGCATCACAAACGATATTGTGATGTTCATTTCTGAGATGTGTTTACAAAACCTTCCGCTCAGTTGTACATATTTAACTGACCATGTTATGTATATTTCTGCGGAGATATGTGTGGCGTGGTACACACAATCGCTTATATCAAAGAGGACATAATAAATGTGAATAATCATATGTCTTCACAAAAGTTGGTGTTGAGACAACAAGTCTATGTTAAAAATAACCTCAAAGCAGGTCAGGCATTTCGGTTCACTGATTCATAATATTTAATTCTGACGGACCCAACTCATCTTCCTATTTAAGGCCTCAAAATTAATATAAATTTACAAAATTATATACTTTGTTTTGAATCAAACTTACGTCAATAATTAGAAGCATATGCTATGGGGAGATAAGCATTGGTAAGTATCAATCATTTAAGCTAGCAGGTATGTGGTCATCGATGTCATAAAAACACATTTCTATTACTTTATTTCATTTTATAAATAATCTTTTGAATTTTGGAAATGTAAATTTATTTTTAAAAATCACGTGCTAGTATAAAAACTGCCTAGTGTTTCATTATCTTGCTCCAGTAATAGTTTGGTAATGATTGGCATGACATAGAATGGTCCATATAAGGGGTGTTCTATAACATTTTAACTGCCATTTCCCGTATGTCTCAGGGGTAAATTGATCCAATTCAAACTCTCCTTATATAAACTAGAAAAGTCTTAAATTTGAAAGAAAAATTATTTCCGATATATTTAGCTTTTCTAAAATGACATAAGCAGAACAAAATCGAATTTAGGATCACTATACCTCGGAGCCATTTCATATACAGTTTAACACTTAGTCCCCAGGTATGTATCCTGTTTGACCTCCAAGTCCAAACGGCCGTATGTACAATGTTTAACCCTTGTATTTGCTCAGAACATTTATCTTCAGATTTTAGTTTTTTAGGAGCTGCCATAAAATTATTATTTTTATTTTAACAAGTAGTTTGTGTAAAATATTCTATAATAATCATATTCACATTAATCACTGTTTTCTCATTCGCATCCTCACATATCTGCTCATTTATTTTGCTTAAATCTATTAATTTTTCTGTGGTGTTTTATGTATGTATCAGGCCGAAATTGTAATACCATTTTTCTCAGCTTTGATTTTTATTACGTGTATTGCCAGTGACAAGGAAACATCCAGTGTACCTACTACCTATACCTATATAATATAATACAATTTTTCCCAGCTTGTTTAATTTATATTAAATGTACATAGCAAATGATACGGAAAAATCTTGTGTAGGGTCTGCGTATATATTATAATATGTTTAATATTCATTCAGTGTATATAGCACATGATGAACGAACATGTTCTGCATAGATTTCAAATCAATCCAGGCTTTCGTGTGTAAGAAAAAGCATAATGTTTGGCTTATATAATGCTTAATACACATGTGAAGAGATATTGTACACACGTTTTATTTATAAATAAATATTTTTTCTTTCTAGGCAACAATCGTTTGTTTATTTCATACTCAACATAAGCTTCAGTACTAGTAGCGGTTCATAGATTATAATGGGAGAGTCAAGGCTTTGGCAAAATCGCTGATTTTAGGCGAGGCATTTTTTGGTCACAATTCCCAAATGTTCACAAAGTAAAAACGGATACAACACAGAAATCGAATACTACCACAACACCATTTAAATGTCAAGATGACTGCCAAAAATCAAAATGCGGCAATTATTTTGATGGAACAAAAAAATGTTTTGAAAATTTATCATCATTCAAATAAACCTATTTTACTACAATCAACTTTAAAATGTTCGTCATCACTAATCTGCATTTTTTTCCATTTCCTTATATTAACCCGTTGGAGACCAGACCCATATATATTCGTGATTTGTGACTTTTCAACTTCAGGATGTGTTCGTGATTGATTACATGGGATATCTATGACAGTTTCAATTAATCTGGTCTCGACAAGAGTGCAGCTGCAATTTAATCGGGTTGCCAATGGGTGATCAAGGTCATGTGAATATTATTATTTTATCCAGAAGAAGTAAATACATTCTAAATATTTCCAAGCATTAATGGGTTTGCCAAAATATATCACAAAAAAAAATATCGATCATCATATCGATATGAAAAAATAATTAGGTAAATATCGCTATGAGCTCCAGTGATAATGCCTATTTGATTTCAATTGGTTATAGCTCCAACCACTTAACAGCTAAATATAAAAATGCAGTGCATGCACTCAATACGCTATGTCAATATTTGAACACAACAATAACGTATACGGTATTTATTTAATAAATACCACATATCTATATACGAGGTGTCAAGTCATTTAACTGAACATGGTCGCCACCGTTTCGTTTTCGGTCGCACATGAAAACGGACAATGCCAATAGACTGAAAACCTTTATGTACCAGGTTTCAATACACTTAACTGAAATCGAGAAAGATTTATTAAATTGATAAAATCAAGATGGCCGCCATAGCCTAGTTTTGCTGATTTTTACTCAGTAGAGGTGCCTACTGAACGAAATTTTACCAATCATAGACTGGGAGCGGATATTAGTGAATTTTTGTTTTTTGTAAAATACATTTTAATCGATAAATACATCTTTGTCACTGAAATAAAGGGCCAAAATGAATAAAAGTAACACAAATGTGTTAAGGATATATACACATTTTGAGATAATTTCAGAAGACGGTACCCCACTTTGACCCCAATTTATGAAAATAGTGCTGTCGTGATTTCTTCAAGAAATATAATTTTTAATTCAGCGTAAAATCCTACAATAGGAATAATCTCCTGACAGCATCGGAAAAAATAAATAGCTCTACATAAGAAGCTGAGCTTTATTCATGAGATGCGAGATTATATTTGTGTTGTAAGCCATTAATAACTGAACAAATAGCGGCCATTTTGAATTTGTGGATTCCGGATAGTATTTAAAATATATATTTTCTGCATAAAATGCCCCATCCAACGAAAGTGGGTGAAAAGTAAGAGAGACTAAAATAAAGAAATGAAACGACTTTTTATTATTTCCAATATACAATGATGTAGGCTTACTTTACAATTAAACAGACAATGATCTGGTATAGTCTTGATATAGTCCGTAATAACAGACTTTGTGTGCGATACAAAGTCTGTAATCATTGCAATTGAAGCTGCCCCCTCCCCCCTCAAAAAAAAAAAAAATAATTGCGCATCAAATATATACGTCCAAATTTGATGACTGCCTTATATATTAGATGAAAATGCCAGGTTAACATCTCATTGAACAATGCCTTGACAGTGTTTTATAATTCTCATTTGTAGATGTGTATTTTGTCCTTGTACAGGGTAACCCTTATATTTCTTCACAAAATCGGCCGAAACTGTGTTTATTTTGAAAAATAAATAAAATTAATCACTCAACTTATTAGTGGGAGCTAAATTTATTTACGTATAAGCCCGCACCAACCACGGAAACACTATTTGCATCCCACTATCGTCAGGGATGTTCACATTTCAAAAGGTTTTCTTTAATTTTACCAAAATAAAGCATTTTGGGTGTTATTCAGTGCTTATAATTTATATTTAATAGTTTCATGAATAATCACAGTGTCAAATTTTGTATTTAGAATTACTATTCTAAAACGGCCTATAATTGGCGACCATTTTTAATTTCTTCATTAAAAAAATTCACCAAGGGTGCCACAGTGGCACTTGTCGGTTTCTTGCTCTGGACATGTACCAATATCAACAATAAAACATAGTCTCCGACTCCAAAGCCACCTTCAGTGAAAATAAAGCCATCTTTGAAACTTTACGAGTGAGCGGAAAAGAAACAGTGTGTTTATTTAAAGGCTGCTGCTTTCGAAGAACGGGGTTTACTTTAATCCTTTCAGGCCCGCAGGGTTTAAATTTTCGGGTCGTATTGATACACGCCTGAGAACATCTGGTGACTAAATCACACGTGGAGAAGGACACCTGGTGATTACATCACATTGTAAACATGTACTCATCTGGTTCCCGGACTCGGCGGTTTGAAAGAAACAAAAATGTTTCTTCCCCATCCACGTGCGAAAGTCAGTATTGTGGGGAGCTTCCGTGACCGAGAGGTAGCGTGCTCGGCCTCAGACCGCCAGGGCTCGAATTTCAAATCCTGTGTCTGGAGGACAGTGTCATCTCAATCATCTCACCATCCTCAGGAGGTTCTCCTGGCCCAGTTTAGCCTATATGTGCACAAAGGTGGCCTAAAGCCCGATTCATTTCATTTCATTTTGGTCCATAAAGGCTCAGATCGGTACGCGTCGCCAGATACAGGCCGAGCCGAAGGCGAGTGCCTGTATCGGCGACAAGTACCGATCTGAGCCTTTATCGACCAAAAAGCAGTGCCATATGCATTTTATCGTACGACCACCCACATGTTTAACTGGTAGGCCTAATTAAAAAAATTAGACTACAATGCGTCAGTAAACGTAAATAATTCGCAACCGCAGAACGAATTGTTGACAAGTTTTGGTCGATACAGGAAGTTATCAGTACAAGTCTCGTGGTCGATAACACCTGTGGGAGTACGATAATGATGTCAGATTATATGATTGTAATGTTAAAACAATTATGATGAATATGATACAAAGTCAGAAGAAGACATTCACATGGTACATGTATCATGTTTTTTACTGTCAGGCTACGATATGTCAGGATATATATGTCACGACGATACGATAATGTAGGGAACATATATATTGTAATTCATAGAAATGTCAAGATATGATCTTACAATGTGAAAAGATGAGATTTAATGTAAATTTAATTATGTTATATAATTCCAAAATACTGCATTTTAATGTCAACATAGGGCATCACAAATCTATACAAAAATATTAATATCTATAATGACAATTTCAATGTATGGCATCAAAATAACAGAATGTGAAATCATGATTTCACGATATTGCATTTTAATTATGAAATATCATAACGTAATGTTTTAATGTTATGCTATTGTCTATCGCATGCTGTAAGTCAGTCGTGTGCCCACCACTGAGAATGTCCCGTCACCCTAAAATGTACGACCTATCTTAATATTGTATAAGAATATATAGTTACATTATGAATATATAGTTACATTATAGTTAATTCGACGATATATAAATATCGTTCATTGCCAAATTATTAGTCTTTTAAGATCACGAGAGAGTCATATGAAAAGATATTGCGGATGTCATTGTAAGAAAATTAGAGTATTGACCCTGAAATAGTAACCTTGTGGTAATTCGACGCAACCTTATGTAAAGTTAGGCCTATATATATATTAGGAAACAGTAAAAAGACGCTAAATCTTACAAGACCACAGAGTCCTAAACGTGTATGTGTTTTATTCATTACATGTATACATCACGTGTATGTATTATATTCATTGCATGTATACATCACCGCAAACTTTCAATAAAACATGACTTTCTAAACGACCGATTTGATCGTAATCAAATAAAAGTGGGATTGCATATATTACTAAATCTTCAAGTAGGCTAACGTTAGTTACGGTTTAAGATCTACTTTTTGTAACGCAGTAATTCTCGATTATTTACATAAATGACGTTGGGTCAAACATAACACCATGCAGTGCGTTAGTTGGTCCCTTTCTGTCATATCGGACAGGGGCGACACAAGGGTGATTAAATGGGGGTAAAAACCCTCCAGGTCTTTGTGTTACTCCTGTAACCACTCGGGGTGTTTCGGCATAGGTCCGTGTTGGGGTCTAGGTTTATTTCAAGCCATGCACCATAACCATCTGAAATGAATATTTTTTGAAAAAAAACACACAAACAGGTATGTTGTACCTTTTTAAGATGATTTAACCTTGAGATGACCTTTCCATGACCTTGGGGTAACTCACCTATGAAGCCCAAACCAACACAACCCATGTCACCATGTGTAGCCTACTTGGGCTGCATTCCGACCGATTTATTGGAAGTGCTGGTCCAAATATCTTTTTTTAAATATTTCAGGACAAAACCCCTTTCCACTGACAATGTGTAGACTATTATGACACATTTGCATACCAGTCTAACTCTAAGGGTAGACCTATCATACTTCTATGAACCCTGGTGACATTGGATACTACCTGCAGACCACCTGAAAGTAAGCCTAAGTTGGTAATAGTAAGGTTACAAAAAATTTCAGCTTATAGTAGGCCTATGAGTATTTCCTATCGACCTATAGGCCTTATGGTACGTCAGTTGTTTCAAACCTGCAGCATATTTTTTATCATACACTCTTAAATGGTCATACGCTTAAATGGTCGGTAATTCACGTTTTTATTATTATTAACCCTTCAACCGCCGGAGCCGCATATATTCGTGTTTTTATTTTTTATCACCACATTAAGTACACCTTTAAACATGCTAAAGATAAAATGTGACAGCAATCAGCAATATTTGAAAACAGTTGACCTCCATTTTGTCAAATCTCAGTAGTTTTCACTCACTTGAAGTTGTGGATCGCGTCAGCGAGACACAACTTCCAGTGGGAGAAAATTCAAATTGAATATTTGGCGGTTAAAGGGTTAATAGGCCTCCATTCATAGCGCAAGTCACGCAACGTAGTACAGGACTAGATTATTAGGGGGCCACCATTGAATCTCCAGAGGGGGGGGGGGGTGAGTATTTTTGAAATAAATACTTTCGAACGGACTGTGTGAAATAAAAAAAATAGTTAGAAGAATCTCACCCTCCACGATGTTCCGGTCGTTGTGAACCGTGGCGTTTGCTAAACTATTAGGCCTTTCAAGATCTGTTCCATAATAATATTATACAGTCTGTTTCACCAGGACCTGGGAGTAGCCTTTTTCCAATTTGCTCGGTCGCTCTTTACAATTTTCTAACAACATTTTTCTCAGATTATTTTTTCACCTTCCCCCAATATCCCTGAAAATTTGGTAGATTTTTTTTGTGTATTAGCGAAGTTAGACCATTTGGCATGTGATAATTTTTCAAAATGACAGCTCTCTTTAACACCATTGCCGTGAAACAAGAATCCTATTACATGCCAAATGGTCTAACTTCTAAAATACACAATAAAATTGCACCAAATTTTCAGGGATGTTAGGGGAACATGAAAAAATGTTCTGGTGAAACAGCCTGTAGTCTAAACACGTAATATTTTTTTGAACTTTCAGTGCGCTGCCCCCCCCCCCCCCCGCCACACACACACAAACCCTGGAGATTGAATGGTGGTCCCCTTCATAGATAATAATGATTCCTTCCTACGTCATAATATTTATTGCCGGGTTTCCTAGAGCTCTGCTCGAATAATAATAATGACGTCACAAGGGAATTGCCTTGAGGCAAACGCATGTGGCAACCTCAGAAACCCATCACGCGTTTGCCAGACACATGGAAACAACTCAGAACATTAGGGCCTAATCTAATCTGGAAAAAAGTTTGCGGTAACCGCATGGGGCAACCGGACACATGGAATGCAGCCAAAACTATACCCGCCGTCAGATTAACATGTATCGCATGTTTTTTGCCGATTTCTCAGTCAATTCTCAACCGATTTTTATGAAATTTTGCAAGGACTATTTTCGGGTCATGTGGCGACTATCGTGAAATTTTCATCAAAAAATATTATGTCGTTCAAAAGTTAGACCATTTGACATGTAGTAAATTTGAAATTACGACGTTCCTCTATAAACCCATTAAACTGATTAAATTGAAGTTTGTTTTTAGCCCTGAATTGCATTACATGTCAGATGGTCTAACTTTTTAGCTATACAATTTTTTAGCTATACAATAATTTCACGGTAGTCGCCGAGTGACTCGCAAATAGTCCATACAAAATTTCATGAAAATCGGTTGAGAATTGACTGAGAAATCGGCGAAAAACATACGATACAAGTTAATCTGACGGCGGGTATACCGTATAGTGTCAGAGCTCCAACATGGCAACAATAAAATCCCCTCAAAATCGGATCTGGCACTTCAAGGTTATAAAAAGCCGACTGATCATATCATACCCAGCGAACGCCAGACGATCAACCAACGCCGGCACAATGTTGCGCCAGCGTCGCAGTTAATGTAGGCCTACCTAGCCGTGTCATCCTCTCTACTCCAAGACCTGTTTCAGCCACTGGGGCTACATTGTACCGGCATTGGGTGAACGTCTCATAGCTTGGCCAGAAATCAAGTCAGCATTAGGCTTAGATCTAGTGATATTAATATGACGTCATAATTAGCTACATAATCTACTAATTAGTTATTACATTATGATATCTAAATAGTTACTAATTGAGCTATGTGACGTCACCGTTTATTGTCTGATGCTGTTCGAATGTATTTTCATAACATTTTTATTTGACAACTTCAAATGATGTTCAGATCAGCTTGTATAGTCTAGCTAAACATGTAACTTGTAGACTATAAAATAGTTCTCATAGACATAGTCTAACGTTACATGTAGACTAGTTTTGGTAGGTTTGTTGTTAAGTGTAATTTTAGGAAGGTCAGTTTTCAGCGAAATATTGATCCAACTATTTTCATGGCAACATTGTGTTTTAAATTTTTTATAACTCACGTCAAACTGTCAGTGTCAGGGCTTGACTTTTGTTCTTCTCATTCATGTATTTTGTCATACCTTCAAAGTTCGAAACACATCAAATAATACAGGCTGCAGTGTGCCCATTACAGAATAGTCGGTAATCCTTTAAACTACTTAAGAATATGACGATTTTATGACGTCGGGACCACATTTTCCGCCATAAAAAATGGACCACATTTTTTTTCACTTGAAGGTGTTTTTTTTTAATATTATTGGACCACAATTTCCCGCTATAAAGAAATTAAATGTGGTCCAACGACGGGACCACATTTAAAAAATGGACGCCATTTGTAATCTCGTAAAAAAAACCCAGATCCAAAACCCCAGATCCTGGTGTCAAATTCTGATGTCGGAATCACATTCTCCCGCTAAAGGAAATGAAATGTGGTCTATAAAAGACGGGACCACATTTTTTTTTTAAATAAAGGTGTGATCTTAGAAAATTGGACCACATTTGCCTGCTATATAAAGAAATGAAATGTGGTCCCAAGACGGGACCACCTTGCGGAAAATACCGGCATTTCTCAAATCATACGGCAACTCCAAACCCGCTAAAATCTCAAGATGTATGTTATTAATTGACGACGGGACCACATTTTAGCAGAAATACATGTAGAAGGAAATAAATGACCTTAAACCATTGACGGTAACCCACTCCGACCTCATACAGTTACGACAGTTGTCATATCCATCAACAGATCACATCAGCATGAGATGGTCACGGACGAAGAAGTGGCAGGTTGACAAGATTGATGACGGTCATCAAATTAACGCCGACGCACAATGAAATAGTCCCTCGTTGTCAAGGTATCACATTGAAGTTCTTAAATATAATTGTTCTTTTTAAAATCATGTCATTATTTAATATGCCGTCCACAAGAGACAGAAGTATTCCTTCTGTGGGCCACTATCCAAGACATAATAATACAAAAATGGTTAGATATGTGGTCTCACCACCCCAAATGCCAGTCCCATTGAAACACATGTAAACTGCCTCAATTCCGCAGGCCGATTTCACCATTTTTCACCCTATTAGATATTTAGTGTGACATATCAGAATAAAGCTTGAGATGTCCTTGTTCGAAAACAGGCCCGCTATGGGTATGGTTACCAGACAGATTTTGAGCTACGCCCCCTAGAGTGTAAAAAAGTCAATACTGTTAAAATTAGGCTATAATCCGTGCTCTCTTTCACAGAACAGACACACATCATTTTAACCCACTGTATCCCTGGGAGGTTATCATGAAACAGTTATATATGATATCCTTGACAAAGAAGATAATGTGGGCTTATTAAATATTCACAAAATTATTACTTCTTTGTATTTTATTTTGTTTCAATAGAGGTTGGAACAGCCGCATTAAAAATATTTTGTGTGATGATTCCATCATTAGTAGACACCTCCCTGGATTTCGGCTTATTTAGGGTGGTGAGACCATATGTAGAGATATAATTTTCTTTGATTATTTTATTTCGGCCTGGTATGATGCTTGAAGGTGTTCTGAACAATATAATTTTTGAATTAGGCAAATATATTGAAAACTGTTGCCCTCGGAGCCCTTTGAATAATTATTGATATCATGAAAATCGGCCTGGTTTCCTTGAAAGTCGCATTGAATAAAACAGTTAAATGAAGTGGCTATTCCCGCCTCTATTTCGTCACACAAAGTCGTCATGGTTACCTTGTATTTCGAAAATTGTTGTTGAAATATGCCACACATATTAGAATGGACTGCTATTAGTAGCATCCATACTTAAATTCACTATTTTTTATTTTTATTTGGGCCCATATGACAATCAAACTACCAACCAGGCATTTCATCTATGACTTATATCACCAAAACACGGCCTCTTCTGGTCTTTTCTAGACATGGTTATCACATGTATTCACCAATTATATACTTTCTAATCAAAACTATTACACTTAGATTGCTACAGCGATAGTAAAACTCAATAAAATATAGATATCAAGCTGCAGATTTTTTATCAAGCAGCTGGAATATGTCAAGAAAGGACCAGAACATGCAAACCCCTTGTGTCTACTGATGGTCTCACCACCCCAAATGCCAGTCCCATTGAAACACATGTAAACTGCCTCAATTCCGCAGGCCGATTTCACCATTTTTCACCCTATTAGATATTTAGTGTGACATATCAGAATAAAGCTTGAGATGTCCTTGTTCGAAAACAGGCCCGCTATGGGTATGGTTACCAGACAGATTTTGAGCTACGCCCCCTAGAGTGTAAAAAAGTCAATACTGTTAAAATTAGGCTATAATCCGTGCTCTCTTTCACAGAACAGACACACATCATTTTAACCCACTGTATCCCTGGGAGGTTATCATGAAACAGTTATATATGATATCCTTGACAAAGAAGATAACGTGGGCTTATTAAATATTCACAAAATTATTACTTCTTTGTATTTTATTTTGTTTCAATAGAGGTTGGAACAGCCGCATTAAAAATATTTTGTGTGATGATTCCATCATTAGTAGACACCTCCCTGGATTTCGGCTTATTTAGGGTGGTGAGACCATGTACATTTCATTTTTTTTTTTATAATATAGATCTATATACATTGTACTGTACACCGACATATCACACTAAACTTATGGGTGATATAGGTTATGCCTAAAAGTAATGTTTATATACAGTATTTATCTTGGTCTTATACTTATACTATACTATGGTCTTACACGTATACTATCACTGTTATAGTCAAGCTCAAATGTATTACATGTATACCTTATTATAGTTCATTTTATAAAATATATGGTAGACTATATAAATTATAGTCTTATACTAAGTAGACGTTCATTCAACCAGTCCACCACTGTGGCATTGCAGGTGGTTCGAAAACATTACTAGTAGTATTTGTAGCATGATCTTTATGAATACAAAAATTATGAGGGGTCACGTCGAAGGCCTTAATTTTCCCTATTATCTCTTTCATTATTGTCTGGCACATTTTCTCTGGGGTATTGAATCGAAGCATGTAACGAAAGGTGAAATGATGAAAGATGGCTAAATTGCGCTTTGGGACGAAAAATGCCATTGCCATGACATTTCTTCTTACGCACCGTCCACTGCTTGAAGTCATTTTCCATCTGGAAAATAGAAGGACATGTTTGTAAGTGCATGCATAGTAAATGAAACTGAAATATGTTCCAAAAGATAAGACAAGAAATGTGTCTTTCATTGAACGTAATAGTTATTTAAAAATATGAAATAGGCCTACTATAGTTCAGGCAAGATATATTTATTGTATAGAAATATTATTTACATCCTAATGAATAACTGAAAGAAACGTGTCTTTCAGTAAATGTAAGATTTACTTGAATATATAATACACTAACGTAATAATTATGTTCAGAAATATACTAAAATAGACTACACAAATATTATAGTTCCTGCATATTAACTGAAAGACAGGTCTTTCAGTTTATTAACAAAATTTATGTAGGTTTAGAATAAAGACCTCTTAACTGAAAGACAGGTGTCGTTCAGTTAATTAAAGTAAAGATAAAATAAAACTGTTAAAATAAAATTTACATAATCTTACTTGTGAAAAAAATCTTCCAGAGGCACAGTAGTCAAGGCTGTTCACTCCGTAACACGGATGGAAGTCCACAACATACAGTTCTTGGACATTATAATCTTCATATAAATAGTCGGTGAAGCCAATCCAACCTGCGTTGTTGGGTGGTAATCTGCAGACTGGACAGCAGGTGTACTGCCCTCCTCTAAGCAGTGGGTGGAATCGGGAGTAGTCAGTGAATCTTTCGGAAGCATACATGAAATTGCCGAGACAACATATTTTTCATCAATTTCGACAACAAACTTTTTTTTCTGCCCACATTTTCAACAAACTTTTTTTTCGGACTTTTGTGGTGACAAACTATTTTTTTCAATTTTTTTCTAGGCCCCCCCTCAGATATCAAATGGTGCGTCCCTTATTACATGCGAGCGAATGCAATGAAGACTTAAATAAGTTATGAACTGACATACTTGTTGAAAGTCTGATGTTTCATGGTGTGTAGATGTTTAGACTGTGACAAACTTCGTCAGGATGTGGGTATTGCTAGGACGAACTGAGCAGATCTGCCATGCCTGCAGACTGTGCGCAGTGTGATTGCTGGGACGAGCTGATGCCTGCAGACTGTGCGTAGTGTGATTGGGTGAGTGGCGTAGTAATACATCAGGTGGTATAGTCATGAATGGTACAGTCATGAATGGCAGTAGTGTGAGGTAAAATAAAACTGAAGAAACATGAAAGAACATGAACGTATTTACAGTCACTTATTTGTGCATTAATAATCATGACTGATTACGGCCACATGACATAAAAAAGTCATATAAAGGTCTTGGGTGACATTTTCATTCAAATAGGCTTTTCTGTATAGGAATTCTCCTAAAGGTTGTGGCAACAGAGCCTCGCTGGTGCCACGATAGTACTTTAGATGGGCTTTAAATTCCCCCCCCCCCAACAATGCTCAATGTTTTGTGTATGTACTTGCGGATCTTCAGCCGACACAAACTCTTCCGAGTGATTGACCATGGCATGGTGATACCCTTCATTGTTTAAACAAAAGTAGGAGCGCCACATATCGGAATACACTGGGCTGCCAGGGGCAATGTGAGATTTGAATAATGGTAATAACGTGTAATTATGAAATGACACAGCTTTCTTCGTCTTTCAAACATGCCGGAGACCCAGGTGTCTAACACTACATTTATGCGTCCTCTTCCATACTTCCGCTTCCCGCCGATGGGTGTCTCATCAATCTCCCAGTGTCGCCAATACCTCCCAATATCACATGATTCTTCAGTAGGTATTTGCTGGCGACATCGAGGGAGAAGAAAGACCAGTCCACTAAGGTACTCGAACTGAGTGATCCAGGCATCACATATTTTATAGAATGCATCGGCATTTTGTACACCCAGCAGTAAACGAAAAGTAAAATTTATTTTATACTTAGCTTTGCTTTGTGAAAAAAAGGATTTGTTTCGAATTGAAGTTTTCTTCTTGCACAGTTTACAACGAAAAATGTATGAATCTATTTTTGAATTATCGACAACCAATGCTATTTGAATGTCGCACTGTGGACATGTGAATGATCTTTTAAAATGCCATCTTCTCTGCAGAAATTAAGACAATTTTCTAAGGTACTAATAATTTGACATAAGGCAAAGAAATCTATCTAGAGCTGAAAGACGGAAATATATATATTATGGAAAGGAAGAGACACCCTTTGATCTATTATACTCTATAATGTGAAATGATTTCCTACCCACACGTGTAGGTCTACATGTATTTAGGCCACAAAACGAAAACCTCACTACCCAGCCGGCTGAAGTTGTGGCATAGAGGGCCTCTTGGAAATCACCTGGCCCAAAATCTCACAGACGGTGACCAGAAAACAAAATCATTGGTGGCAAAAACTTGCCAGCAGCGTTGAAGCCGACGTTGTTATCTGCTCCTTTTGACCTGGAGTGACCAGCCTTGCACCTTTACTTGGAAGGAGATGTCCAGAGGACACTTCCAGGGAAATCCCACTTTCGTCGGCATTGAAAATGCGGCGAGGGTCATCGGTCATACTCTTCCAATCTTCAACCTCTTATTAGGCTGCACATTATGCAGCTGTAACATATAAATGCTACCTTAATTAGAATAATATGTAGACCTTCTATATATTATATGTTAATTTTAAAAAACTGTATGCCTTTAGCTTTCATTTAGCAGATATACCCAGTAATGTCTCTGTGAAAAAACATTTTTCAGCTGATGATATATAGAGGCTACGTATATATAGATCACTACTGATTTCTTATTAACATAATTATATTCAATCCGGATGACCCAATCATTGGAAATAATCTTTTGATTGTCTGATCTTGTTCAAGATTGTTATTCATAAAAATTAATTGATTTTTCTTTTGCAAATTTATTACAAATCATGTCAATTTTCTGCATTTTCGTATTATTTGTCCACATTATTGTCTGTTTTTTTTTTAAATAATCCAAGTCTATTAGGTTTAATTTGACATAATGTGAAAAAAACTACTACCTGGACGGCCTGGCAGGATGACGTTCATAGCGTAATCCTATATGATCGCCAACTGCTGACTGGAGAATCGGCGATTAGATATTGAAAGATATTGAAAAATCATTATATGTTGATGATCTGGCTGTTTACTGCCAGTCAAGCAATATGGCAATAATTGAGCGGCGCCTGCAAGGCTGCCTCGATAAGTTGGTGACTTGTGCGGATGAGAACGGCTTTAAATTTTCTCCCACAAAAACTTTATGTGTACATTTTTGTAAAAAAAATGGCTTACAGCCTGAGCCTAATCTCAAACTATATGAACAACAGCTTCCTGTTGAAGAGCAGGTCAAATTTCTTGGTCTTTTTTTCGACAAGAAGCTCAGTTTTATTCCACACATCAAATATATGAAAGATAAGTGTAGGAAAGCATTACAATTACTACGAGTTATATCCAGCAAGGATTGGGGTGGTGACCGGACAACCTTACTGAGGATTTACCGGTCTTACATCAGATCCAAACTGGATTATGGTTGTATTGTTTATGGTTCAGCGAGACGATCGTACTTAGCAGTACTTGATCCAATCGCGAACCAAGGTTTGGGATTATGCTCAGGGGCATTTCGAACATCACCCATCTAAAGTCTTCAGGTGGAGACCGGTGAGCCCTATTTAGAGACTCGCCGGTTGAAGCTGAGCCTGCAATACTATATGAAAATGAAAGCAAATCCTGAGAATCCGGCATACTCGTGTGCTGTCAACCCTGAATACAAGAGATTGTTTAATAACAAGCCAGGGACTATACCTCCTTTGGGTATAAGACTCCAACCCCATCTGGAGGACATGGAGGTGGAGCTCGACGCAATTAGCGCTGTACGCTCACCAGAATGTCCACCTTGGCTTCTTCAACAGCCTAATATACTTTTTAACCTCTCAGATCTCAGGAAGGGAGACACCTGTCCCCTTGTCTTCCAGAGCATGTTGCTTGAGTTATTTTGTAGATTTCCGAGGCACCGGAAGGTGTATACTGACAGATCAAAGGAAGACAAGAGGACAGCTATGTCCTTTGTCTGTGATGATCATGAATTTAGCTGCCGCATCAACGATGAGGCTTCAATTTGCACAGCAGAGCTGTTAGCCATTGAAGCTGCCATCGAATACATCTGGGATAGTAGTGACGAGGAGTTCATGATCATCACAGACTCGCTATCTTCATTGCAGGCTCTTAAGAGTCAAAAACTCAACAACCCAATTGTTTCCAATATTTTGCATATGTGTCACTACTTGTCTGGGCACAAGGACATTGTTTTTTGCTGGGTACCCAGCCATATTGGAATACAGGGCAATGAACGGGCTGATGCTTTGGCCAAGGCTGCCCTGGATAAGACGAAACAGTTTTATTATATACCATATACTGATTTCAAGTACAACATCTCTGTCTACCTTGATGACATTTTGCAAGGTGAATGGAAAATCAATGTCACCAGCAAATTGTTCGAGGTACAACCAATAATTAAGCGATCTTTTACACCAATGGAACGCCGAAGAGATGACGTTGTCTTATGCAGGGCCAGAATTGGCCATGCCTATTTCACAAACGGCTATTTATTGAGAGGAGAATTGCGACCTATGTGCTTGACTGGCAGTAAACAGCCAGATCATCAACATATAATGATTTTTCAATATCGTCTGGTAAAGCATCAATTATAATGTTTATTTTAACGGTAAATAGAGTTGGTGAAAGGATACTACCTTGTGGGACACCCTCCTCCTGTGGATTTAGTGAAGAGTGGGTGTTGTCTAAGCGGACTTTAAATTTTCTCCCCTTTAAAAAATTGTCAATGAATAAGGGTAATCTACCCTTCAGGCCCATTTCATGGAGATCTTTCATGATACCACCCTTCCATGTGGTATCATAGGCCTTTTCTAAATCAAAAAATACTCCAACTGTATGTTGATTTTTAACAAAACCTTGACGGATATAAGTCTCTAGTCTGACCAAATGGTCTGTGGTGCTCTTTCCTTTTTGAAAACCACATTGATATTTAGTTATTATGTTATTGTCTTGTAAAAACCATGTGAGACGATGATTGATCATGCGCTCCATGATTTTGCAAAGACAACTTGTCAATGCTATTGGCCTATAATTACTAGGATCTGTTCGATCTTTTCCAGGTTTAGGGATCGGGATCACTGTTGCTTCTCTCCATCTATCTGGGAAATCCTGAGATTGCCACAGATCATTCAAGAGTAGAAGCAACAGATCAAGTGATACATCAGGCAAATGTTTCAGAAACTGGTAGTGAATTTCATCAGGGCCAGTTGCCGAATCAGTTGCCTGAGCGATAGATTTAATTAATTCTCGTTTAGAGAAATACTAAAGGTAAGTGCAATTTGTATACTTGATATAGGTATTGACCCATTAGCTTTGCAACTCCTAATATTTTAGATACACTTGCACAGAAGTAATAGTGCATATTATTATTATTTAGTAAATATGAAAACAAATTATTCTATATATTTTAAATAAATGTGTTGTCTTTTGTAGTTTATGGGTAATAAAAATGGATACACACCAACATCATGCGACTGGACGATGTCAAGGGATTGACTTCACCACGCATGCAATGCATAATTAACCAAAATAAAACATCAGTAAAACATATGCCAAGAATTAGATTTTCATGATTTTAATTACAACCTAATAAGTAAGTAAGTGTTTTACGGCTGCAGCTACTCTTAAGAATATGGATTGTGTAAAATGTGATGGTCTGCAGAGCTGATACAAGAACTGTACAGAGACGAGCATGATTGTCTGCCTCTACTTTATAGCGGCGATGGATGGCAGCAGGCATTGACTGGCAACAACCCACATACTGCAAAGATGCTTGGAAGGGAAGATTGCCTTTCAAAATGCAATGAGATGTATTTGTAAGGACTGTTACCGCACATGTGGATCCAGACAAGGCGACAGCAGCTCCGTATGGGACGGTTGGAGACGATTCACGGCTTGAAGACACAGTTACTGCTCAGAATGCGGCCAGAGGCAGAGATGGTAGTAGTAGTAAATCATTGCTTTACATCACTTTTCGGCACAAATGGTCTGTTTAAGTGTCATTGTAATACGATAAAAACGTTGTAGTCAATTGATGATGTACAGATGATGATGTGAGGGTGGGGGTGATAGGGCATGGCTCCGTATGGGACGGTTGGAGACGATTCACGGCTTGAAGACACAGTTACTGCTCAGAGTAAGTAAAATATTTGCTTTACTTCACTTTTCGGCCAGTATGGCCATTTAAGTGAAAATCCCAGGTATTACAATATCCCATATTGTATAGTTAAAGTAGTAAAGGAAAGACAAAGCCAATAAAAGCATGATCGTACTAAAATATTCAGTTTAAAATGTTTGATATGATAAGATGACGATTCTCCTGGCACCTATATGTAACGAGTTTAATGAGTATAAAAATATCAGTATAAAAATATCAGTATAAATAATGTGAAATATGAAGTTATTATAATATCTGTGTTATTAATTGACTGGGTAGTTTTTCTAGAATTATGGGAATTAACAGATCGCCATAATTGTCTTCACATTTACCGAGTGCTTTCAGCCCACGAATGTACGTTTCTAAATTATCGTAGAATTCTTTTACACTGTCCAGATTATACATAGCGTCAGGTAATTGACACAAAGCCTTCATATATGCAGAAATAATTTTATGCGGTTGCCCGTATCGTTTTTTGAGCAGGCTTAGAGCAACAGTGTAGTTAGTATTCGTCAATTGAAGCCCATCAATTGTACGGGTAGCCTCGCCTGAGAGCGTTGACCGTAAATACTGAAATTTTTGAATATCTTCAAGACTGTTGTCATTATCGATTGCAGCGCAGAATGCGTCGTGATATGAAGACCATTTTATCAGGCAACCGTCAAATTTCGGCAATTGTAACTTCGGCAAATTTACTTTCTTCTTCGTTGAAGTGGTATGCTCAGCACCAGCATTCAACGACGACGAAGCAGTGAGATTTGACAGTTTCTTAATTTTATGGTCTAGTTCGTGAATTTCTCTGCAATATTTCTCGATAATATCATCTGATTCAATAATTTTGTCAGCTAGTTCCTCTTCAGGTATTAAGTCGATTATATCATTGTCTAAACGTTTCAGCATTTCTAGTTTAGTATAAATAGAGTCCAAAATGCCTCTTAATTTTACCAGACTTGATGTGTCTACAGTTGTTTCACCTGTGACTTGTGCGTTGGCAGTATCAGCCGGCTTGATGATTTCGTTGGCAGACTTGATTAGTTTAGTCATCTGCCCACGATGAGCCCCTCTCGTTGTGTTTAACCGTTTTAGCTTCACTTCTGTCTCGCTCATGTTGACTTGTGTTGATTTACTCGCTATGGCACTGGTCACGGCACCAAATGTCGGATACAGGTTCAGGTATCGAATTAAAGAGTGACCAAGAGAACAACGTCCGTATTGTTTTCTGCCAAGACAGAAAGAGACCGACAAGCAAGACTTTATTACCATATATTATGCATACATTAATATTCATGTGCTAGTTATTTCATAAGTCACTAGGGGTGAAAACGCGGTATATACATTTCTCCTGACAGTCGTCACAATGTATTCACTGTTCTATGTGTAATGGTTAGAAGCACTCAGGACGACAAGTATCCAGTAAATAATATATTTGCTTTACTTCACTTTTCGGCCAGTATGGCCATTTAAGTGAAAATTCCAGGTATTACAATATCCCATATTGTATAGTTAAATTAGTAAAGGAAAGACAAAGCCAATAAAAGCATGATCGTACTAAAATATTCAGTTTAAAGTGTTTGATATGATAAGATGACGATGTTCCTGGCACCTATATGTAACGAGACAAGTATCCAATCAGAGTAACAAGTGAGAAGCAGGAAGCAGTAACATTATTTGTATTTATTCAGAAGCCAAAACAAGAGAAGTGTCACGTCAGAATGATAAATAATTCACCACCAAATTATATAGTTAAAACTGAAATCAAGTAGATCTGAATCCTCATGATGAGAATAATCGCCCGAAGTTAATGTAGCGTTATGACTACATTCGTGATGTGGCACTTATAGCAAACTGCGTTAGGCATTTTTGAGGTGCGACGTTCTGATGTGTCGTCGCTGTGCCGACCGACACCTGAAGGTGCGCTGGCACAGTTTGCAATCATGCTGATCAGGCATCATTCAATGGCATTAAGCCCCCAAGGCTGGATCGTCTGGATTGTATCGATCCAGGCCTGTTCAAAACTGAGTCTTTTTTTATGTCGTTGCCAGGCTTGTCTATGATTCGCACAATTATTTTGTTGCAGTGCCATCACAGACCACTCTTTAACTGTCAAGCCACTCATTTCGACTTGTTTTACTGTATCTATTAATGCAGTATTTTCCGCTGATGAGATTGGAGTTTCAGCTGGCATAGTTGCAGTACATCATGGATGTGATAGCTCATAACCTGGACGTGGACGTAAATGCAATCACAATATTTTTTGCGTCGCTTTCACTCAGAGTCAGACTCACAGAGTAAACAAACGTCAATCCCAGCTGTCATCTGTACCGGCATGAACAGCAACATGGTCTCACCACCCTAAATGAGCCGAAATCCAATCGGGGTGGCAACTGACTAGAGAATCCCTACCCAAATTACTGCTTTAAATGGTTGTTTCCGCCTCTGGTGAATTAAGAAAAATACAGGAATGTTGTAATTATGTGGATAAATTGTAAGCACACACTGTTTTCGCTATCTGTGATATGAGGTATAACTGTTATGTGAGATTTTCGGATGGCCACATGCGGTGAGAAGGATTTGTGTCTTTTCTGGGAATGGGCGCAAGAATATTTCGGGAGATCTGGGCAAAATAGACCTTTTCACCAACATGGGAGCGTAACGCAAAACGCAGGAAGTTAGCATACCATTTTCGAAGCAGTTTTTGAAAAACGACAGCTTAGGCTTTATTATGGTGTGTAACTTAGGGGGGCAGCTAGGGACGAAAGTGGTGATTTCGGCCCTTGGAATGTTGGTATTATACATGCGTTTCAATGGGACTGGCATTTGGGGTGGTGAGACCATGTGACAAATAATAATATGCTAGAAAAATATCTACAAATTAAGCTCTCTACGTCGTCTTAGGTACAACCACAAGCACCAAATACAAGGCTACACTAATATCATTAACGTTACATTGGTAACGTTTCTAAATATGAAGTCGTCACAATGTAATCACTGTTCTATGTGTAATGGTTAGAAGCACTCAGGACGACAAGTATATATTCAGAGTAACAAGTGAGAAGCAGGAAGCAGTAACATTATTTGTATTTATTCAGAAGCCAAAACAAGAGAAGTGTCACGTCAGAATGATAAATAATTCACCACCAAATTATATAGTTAAAACTGAAATCAAGTAGATCTGAATCCTCATGATGAGAATAATCGCCCGAAGTCAATGTAGCGTTATGACTACATTCGTGATGTGGCACTTATAGCAAACTGCGATAGGTATTCGAGCCTGCACATAAGCCGTAACGAAGCACGTCCTTTCACTCCAGGGATTCTCATTCAAGCGCCCACAACCGTCGAATTACAAACTAGCAGAAAGGCCCTCTTTCCAAAATATCTGACGTCACAAGAGCCGTAACCAAGTTAGAGTATACGTCACACTGAATGACAATACAATACAACATAATTCATAATAGATGTATTAATCGCCTAACAACGAGAGACAGTGTGAACACTATAATGTCAACAAAGCAATGAATAACAGGAGAAGTTCATTCAACCTTACATTACCAAATACACAAATAGCGCCACACGCCACATTATCTATTAATGCATTCTTCTCCGCTAATGAGATCGGAGTTTTAACCGACATATTTAACCAACATATTTTAAAGGAGACACCATGGATGTGATAAGTCACAGTGTGGACCTCTCTTACATATTATGTTACGTTGCCGTGTGGATTAGAATGTACAAAAATGATAAGATCGGTAAAATATATTATATTTGACAGACTCAGATGCCAATGATACTATTACTACTATTACTAGACTAGGCTATAGCTATAGGCTTATATTAGAACGGGAAATTGTCACTTGAATTTAAAGTTATAATAATGTGGAATCCAGAATATAATTTAAGGTCTAATTTCGTTGCATAGATAACCTAGGTTAGTAAGAGTGACTCGCTCGTCTATTGACTAACCTAGTCAAACTCAATAACCTGATTAATTTATATACCTGAAGTGAGTAAAGAATAATAACGATGTCAACTACACAAAATATTTTTGTCAACTGACATGCGAGAGCTTTGTTGCAATGAAGGGTTCTCTATTTATAGTGGCGAGCCGCGCACGGACCGCAGGTGACAAAAACACCATAAGAAACCCTTACGTTTACACTAAAACAGAGGGTAGCACATTTTAAGATATATTATATTAATAATTAATCGCTGATTACACTAGATACTCAATTATGATAACATATTTGAGTAATAAACATACTCAATAAAGCAACCTCAAAAGTGTAAAATTTAACCACATAACCCAAATGGTTTGTTTACAAATAATCCTATTGTATGACGTCACAGTTCTATGTCCTTATGGGGACGACATACCACATAGAATTCCTTCACCCAGCTAAACTAATAGAACTTCATCAAAAAATCATGAAAATACAAAATAAATAGTCGCTAATATGCTAGAAATGTAATATAATAGCCTGAAAGCATATAATATTATACTTATTACAACTATTAAAATGATAAAGTATCAGATCCCGACACATAGCTTGCACGTGGACGTAAAAGCAATCAACATTTTTTTCACTCTTCAGCATAGGTCTGGCGCACTGTGTACCAGGCTGATACATGCTTCTTCCCTTTGGTGGATTATTATAGCATGTAGCAGTGACACATGTTACACCATTGCTACATTCTTCTTTGTGCTGTTTTATATCTTCAAAATCTGTCTATTATCATCCATCATTTGAGTCTTTCTGGTCAGAGCAGTTTCTGATATAGGTGGAATTTCTATAGAAGAAAAATAGTAATCTTACATCATTGTAAGACATAGCTGGTTTTGTCATAAAAGCTATTAGAAAATACACTCCAGCGCTGGGCGAATCAAACAGTTTGTTGTTTTGCAGCATGATATCAGGCTTTACTTTGCAAAGAGTTCAAACATGAAAATGATATTGGATATTATACATTCAAATTTGACATCAGAGAAAGTATGGATTTTGATGAAACAATTGCATTTGAATGTAGGCCTATTGCAGAATGATTTCTGCATGCGAAATTCCTCTTGTAAGTTTTAATTTTCGGATTTAATTTCAGAAAGCAAAGGTGCATAGCTTCAACTTTATTTGTTGTTTGTAATTTCCTATGCTTGTCAGAAGCATCTCTGGACAGTCTGTAATTAATTATAATTTCTACGGCAGCTCTGTCTGATTGGTTCATTGCTCTTGACAATTTTTGTTTTAATCTTATGTGATTCTTTTATTAGAGCTACCAACCATTCTGTTCCGTCTGTTGCATGCTTTACTGCATGGTACGGAAGCACTAGTCTACAGCAATCATCCAAGGGATCCACGTGTCAGGCCACAATCTTCGGACGGATCGCCAGTGGTATAGCCTGGTTCCTTCGTTCAACAGCAGTGCCAATGCAGCTCTCGTATCAGTGCAGGCACTGCCATTTTTGGTGCGGAAAACAGATTACAGACAATTGTGTCGTTATGTCGACGACATACCACAGGGGAATTCACCTCGCAGAGCTAAAATAATGCGACGTCATCAAAAAATCATGAAAAAACACTATAAATACATATTATAAATAGTCGCTAATACGTTAGAAATTTAATATAATATCCTGAAAGCATATAATATTAGAACATCACAATAAAGTGCAGAAACTCTACTTCATTCTGCTTGAAACACATGGGGTACTGGGATGATTGCTAGTAGTAGTACTTTTCGCCCCATTCGGGGAGGGTCATTAGGGATCTGTTTCGTCTGTTGGGTGCTGTTACGGCATTGTACGGAAGCACTAGTCTACAGCAAGCATCCAAGGGCAGCTGCAGCCTCCTCGTATCTGGCTATAATCTTCGGGCGGATTGCCAGTGGCGTACCCTGGTTCCTCCGCTCAACAGCGGAGCCAATGCAGCACCCGCATCAGTGCTGGCGCTGATGTAGGCTGTGGTAGCCTTAAATAACCGGCAATAGCGTGTTTGACATTAGGTCTCTCACGTGGGATGAATGGAGTTACCCAGAGGGAGTGATCCTTCCTATTGTTACTCTGGGGACTATCCGACCCGAGGATAGCCGAGCTGCGCAAAATGCCACAGAGTTTCATCATTAAATTGTACAGCGAAACTCAAGTCTCCGGCCGTCTGGGCATGTCTGGGGGTATATCCCCCAGACATGCCCAGAACCCCTTATCGGGCGAGCGAAGGAAAACGCTCTCAATAACCCATCATGCCCTATCACCCCCACCCTCACATTATCATCTGTACATCATTCATCTCATCAATTGACTACAACATTTTTATCGTATTACAATGTCACTTAAAAGACCTTTTGTGCCGAAAAGTGACGAAAAGCAAAGATTTACTACTACTACTACTGCTTGACACAGGTTTAAATTCAGTGCTTATCACAACTATGAACATTATAAATCATCAAATCCCAACACATGATATGTATGCCAAAACCTATAGCCAGTGAACAGTTGGTTTTATATTATACTGTCATATTATTTTATTATCTATATGTGGAGTGTAAAAATCAGCGTTACAGGGTACCACGTCGGGATACCGCGGATCAAATTATGATGCCGGCCCAGATGTCAAATCAAGTGGAAAAAAGAAGGCCTCAACGCGGTATATAATGTGTGGTGTTGCAGTTTATTTTTAAAGCACCATTATAGCTATTTCGTTATCGTCGTCAGATGGTAAGGAAAAAATATGAAAGAACACACTGAAGTGCCCTATCGCGGTATGGGTGCGTGACATAGCGATACCGCGGTATTTTTATTTTAGATACCGCGGTATAGGCAGCTGATTGCGGTGAGCAAAGAAAAAGAAAAAAGAAACGTGGCAACCTGTTGGTATCAGGTTACCGCGGTACTTTGGATGAATTTTGTGTGTGTTGGTGGTAAGAACCATTATACCTGGTGGTGCCGCGGTACCGAGGTCGTACCGCGGTACCACGAAAGTGAGAGGTCATAAGACAGGGTGGTCTTTCAGAGTGGTCAACAAAATAGTACGAAAAAACTTTTAAAAAGGCAGATAGACGACAGACACGCGCTAACGCGGTACCCAGGGGTACCACGGTACCGGGCCTCTGTCGACTTTCGTCACAATCATTCAGTGAATAGATCATTTATATATAAATAATAGATAATAAATACCGATCGCATGTTCACATGTGATGCATAGGCTTAGCTAAGTTAAAATTAGAAAACGGCTCAAAGTGAAGATCAATTTTAATTAAATATGGCAGATATATATTTTTTATATTATTTATTTTTTTATTGTTTATAATGAATAGTCCATAGGGATCCTTCTGTTTATCTCCTCATCATCCTCAATGGCAGCAAGTTTGTCTTCTGTGCGTTTAAGTTCTGCAAAAAGTTCTATTTTGTCCTGGGGTTGGGCCTCCTGGACAAGATCCCTGGTGAGGGGGGGGGGGGGTACATAGATTGGAATAGGAAGGTCAGCTCTTAGCCAACGGTCTCCAGCCACCATTAGTGCAGGGAAGGGGGGGGGTGTTCAATATAAAACTGATCATTTTTTTGATCACAAGTGTCAGTTGACCAACTATTGTGGGTGTTCAGAGAAAATGCAGATGGCTTAATGCCTCCTGCTCGTCTGCCAAGTGATCTCTGGCGGCAAACATGTTCTTAGAACCGCCGTGGGATTGGAGGAGATCTTCCTAGTGTGATCTTGATATGGATGTAGAAGCTTTGGTGGTGATGGCTCCTTCATCCTGGTCTTTGACTGTGGCTTCTAGCATGTCTAGAAGGGTGGTGGTGGTGCCGCTGGTTGCGGTACCTACCACATCGTCGCTCAGTGGCGATTCCCGACGTGTGCCAACTTTAGCAATTTTTTGCCGGCCAGTTTTCTCACCTGTTTTTATTGGAGTTAAGGTAAATTCCGGTTTTTTAATCTTTCCCTTGATTCTGATCTGCCCATTTTGTTCTTTATACTTGTGGGTTAGTACCTGTTTTGCGTCCCGGCTGGTGTTGGGTTGCTGTTGGTTGGCAAAGGGAAGGCTGTCAGCTGTCTTTACCTCATATACCTGGAGTTTGTCGTATTCCAGTTCAGAGTGACATGTTTTGTAATGTCTAACACAGGTGTCACGCCTGTTAGAGAAATAAAAGCACTCTCTACAGTGAAACGTGCTTTTTTTGAGGTGCGACGTTCTGATGTGTCGTCGCTGTGTCGAGCGACACCTGATGGTGCGCTGGCACAGTTTGCAATCATGCTGATCAGGCATCATTCACTAGCATTAAGGCACAGTTTGCAATCATGCTGATCAGGCATCATTCACTAGCATTAAGGCCCCATGGCTGGATCGTCTGGATTGTATCGATCCAGGCCTGTTCAAAACCGAGTCTTTTTTTATGTCGTTGCCAGGCTTGTCTATGATTCGCACTGTGTCGTCACAAATCTGGTGGTTAGAAGAGCTGAAATGTCGGGCTACAGGCTGCTCACAGGATCCTGTCGCCTTATACTGCTGATGTGGTTACATAGTCATGTTTTTAATTCAGTGCCAGTTTGTCCAACATACTGTAGATGGCAGCGGCGGCACTCTATCAGGTAGATGATGCCAGCCGTTCTGCAATTTCCAGAAGCCCTCGTGCTGAATGATTTTCCATTGTGGAAGCTGGTGATGTTTTATTATCTAATTTTAATTCAATAATATGATTGACAGGCATTGTAAAGGTCGTCTCGACCTGTTCTTGTCAACCAAAATTGCTGACATGTTCAACAAATATTCAATTAGTAATAATGATAATGTACCAGTTTTGCATGCTTTTAACTGGAAGTCAAATACACATAAAAAGTACACAGTCATTATAGTGCAGGCTGATGTTGGCCGTTGGCTGATGTTGGCCGTTGGCTGATGTTGGCCGTTGTAGTCTTGAAGCAACTGGTAATAGAGTGTTAGACATTATGTGTCTCACGTGGGATGAATGGAGTTACCCTGGGGTCTGACCTGAGGATAGCGGAGATTTTTTTTGAATCCCCTAGACATGTCCAGAACCCCTTTATTGGGCGAGTGAAGGAAAACACTCACAACAACCCACCATGCCCTATCACCCCACCCTCACATCATCATCTGTATATCATTCATCTCATCATAGGACTGCACTGTTTTATTCTTATTACAATGTCACTTAAATATAATGCCGAAAATTGACGTAAAGCAACAATTTACCACCTGTACTACTACCAGCCATTCTATTGCATAATCGTGCTTTAATCACACGTCTTTTTAGACATGCATGGTGTCATGTGCACCAAGTAATGTTTTTTTTTAATATTTGAATCATACAAATGTTTTGTTGCAGTGTCATCATAGACCGCTTCTTCAACTGTCAAGCCACACATTTCGACTTGCATTCTTCTCCGCTGATGAGATCGGAGTTTCAGCTGGCATAGTTGCAGTACACCCTGGGCGTGAGAGGTTACAGCGTGTACCTTTCATACATAACTTAGACGTGAACGTAAATGCAATCACCATATTTTTTGAAGTTTCACACTCTAGCATGGGTGTGACGCACTGTGTACCAGGCCGATACATACTTCTTCCCTTTGGTTGATTATTATAGCATGTAGCAGTGACACACCATTGCTACATTCTACTTTGTGATGTTTTAATATCTTCAAAATCTCGCTATTATCACCCATCATTTGTTAATTTATGTCTTTCCATTTGGATGAAACATAATTCACCTGTCTAGTCAGAGCAGTTTCTGATATTGGTGGAATTTTTAGAGAAGAAAATCGTAATCTTACATCATTGTGAGGCATATCTGATTTTGTCATAAAAGCTGGCTGTAGCTTTCCGCTGCAGGTCGACCTGGGTCATTGCTGGTCAATTCTTCAAACATTTTAAATGTGTCTTCAAAATTTCAAACTAGATGCCTAATTTTTTTTTTCTATAAAATATTTTGATTTTATCGACCCCCCAACCCCCTCACACCCATATTTATAGCTTAGGCCGATATAGCTCAAAAAGTGAAGTTGTTAGATTTCATTACTCAGTTAAAAGAAAATTCAATTGCAATTAATTTTATATGGCGCTATATCAAATGCCTTCTATTATTATTATTATTATCAGATTACAGATCTAAAACAATTATCAGACCTTATATTTTGACAGTTGGTTATTTCTAAACATATAAATGCTTATCGGGGGTAGTATTACTGCTGTGAGGACTCATAGAATAGATTACAAGATTATTTTTTTGAACTTACTTTTTTTCAAGCGGAAGTATTCGCCGGCCTTGTATGACGCAAACATTTTTTTGTCGTGCATCATGATATCAGGCTTTATTTTGCAAAGATTTCAAGCCTAGAAATTATTTTGGATATACTTTCAATTTTGACACCAGAGAAAGTATGGATTTTGATGAACCAATTGCATTTGAATATATTTCAGACTGAATTCCGTATATTAGAAAATCCTCTTATATGTTTTCATTTTCGTATTTAATTTCCGACAGCAAAGGTGCATCACTTTATTTGTTGTTTGCAATTCCCTCTGCTTGTAGGAAGCATCTCTGGACAATCTGTAATTAATTATGAATTGTAAGTCAGCTCTGTCTGATCAGTTCTGTTCTATTGTGTGGAAAATATTTTGGAAAACTATCCACTTTTCCTCCCCTTGTGCTTATTAGAGAAGAGTCGTTACATATTGAAAGGTGAATACTTAAACAGTTTAAAATGTTAAATTTTGCTTTTGATGTAGCTGATAAGAACTCTTCATCATTGGTCTCATGTAATTGTCTAGCTGCCGCCAGCACCATTGTACATCTGCAGCTGATTGCTCTGGATAATGTTTGTTTGAATCTTATGTGATTTTTTTAATTCTAGCTACCAAACATTCTGGGGTGCTGGGATGATTGTTATAGTAGTACTTTTCGCCCCCAATCCGGGGAGTGTCACAGGGATCTGTTCCGTCTGTTGAATGCTTCACTGCATGGTACGGGATCACTAGTCTAAATCAATCATCCAAGAGAAGCTGCGGCCTCTACATTGTCTGGCCATAATCTTGGGGCAAATTGCCAGCGGGGTACCCTGGTTCCTCCTTTCAACAGCAGTGCTAATTCAGCTCTCGTATCAGTGCAGGCACTGCCAGTGCACAGTCACTACAGTGCAGATAGTGATGCAGCCCGTGGTGGTTTTGCAACAGCTGGTAATAGAGTGTTAGAAATTTTGTGTCTCATGTGGGATGAATGGAATTACCCTTAGCTATTGTTACGCTGGGAACTATCTGAACCGAGGATAGCGGGACTGTTTTTAAACAAAAAAGCTAGTTTCTCTGGACGTCTGGGCATGCCTGGGGGTAAATCCCCTGCATATGTCTAGAACCCTTTATTGGGCGAGTGAAGGAAAACACACGCAACAACCCACCATGCCCTATGACTCCAACCTCACGTCATCATCTGTATATCATTCATCTCATCCTAACATTGCACTGTTTTTATCGTATTACAATGTCACTTAAATAAAAATTAGTGCCGAAAAGTGACGTGAAGCAACAATTTACTACTACCAACCGTTTTTTTGCTTAACTGTTAATCATACTGCTTTTTAGACATCGTTTCATGTACCACAAGCAATGTTGTTTTCTAATATTTATATCATTCAATTGTTTTGTTGCAGTGCTATCACCGACCATTCTTTAACTGTCAAGCCACTCATTTCGACTTCTTTACATTATCTATGAATACATTCTTCTCCACCGATGAGAGCGGAGTTAACTTGGACGTGGACGTAAATGCAATCACAATATTTTTTAAAGTTTCACACTCTAGCATTAGGTATGACGCACTGTGTACCTGGCTAATACATGCTTCTCCCTTTGGTGGATTGTTATAGCATGTATCGGAGACACATGTCACAATATTGCTACATTCTGCTTTGTGTTGTTTTAATGTCTTCAAAATCCGGCTATTATCATCCATCATCTGTTCATTTATTTATTTCCATTTGGGTGAAACATAATTCATCTCTCTAGTCAGGGCAGTTTCTGATATGGGTGGAATTTGTATAGAAAAAAATAGTAATCTTACATCATTGTGAGACATAGCTGATTTTATCATAAAAGCTGCCTTTTTTATTTTTTGCTGCAGGTCGACCTCGATCATTGCTAGTCAATTCTTCAAACGTTATAAATGTGTCTTTAAAATTTCACAGAGATCACTGAACTGTGAGTGCTGTGCCCATACCATAGTGTGTCATATTTCTAAGTATTTTAACTAGATGCCTTTTTTAATAAAGTATTTTGATTTTTATACCCACCCATATTTATAGCTTACATGACTGAAAAAATGCATTTGTTATATTTCATTACTCGGATTAAAAACAATGCAATTGTCATAAATTGTATATGGCGCTATACCAAATGCCTTCTATTATTATTATCAGATTACAGATTTAAAACAATTAGCAGACTTTACATTTTGACATTTGGTTATTTCTAAGCACATGAATGCTCATCGGGTGTAGTTTTAGTGATGTGAGGATTAATGGATTGCAAGATTATTTCTTTGAAACTATTTTTTTCAAATGAAAGTATTCACCGGCGTTGGGCGAATTAAACAGTTTTTTGTCGTGCAGCATGATGTCAGGCTTTATTATGCAAAGATTTCAAGCCCGAAAATGATTTTGGATATTTAATTTCAGACAGCAAAGGTGCATAGCTTCAAATTTAGTTGTTGTTTGTAATTTCCTCTGCTTGTAGGAAGCATCTCTTGACATTCTGTAATTGATTATGGCTTGTAAGGCAGAACTGTCTGATCGGTTCTGCTCTATTGTGTGGCAAATATTTTGGAAAACTATCCGTGTTCCCTTTCCCCCCCCCCCCCCTAGGCATTAGAGATGATTCCTTACATATTGAATGGTCACCATAGTTGGGTAGGAGAAATAGGTTCCCGTGCACCTCCGGACAACTGAATTCTAAAATCATTTTCAGCACCCCTGGGATATCTACTTAAATAATTTTGATGTTCATTTTTAAAAAAATTGTCCCACGGAGGTCTAATTAGCATATTTCCAAGATGGCCGCCAACCGCTTTATGTCTACATCACAATTATTTTGGTAAATCTGTAGCGCATGTTTTTCGTCGATTACTCCGTCAATTATCAACCGATTTTCCTGAAATACAGGTCATCTCCAAGTCATGTTCTAACATAAGTAAAAATTTCGTTAACTTATAAGTAGTATTTCAAAAGTTAGACCATTTGACATGTAATAAAATAAAATTATGACGTCCCTTTATAAACCCATTACACTAATTCTGGAATGTTATTACATGTCAAATGGTCTAACTTTTGAAATATTCAATATAATTTTGTGATTTTTTTACCGATGTGAGGACTTGCCTTGGAAATGGCCTGTGCGAAATTTTAAGAAAATCGGTTCAGAATTGACGGATAAATCGACGAAAAACATGCGCTACAGATTTACCAAAATAATTGTGTCCTAAAGTATAGTCGAAACATTAAATGTCATAAAACAGCAACTGATGGACCGATTCGAATGACCTTGGTGTCAATTTTATGGATTTCTGGTATGCTGAATTGAATGCAAAGGTGAGCAGGATGATATTTTGATCAGTTCATGTGATTTAGATCAAATGTGCCAGATTTTTCTCTAATATGAGCAATAATACATGCCAAATCCACACTATCATGTTAATAATTCTTCAGTGAAATATCACAAAATGATAGATAAATCATATGTTTCTATAAAAAAATAAACAAAGTTTATTAGTCATCTTCTGTCAACACATCATCATAGTATATTTCCACATCCTCTTCCAGATTCGGCTCTGTGCAATCATTCTCGTCATTTTCAGTGTCACAAGTGTCTAATAATTTAATCAAAGATGATGGCAATATAGGGCCAATGAACCATACAGGCTCCACAACTCCATCATCAGTTCTCAGCCACTCTTGACTTTCAGAATTTGGCTCGGGTTTCTTAAAAATTGCTTCGGCTGCATGTTTGTAACAAACTACATCATGATTGACTTGTTGAATATGTGGTATGAGAGAGTCCTGGCATGGAGGCATTCACAAATATTTCACGGGGCTTACCATATACATGAAACAAGTGAATACTTCTAGCTGCTCATTTACCTATGTTGTCACGGTCCACTACTCCCCAAGTTGTTTACAACGTAACACAATGGAAGTATTTTTTATAACCAAAGTAATACAACACATGTATACATGATAATCACACAACCTATTTCCAGTGAAAAGTAAAAGTTAAACTTGGGATTCTTCTGGAGTTTTTTCAACGGGGTTACCATCCCCTTCTCTTTGCAAGCACTGGTACAGTCCTCCCCTGCGAAGACATAGAAACCAGGTAAAGTGGCACACCAATCTTTTCCTAGTTCGTCAGCCAGTTCACTAATGTTGATGAGCTTCCTGTGCTTTCCTGTGCCAGTGTCAAGGTACATAGTGATGGTCAGGTCATGTGCATGGGGGAGTAGGGTGAAGAACTGCTGATTTAAATCCAAGATTATCTGCATGGTGAAGACATAGGACAATCCGTGTGTCGCAAAGAGTAGATCTCGTTTACAGCGACCTGAAATAATTTAGAATACTGAAGACTAGAGCTTTAATATCAATGTAAGCCCAGAATCTAAGACTATATGTGGTGAAGTATTTCTTACCTGTCCCTTTGAGGAGACATACGCGATTCCGTCCACAATGAGAAAAGCTGTATTGCACCTCTAGACGTGATGCAGCCTTACTGCTTCCCCAGTTTTTATGACAATAAGTTTTTTTCAATCCGTTATAGCGATCTACTAATTAGTTATAAAGGTCTATTAATCCGTTATAACAGTCTACTAATCCGTTATAACTGCCTAGTCTTTCGTTATAACGGTTTACTATTCTGCTGTAGCAGTCTAGTTTTTCGCTACAACGGTTCACTATTCCGTTATAACGGTCCAGTATTTCGTAATAACCTGATAATGGTCTACGAATCCGTTATAACGGTTTGCTTATCCGTTATTGCGGTCCACTATCCCGTTATAACGTCTACTATTCCGTTATAACGGCCTAGTATTTCGTTTTAACGGTCTACTCTTCCGTTATAGTAGTTTATTTTTTCGCTATAACGTTCTACTATTCTGCTATAACGGTCTAGTATTTCGTTATAGCGGTCTACTAATCTGTTATAACGGTCTACTAATCTGCTATAGCGGTTTAATATCCCGTCATAACAGTTTACTATTCCGTTATAATGGTCTAGAATTTCGTTATAGTGGTGTAGTATTTCGTTATAACGGGATACTTATTCGTTATAACATATACTAATTCGTTATAACGGTATACTATCCCGTTATAACGGTCTACTATTCCGTTACAACGTTCTTATTTATTTCGTTATAACGGTCTACTATTCCGCTATAACGGTCCAGTGTTTCGTTATAACAGTCTTCCCTTCCGTTAGAGTGGTCTAGTCTTTCGTTATAACGGTCTACTATTCTGCTATAACGGTCCAGTATTCGTTATAGTGGTCTACTAATCCGTTATAGCGGTTTATTATCCCGTCATAACGGTCTACTATTCCATTATAATGGTCTAGTATTTCGCTATAACAGTGTAGTATTTCGTTATAGCGGGCTACTTATCCGTTATAACGGTATACTATCCCGTTATACCGGTATAGTATTTCGTAATAACGATCTAGTTTCACGTTATAACGGTCTCCTATTCCGTTATATCGGTCTAGTATTTCGTTATAACGGTGTAGTATTTCGTTATAACGCTCTACTATATCGTTATAACAATCTAGTACTACATTATAACTTTCTAGTATTTCTTTATAACGGTATACTAATCCGTTATAACGTTCTACTATCCCGTTATAAAGGTCTAGTATTTCGTTATGACGATCTAGTATTACGGCATAATGGTCTACCAGTCCGTTATAATGGCCAAATAATCCTTTATGACGTCTACGCATCTGTTATAACGGCCTATCAATCCATTATACCGGTCTACTAATCCGTTATAACGGTCCAGAATTTCTTTATAACGGTCTCGTATTTCGTCATATTGGTCTACTGTTCCTTCATAATGGTCTAATATTCCACTATAGCGGTCTACTATTTCGTTATAACGGTCTAACAATTTTTATATATACCAATTAATTATAACGGATTAGTACACCGTTATAACGGATTAGTAGACCGTTATAACGGATTAGTAAGCCGTTATAACGGATTAGAAGACCGTAATAGCGAAACTCTCGACCGCCATAACGAAATATTAGACTTTTATAACGAAATAGTATTTTGTTCTAGAAAATACTAGCCCGTTATAACGGAAAACTAGACCGTTATGAAGAAATACTAGACTGTTATAACTAAATACTAGACTGTTATAACGAAATACCAGACCGTTATAACAAAATACTGGACCGTTATAACGGAATAGTATACTGTTATAACGAAATACTGGACTGTTATAGCAGAATACTAGACCGTTATAACGAAATACTATACTGTTATAACGAAATACTATACAGTAATAACGAAATACTGGACCGATATAACGGAATAGTATACCGTTATTATAAAATACTAGACCATTATAACGAAATACTAGACCGTTATAACAGAATGGTGGTCTGCTATAGCGAAATACTGGACCGTTATAACGAAATGCTAGACCGTTATAACGGAATAGTATACCGTTTTAACAGATTAGGATATTGTTATAACGAAATACTAGACCGTTATAACGAAATAATACACCGTTATTTATAACGGATTAGTTAACCTATATCGCTATATCGAAATACTAGACCGTTACAGCGGTTATATTATTATATATCATATTTGGTGGCTGTTAAAGGTTTAGTCTAGTTATAATACAACTATTGTCGACAAGTCATGGAAAAGCGCCATTACCTAGTAGAAAATAATACAGTCTATTCAGTATGAATTGAATACCGAATGATCGGTTTTATATATATATAATGGTGACAGGGTCTTAAAGGGACTCAATCAGGCTGAAATACTAAAAAATCGGTGATTTTATTTTGGCTTCTTAATATGACCATATGATGTAAACATGTCCATATACTAGAAATTTTTGTGCTGCGCCGAGTTTTTGACGATTTTAGCCTGATTGAGTTGCTTTAATATACCGAGAAAATTTGGCCGTCATAACCTGAATATTTTGCCGAGCTTTCAAAAAAATTGATGTAGTATTGAAATTAATTCTAGTATCCGGTATGCACATCTCAATATCGTGGGGAAGATGAATGTAAAAATTGACTGATGTCATACAAAATTTTGAGTTTTCGCTGCCACAATAAATGATGAAGTCGATTTGTGCGGCAATTTTAAATTTCAGTGAAATCTTGAACGAATTGCGCGTACATCTTCAAATCATGGGGAATGTGATTGTAAAATTTGGATGATTTCTGATTAAGATTTTGGGTTTTTGCGCCCACAAAAAAATATGAAGTTGAACTCTGGCAGATATATTTCATTTTGGTTGCATCTTTAAAAACTCACTTACACATCCCCATATTGTTGAGAATGTGATTTAAATTGAAGAAAATTACCATTATTTTTTATTTATTGCACCCACAAAAACAAAGTACCCTACGGACGGGGATGAAAACCTGCTCGCCACTTCTATTAGGCTAGGTTCACGCTAAGAATATATATACAATTCAACTGTCGAATCGACCAGTTATAATCAATATAAAAACCCGTCATTTTCTCTGAATTTATGTGTTTTTTAAGAACTTCCAGTTACCTGGAGCATTAGACTGGAGAGACGAGATAAAGGTGATGACATCAACACCATCCTTATGGCTCACGCGGCTAACACTATGCATCTTTCTCCCGAATTAAAAGACATTGCTTTGTTGACCAAACGTGTTGAAAGATACATAATGGCTACATGTATAGTAAATGTATAAACAATGACAGCAATGTAGGCTTACAACCAATTAAATTAATGGAAATCAGGATAATAAAACTGAGCTATCAATTATCAGATATGGCTCACCTGCATAAAGTTTGGTTGATGTAGATAGGTGTGATTCTTGGAAAAAATATATACATGCCACCAGACTGAAGATCAGGCTCCTTTTAATTTTCTCTGGCCTTAGGGCACATACACAGTGAAGACACGTTTGAAAAAGAAATTGGAACAGCTCTGAAGAAGAGATGTGATCACGATAACAGTCCTTTTTTCCAGTTTTACATTAAAATGACCTTGATATTCTCCAACCCATGTCAAACTTCATATCACAACTATTTATTAATATTTTATTATGGGAGCCCAAGCTGATGTTTTACAATGCTGTATAATTATTCTAATTTGGTCCGTTCAACTAATTATTGAGGAAGGAGCGCAATAAGTAGAATACCTAGGAGATAGCCCCCCTCCAAAGGCTGATACTGTCCTTACTATCCTGAAATGTGTGTTGAAAATGTATAGGAAGAAGAATAAGTCAAAACCAGTACCTTGTAATAAATTCCTGCACCACAACAGTGTGGAAATTGATAAAAAGTGGACATTTTAACATTTTAACAGTTTGACATTTGCATGACCTTGTTTTGACCTTGACATGACCTTAGTGCTAATTTTATTATTCCAAATGGTCTTTCGCGTATTTGACACACTTTTGGGATACATAAAAAAATATAGACATTGTAATATACAATTTTCACCACTTGTTGGCTTTGTCAGTGAATATTTTGACCTTTCGAGGCCAATGACCTCTAGAGGGCATCAGAGATCAAATCCAGTTTACCCCCTCATCTATAAATGATCCTTGTTCTACAAGTGTTAGAAATTTCATGCTTTAATCATAAAATGCACAATGGGTTACCTTATCTGCTAAACTATAAGCTATAGCCAGACACAATTATTTTGGCAAATCTGCAGCGCATGTTTTTCGTCGATTTACTCGTCAATTCTGAACCGATTTCCTTGAAATTTGGTACAGGCCATCTCCAAGTCATGTTCTAACATCGGTGATAAATTCGCAAAATTATATTGAATATTTCGAAAGTAAGACCATTTGACATGTAATAATATTCCAAAATTAGTGTAATGGGTTTATAAAAGAACGTCATAATTTTATTTTATTACATGTCAAATGGTCTAACTTTTGAAATACTGCGTATAAGTTAACAATGCTAAATATGCTAGAAGATGACTTGGAGATGGCCTGTACAAAATTTCATGAAAATCGGTTGATAATTAATGAAGGAATCGACAAAAAACATGCGCTACAGATTTACCAAAATAATTGTGACGTAGACATAGAGCGGTTGGCGGCCATCTTGGAAATATGCTAATAAGACCCCTGTGGGACAATTTTTTTAAAAGTGAACATCAAAATTCTTCAAGTAGATATCCTAGGGGTGCTGAAAATGATTTTAGAATTTAGTTTTCCGGGGGGTGCACGGGAACCTATTTCTCCTACCCAACTACCACTGAAACAGTTTAATATGTTATTTTAAGTTTTTAATGTAGCTGATAAAAAGTCTGTATCATTGATCTCATGCAATTGTCTAGCTGCCGCTAGTTCCATTGTACATCTGCAACTGATTACTCATGATATTTTTTGATGGATTCTCATGTACATTTTTTATTGGAGCTACCAACCATTCCGGGGTACTGGGGTGAGTGCTAGTAGTAGTACCTTTGCCCCCACCGGGGAAGGGTCACAGGTATATGCTCCGTCTGTTGCATTCTTTACTGTGTCATAAAAATCCCTATGACTGAGAATTAAGAGTCAGATCGCAGAGAGGGAAGGAAACTTAGCGAACACAGATCAGTTTATATGTATATTTTATTCTTCAGCATTTCTTCATCTTCAGCATTGCAAACACTCACAATTATTACAAGAGCTCCGTCACTTGTGTCAGGACACGTCTTGTTAGCGAGAGTGAGCAATACACAAATTACGTGAATTCGCCATAGTGATATTAGTTTGTGACGTCACACGGTGTGGATCTCCCATACAGAGAGGGATTCCCCAACAGCAGTGGGCGCCTTACTCTGGTTCCCAGAGCCCCAAAGCCACACTACGCGGCGTGGCCGAGCTTCATGTAGCCTCTGGTATGGCCCAGTGGCGAATGTTTGTGACTTGTTGCTATTTTTAGATGAAAATAGGGTAATCCCCGAATTCAGGCATTTTTGAAAGGTCACTTCCCCGGATGAAGAGTTGTTCACAGTATTGTATTTCCCCTCAGACGCATTTCCTATGACTTGACCCAGAAAATTATTCACCGGCCTCAATAGCACAGGCATGATGGTCACGTGACTAAGAACCTTGGCCAATACCCGGCCATAAATGAAATTGGCCGGGCTCGCCAGGCAATGGGCGCCTGTATAACTTACAGTATTTACAATATCGAAACTTCTCTTATAATAGATGAACACAATGAAGGTTTTTATATGATATTAATGCAATAAGGTGTCAGGTACTCTATAAAATACATTGGTAGCGTGATGACGATAATACAGCTAAGTATATTCATGAAAATGACTGCAAACACGGCTCGGGGCCTGGCCTGGGTGTCGCTGTCACTCAGAGTCAGACTCACAGAGTGAAACAAACATCAATCCCAGCTGTCATCTGCACCGGCATGAACAGCAACATGAAAAATAATATTATGCTAGAAAAAAATCTACAAATTAATCTCTCTACGTCGTCTTAGGTACAATCACAAGCACCAAATACAAGGCTACACTAATATTATTAACGTTACATCAGTCTGACTCTGCAAACTTCAAAGCCTAGCCTTGCCAGACCAGTTAACTCAACAGACTAACTGTTTTAAAGTATAAAGCTTGATCTACAAAATATTCTGGACACTTATATACATTAAACATAAATAAAATTACCACAACTGCATGGTACGGAAGCGCTACAGAAATCATCCAAGGGAAGCTGCAGCCTCCATGTGTCTGGCCATAATCTGTGAGCGGTTTGCCTCTGCACCTCCGCTCAACATCAGTGCCAATGCGGCTCCCGCATAGTAAGTAAAATATTTGCTTTACTTCACTTTTCGGCCAGTATGGCCATTTAAGTGAAAATTCCAGGTATTACAATATCCCATATTGTATAGTTAAAGTAGTAAAGGAAAGACAAAGCCAATAAAAGCATGTTCGTACTAAAATATTCAGTTTAAAGTGTTTGCTATGATAAGATGACGATGCTCCTGGCACCTATATGTAACGAGTCTGATGACATGTTGAAGCGCCTGCACTACAGCACAGTTTAATGGGTATAAAAATATCAGTATAAATAATGTAAAATATGAAGTGATTATAAAATGAACGACTTATCAAGTCACTATATCTCCATGAAATTGGAGTGATTGTGTAAAAAGTCTATGTCTAATAATTAAAACATGTAATATAGGTTACATTCCCGAAGGAACTGAATAATAAAACCTGCAGGGGTGTCCCTGAATAGCTCAAATAAGGAATTAAATGCAAAATACTTCCTTCTGATGTGCGCATATTTCGCACAACTGAGAAGGACATGTCTTACAGTGAGACGAGTATTGCAGCACATAGGTCGCAATTCTCCTCTCAATAAATAGCCATTTGTGAAATACGCATGGCTGCCGCATCGGTGCAGGCACTGTCAGTGTAGTGTCACTGTCAGTGCCGTCATGTTCGAATTTGTAGCCTTCAACAACCAGCAATCGAGTGTCTGACACTAGTTCTCCCTGTGTGAGAATGGAGCTAGCCTTAGCTATTGTTACTCTGGGGACTATTCGACCGGAGAACAGCGGAGCAGCTTTCAAACAAAAAAACGAGTCTCTGAACGTCCAGTCATGCCTGGGGGTAAATCCCTTAGACATGCCCAGAACTACTTATCAGACGAGTAAAGGAAAACCCTTCGCAATCCACCATTCCCTATGACCCCACATCTGCACATCATCAGGTATTCCAGACGTTCTAAAATTCATATAAAAATATGGTACCTCCCATATTCAGAAAATTTGTCCTATAATTACTTTATTTTGCGTTCAAACAGCAGGGGAAAAAAACTTACCTTTAAATTGTGTCTATAATTTTTAAATTCTTGTCAATGTGGACATCACTCTACATGTATAATATCTGTAGTGGATTATGGTAGGCCTACCATAAGCAGCCGATTTGTTTAAAATTCAGTTCTTGACAGACTATACTTGGCTATGGCAGAACATTTGTTGTAAGGAGTTACTGTAATTCTAGGCATTTTATTGTATGTAAGTTGGAGCATCCAAACCTAAATTCAAGTGTTGTAAAATTAGAGAACATTACAGTAATTGACATATTATTAAGTTTAATCTACTTTAGATATGGGCGGGTCCCTGGTGCAATGGCTAAAGCTGCCTGCTTGTAAATCGGAGACCGCTCTGGATTTCAAAAATGTTGCTTCACTGCTCACTCATAAATATTCATTTTTGGGGGAGCCTCCATGACCAAGAAGTAGTGGGTTTGGCCTCAGACCGACAGGCGGTGAATTTGGAACCCTTTGTCTGTCTGGAGGGCAGTCTAGGGTATTCACCAGGTTTTGATCTATCAGACTTCTCAGATATGTGGAGAGTTCATCATGGCATTCTCACAAGGTTAGGCTTAAATTTGTTTGGTCCGGAAGTTCTTGCATGGAGAATCATGGGCGCGCAACTTGAAGCTAATGATCACAGTTACCATGGAGAAGCCAATGGCCTCACAAAACAATCTAGTCATCATTTTATAGTCTCACAGCAAAAATACGCAATCAAAATTACAGAAAGCATTCATTTTTAAATTTTTAGTGAAGCATGTCCATGGCCGAGAAGTAGTGGGTTTGGCCTCAGACCGACAGGCGACGAATTTTGAACCCTGTGTCTGTCTGGAGGGAAGTTCAGGGTATTCACCAGGTTTTAATCTATCAGGCTTCTCAGATATATGATATTTGAAATCATTCTTTTTTCTCGCTCTGATCACTCCAAGCTCTAACCAGTAATTTCAGTTAAATTAACATCCCGTCTCTCTGATTAACTGTTCTCTCCACTTTGTGCAGCTTTAGTTAAGACAGGAGGCTCGGCAATCTGATAAATAATCGTCACATAGGTAGTGAGCTCTAGGCTCTCCGTGTCCTTTATGTTGGTTACTTGCTATTGTTTCATTATCAACATCATTGATATCTAATTTTGATTTGTAGCCATTGTTATATCAAATGGCTCGTGTCCTGATCTTAATCTCATTATTGTTACAGCAAAAAAAAAATACTTCAGGCAGCTTTAATGACACAATTTGTTCATTTCTCCCATTGTTGTCACTAACTGTTGCGTTGCCGCGTGGCAATGTGCTCTTCAGAAATATAACAACCAACGCTGGAAATCTATATACAAAATGTCCTGATTTACTTCAGTATAAAATGTACAAAATATAATCATATTGGCAAATTATAATTCTATGAGAAAATTGGAATTGAAATTGGAATAAAGCAGGTTAATGTGGAAACCAGAATATATTATAGTCCTAAATATTGTATAAGTCTGTATTTGGATAAAGTAAGGTAATAGGAATGACTTGCTCGAAAACTAACCTATTGACAAGAGCACTCTCAAACTCTCACGTGTACAATTAATTAGAGAATAACACCCTTCAGAATATATTATTGGCTTTGCTTAACCCTTTCAGTGCGGATGTCGCACTAATGCGACATTGTGGCGACATTACATAACTAGCAAGGTGATTCACTTGTTTGTGGTTGTGACGGCTCCCAGTCACCCTTGTCGGTACGCAAGCGTAATAGGCAGGACGTGAATCTCTTAAAGCCTTCCATGGCCGATAATGACGTCATAAGATAAAATAAATATGGTTGAAGATCCCTAGTTTAGACGGATATGGCAATAAAAGGGTCAATTTGAAATAATTACACAATGTGACGTCTCAATTTTGAAATAATTTTGCAGCGAAAGAGTTAATGGTACACATGTGGATAGTTCATCTTGGCACTCTCACAATGTTAGGCTTAAATTTGTTTGGTCCGGAAGTTCTTGCATGGAGAATCATGGGGTCTCACCACCCTAAATAAGCCGAAATCACGGCAGGTGTATACTAATATTTAATAAGCACCCGTTGTTTGCATCATGTAGGATATCAGATATGACTGTTTCATGATAATCTCGCAGGGGTACAGTGGGATGAAAGGATGTGTGTCTGGTCTGTAACATAAGGTAAGAATAAGAGCTTATTTTGAGCTATTCTGGGGTTTATACATGATATGGACTGTAGCTCAAAATCTGTCTGGCTACCAAATATATATCGGACCTGTTTTTGAAAAAGGACAAATCAGGTTTTGTCATGAAATGCGAAACTACATGTGGATATTGTCGAAAAGAGGTGAAATTGGCCCATGGAATTGAGGCAGTTTACATGTATTTCAATGAGAGCAGCATTTGGGGTCGTGAGACCATGGTCGCGCAACAGGGCCCGGGTTCAGGTGGTCTCAGTCTCGGTAGCCATGGTATTGGTCTCAGACTAAGACCGAGATGGAGAATGAGCCCATTGGCTGATTCAAGGAACCCGGATATAAACTGAGACCAAAACACTGAAACCACGTCAAGGTGGTTTTGAGATGGATGAGACCCTCTCACTCTCACTCAGTACCATGTTCGGTCTGGCAGTAGGAGGCGTCTGCATGGCGACAGCATTCTTGCCATTTCTCCTCTTCTCCCACTCCAGATCGGACTCGCTCCTGCTCAAGGGGTGGATGTCCGCGCTTCGTCATAAGGCTTCGGATTGCTTAGGAAAAAGACGTCATCCTTCACAGTATGGTTTGGTAAAGAAAGTCAACCTCTGCTGTGCGGACCGAACCCCTCCCCATGCTTTTGAAGATTGGCAAAGGAAAGGGCTCAGTAGCCGCACAGCCCACACCAGAACGTAACTTCATTCTCAGCCACATGACTTTTTATCACATGCCATATGGCCGCCCTCTTCTTTCCATTAAAATGACATCGTCTACACTTGTACGCCAATTCGCGTCTTTTACCAGGCATCTACAAAATATGAAAACAAATATGTCTCTACTATTGAGAGATCGACACAGAATTCTAACATTGAAGAATGTATTATTCACTACATTATTTAACTTGTTTCTCGGCCCAAGTGGTGATGTAGCGACATGGATATGGTTTCAGCAAGTTATGGTGAACGATATGTACTCGGTTCCCATCGGAGATCTCGTACAACACATCACCTTTCTTACTTTTGATTACATAAGGCCCACCCCAGCTACAATCTAACTTTTTCTTTTCGGGTTTTAGCTTAAAAAGCAGATCACCTTTCTTATTTTCTTAACTATTTTCCACTATACGTGTACTATATGTTTCCTTTTGATAAGTGGCATTACGTTTTATATGCTCACGCCCATACTGAAAAGAGTTTCTTAATATATCCATCTTATTTGTCACATATTCTACATGACTTAGGGCATCAGGATGGGATATCGGAAAAAATAGATGTGTGGGCAGAGTCACTTCATGACCAAACATCATATACTTTGGTGTAAATCCTGTGGACGAGTGTTTGGTGGCTCTATATGCACCAGATAATAATTTAATGCATTTATCCCAATCACGCCCTGGTTTGTTCACAAATTTCCTTAACATATTTCCTAATGTTTGATTAAATCTTTCAATCATACCATTAGATTGGGGATGAAAAAGAATTGTCCTAGTTTTCTTCACTTGTAAAATTTTACAAATCTCTTTAAACAGTGTACTGTCAAAGTTTAAATCTTTTAAAGGAAATGGCTCAACCCATCGGGTAAAATAATTGCCGATAACCAATAAGTATTTCTTTCCCTGATCTGTGATCGGTAGCGGACCCATTGCATCTATCCCTACCCTATGAAAACCAACTTGGTATTCTTTCAAAGGAGCTCTATGTTTCGGAGTACGTCTATTTTGACAACATTCTTTGCAACTTTTAATATGCAGCTTGATATCTGCTGCCATACGATACCAGTAACATTTTTGTTTAATGTTCTGAACATTTTTACTTACTCCTAAATGTTCAGACATGACGAGATCATGCTAAGACATAAGTGCCTATTTCTTTAAACATTCGGGAATTAGTAATTGGCCTGTCTCAAAAATAATGCCCCCAAGGTGTGACAGAGAGGGTAAAAATGAACTTGCCCCAGAAGAACTGTGTTCTGTTTGATAGTAGAGTAAACATGTCGAATTATATGAAAATTTGTTTTAGATATCTAATTATCATATATGGGTAAACAAAAATTTAATGAAATCTGCGGGAGTGACTGCATTTCAGCTCTATATATAAAAATGCTCTGTTGGGGTGTATGCTGAACAAATTGCTCTCCATTGACTTTTTTATTTCTAAAATAGCCTTAACTAATGTACAGAATATTTAATCGCCTTTTTGCAATATTCCATTTTAAACATTTAAAAAAATAACCGTTTTAGATCCACACATATCTGTAAATTGCTCATAGACATGGGAATGTTATCACAACATCTAAATTTAGAGAGCCACATTGGGTTATTTCTTTTTGATAGAGAGCCTGCCATCTACTGATCATCTTGTATTAATGATTTTGATGTTATATGTTAAATAACAGAGATATACTGCCATGTTTCCCGTAACAATCCTGACGAAAAGCGCAAGACTCCTGACAAATTAGCTCTTATTTTTTTTTATAATCAATGGAAAAATTAAGATTTTAAGTGCATTATTTGTCATAGTGAGGGAGACAAATTTAATGAAAAGCAAATCTAAATTTTAACGTAACACTCCTGACAAAAGGCGTAACACTCCTGACACATAGAGTCCAGTGCTCATTTGTAATGAATAAAAAATGCAATCTCAACAAAATATTCCTATCAGTTTCAACACTACATCACAACTACCAAAATAATACATTTTACCAAAATAATACATTTTCAGTTATGGTATTTTTCTCAGCTTGTGGGGGGTGGGGGCACACATTTAGAATAAAAGACACATAAATATGTTAATTCATTATAGACCCAGTGTGAGTAATGTACGTTGATACTGATTCATAATATGAACCAAGAACGAATTGGAAATATTCAATTAGAACAATTATTTCCTAATATCATGGTGAGCTTGTGTAAAAGGGACACAAATGGAGGGTAACACTCCTGACAGGAAACGTTTCATTCTTTCTGAAACTTGAGTCAAAAGTCTTGGAATATGGGTATTTAAAAATTATGATGAGCTATTGTCGAATCAATTGAAATATCACTTAATTAGTGCAGTATTTTACAACACTTGATCACCACATGCTTCACAAGAAATCTGTCCATGTGTTAAACAAAACGCAACATCATCACTAAAGAAGCATAATATTAGAAGCATATTAGTCACCACATATACAGTGGAATTAACATCTAATTTGCAGTTGTGCAAGTTAGAAGCTATGTCCAAGCACTTAAACTACCTGAAAAAGTTGATTGAAACCAATAGAAAAATGAAAAGAAATATCACTTAAAGCAGCCCTTGGGATGACATCAATTTTCGTTTTTGTCTTGTAATGAAGTAGTGTATTACCCAGATCAAGATTTTATTTTTTTCAGAGTTTTTAGATTTTTACAAATATTTTTAATCAACATTTCTATGAAACCAGAAGGAACCCAAACAAACGATTTGTATACCTGAAGGACGATTGAATGTTTTCACAGCATTGGGCCACATGCTGATGGCATTGGCCCAGCGTTGGGTAGACAATCAGTGCTCCCGTGTCCTGACTATAAGAGACCAATTAGCGGCGACTGCTCTGATCTTACCGTCTGATACGTGGGAATATGTGATGTAAAGTGCTGAATATTGCTGACTTGTTCTGTTTACATGGCAATATACGACCTGGAAATACAACTATTTCACTTTTTTTCGGTGCTTTAAAATTGTTTTTTGACTTTTTCGTATTTTCAGTTAAGATCAGTAGGCTATATAGCTTCATATAAATAAAATTTTCAAAAGTGACAACATTGAAAATGTCTCATCCCAAGGGGTCCCTTTAATTATTTATTCATTTAGCTATAGTGTATGTGCCGGAGTAAAGTTTCACAATGCATACATCTTACATGAGAGCTGGTAGAACTAAAATAAGTAAGTAAAATATTTGCTTTACTTCACTTTTCGGCCAGTATGGCCATTTAAGTGAAAATTCCAGGTATTACAATATCCCATATTGTATAGTTAAAGTAGTAAAGGAAAGACAAAGCTAATAAAAGCATGTTCGTACTAAAATATTCAGTTTAAAGTGTTTGATATGATAAGATGACGATGCTCCTGGCACCTATATGTAACGAGTCTGATGACATGTTGAAGCGCCTGCACTACAACACAGTTTAATGGGTATAAAAATATCAGTATAAATAATGTAAAATATGAAGTGATTATAAAATGAACGACTTTTAAAGTCACTATATCTCCATGAAATTGGAGTGATTATGTAAAAACTACAAGTCAAAGTCAAAACAGTGTCATTGTCAAAACAAATATATAATATATCCTATAATACTATATACTATAATCAAAAAAAGTAAACCCATTTAGACATAAATATGAATGACATAAACAATGAACAGAGAAACCATTAAGTAAGTAAGTAAATGTCTTCTTTACATTACTTTTCGGCCAGTACGGCCGGAGACATCATGAAACCACAAAAATTTCTAAAAAATAAAGACTTACAGTGCACCCACAGTTGGTAATAAGGTCTGTGATATTGGAGGACATCACAGAGCGCTCACAAACCGTGAGGACACCGTAAGTCACCACAGGCTAATTGTACGGCAGTGGCTTCTCTATGACATGCTGCATTATCCGCCAGGATGCCACAGAGAAACATTTAAAACAATAAAGTGAAAAAATAATTATATGGCAATGGTTTCTTTCGGACATACCGTCCATCGCCAGGATGCCAAAGAGAAACCACTGCAAACACAAAAAAACAAATCATAGAGGAACTATGAGTAGACCCACAATGCCCCCACAGCTGGGGATCGGCTCTGTCATTGAGAACTAGCACGACAGAGCGATCACAATCCGTGAGAGCACTGTAAGGCACCACAAGTACAATGAAAAAATATATAAAATATATAAATATGAATATATAAAGAATATATAAAGAATTTAAACTGAAAACTATTCGAAAATAAACATAACAACCTCAGTGCAAAAACCACCGGAAAACAAACACAAAAAACTTCACGTCAAAAAAATAACAAAACCTGGTTCGATGAAGGTTTGGGTGTGCTTGGCCTTCTAAGAAGTTGTCCAGGGGGGACCACGCGGAGGTGACACCCTTCCCCCCCCGGTAGAACTAAAGCGCCAAAGTATTTCAAAGTGCATGATATTCGCCTATTGTATCCATTGGGCAGGCGGAGGTACTACTTGATTTTCATGCCATTACAGACTGTGATAATCTCTCAATTTTACTTTCATGGAAAAAACACCTTGACAAGTGCTTCAGAAAGTGGTTTAATAGGCTTATAGTCTGGTGCGGTATGTCAGAAATATGCCTAAAATTAAAAGTTCTTGCCAAAATTGATTTTATTGTTTTTTTGACTTTATTATGGGTCAAATAAGCCAGAAATATTGGGGTTCAATTTTTCCCGCCCCTCAACCTCGTTTTATTTCACATTCAAAATGGCCGCCATCGAAATCACATATTTGGCTATAACTTGGGCCCTAGTAAAGCTAGAGTCACGATTTTGATGTCTTTACCCATGTTTTTGGGTACGAGGAAACCAATAGTGCCCATAAAAAATGTGGATGTCTCTTAGATATTTTGAAATTAACGAGAAAACATATTTTTGATACGTTTTCAGTCATTTTTTTTTCGCAAATTCGAAAAAAACTAAAATTCAAACATTGAGCGTTGTTTAGTGCGTATTATGAGAAACAGTACATTGTTGATGGTTTCTGAATGATGGGTGTTCCGTTAATGAACCCCAAATAGTTGACCAAAGTGACGTAAAGCGATTGTAAAAACTGAACAATTTCAATTACGATGTTTGATGCATTTATTTTATTTAAAAAATTTACAACAGTCACAGAGGATAATTCATATTGACGGTAATGTGTCTTTTACAAAACACATTTGATAACTTTGAGAAGTGGGTGGGATGGGTCAATGTTATTTGTAATAAAATAAAATTAACACACATTGTGAGCGAATTGTGCGTTTCAGCAATGTTTCATACTTGCTAAACAAATTACCAGAATTAATCTTGGTGGGTAATTATGGGGCATCCCATACATCGAATTACTGGATTTTTAGATCTTGTTTTTCTTAAATCCATAAATGATGCACAATAACAAATAAAAGGGGAACTTTTAATTCATCACATCCTATGAGAGATATCAGAGTATAGATTCCAGCCATAATTGGACGGGCCGGGCCATTACCTTAGAGCATCACAGCAAACATTCAATGGCTTGGTTCATTTTCTTATGCGAAAGAAACAAGCAACTCACAACCACAAAGATGTTTCGCTAGGTATCTGTAAATCAGTTCCAATCTAAATACAAGAAAAGGGTAACGTGATATTTTTTCAACTGGACAGCATAATCAAAGATAGTCTGTTTACACGAGACGCCTTGTAGCCTACCACAGATCATTAAATTAAGAAATATTACAAATGATGTTTCATAATAAGAGAACAGAAAACATGATACATTTTGAACCAACCCAGTCATGTTAACAGATACACTTGAATGTGTTTGCATATTGTATGCTCAGTAGTAGATAAATATGTTATCCGGTAAAGAAGTGATAATGCCCGCGAGACACAACATCAAGTCGTTGAAAATTTAGATAACCTACGAGTCATTCTAGAAAGGCAGAAGTCAAGATTGCTGAAAAAACTGATGAACACTTTTACTAAGTACTATGTATGTACATTGTCATCCAAACCAAGTTGTTTAGAACTGGTTCCCGTTGAGTTGAGTTTTCTGCAGATTGATGCACGTGACACAATTATCAAACCATGAGAGTAGCTCATGAAGTCAGAAGTTTGTAAGATGTCCCAATAGTAGGCCTAGATCTAGGACCGCTTTATTGGCAGTCCACGGATCACATGTGAGTGATTACACAAGGGATGCTTTATGACAAAAGGGTAATACAAAAACCACCTCGGGCCTATCATTTGGTGGAGTCGGCACTGGGTACTATGGTTAATTATGTCTCTCTCTGGGCTACTTCTACTTATGGGATCATACTCTAGAACGCCTTATCGTGACCAGAGGTCGTGTGTCTAAAACTCTAATAAGTTGAGCTTGTACTAATTTCTTCAGGACAGGTGAATTCACTTTCTTTCTGCACAGGATACACTAACAGGAGCGTCATTCCTCAACAGTTGTGAGTTGAACCAAATAATATATTCTGGTAAAATACTGACAAATTCTGAATCTAATACTAATGCAGTAACTGAGTAATTGGTGATTTGAGGCATAATTAGATCAAATATGTACTGCAACGGAGTAGTCCAAAAGTAATATTTTTTGTAATGCCACAATGCTATACACAACAGAATATGCTTGGGTATGTCCATTCACCGGCGGTGGAAGCTTTTACTTTGTTGCAAATCAGTTTTAATATTGTTCAGTAACTTTGTCGAAAATTGTGGCATATTTCTTCTTGAAATAGGTTTTCTGAAAGCTTTGTACATGGGCTTATCGCAGATGATCAAATATTTTTACCACTTTTTGCTAGATAACATATCTATCTATTGAGCACATATATGAAAAGACATTCAAGTGTACCTCTTGAAAGTTGGTTGGTTTCTGTGATGATGAAGCATCTTGTGTAATATCTCTTAACTGGTCTGTGAAAGTAACATTAGCTTCACACGTAAACAGATTATATCCACATATATTGTTATTTTAAATAGCTTGTAAATCAACGTCAACACACTAGTTTCAACTTGAACTCGACGAGGCCGCAACTGTGATCACCTAGTCACATTGAGAGGGAATAGACAAGGATATCTCTCTGAAAGACCCCTGCGAGATCAGCACGGTTTAAAACCGAGATGTGTGCATGAATGACGTGGCAGTCCGATATTCTATCGATGCGCTACCTCTCCCTCTCTAAATTTGTACATCGAAAGCCTTGGAAGCATGGGCGAATTTTGTATGTCAAGTGTACTAATCCTCTGGCCTAATCAGCTAATGATAATTTCAGCTTTACGGTGGCAACTATTCTTGTCTAAAAATCTAGAATAGGAAATGTTCACCTACATGAACTACACCTTATGAGAGCCAACCACATGTCAATGGGAGACAAGACCTGCTTTATCAGATGACCAAACCTCCCACTATTAGAACAAAATGTGTGGGAAGTGAAATATAGCATGTTCATTACTGTCAGATGTCTTAGCTCGCCTGCACCAAGGGTTGTTATTGAGCTCAACAAATATTGATGCAAACAAGACTGCCGTAGTACCAGATATAGTTAAAATGCTCAGCGTTGCAGACGACTCCTGTACAAATGCAACAGTGGGGTATATAACAATAAAACCAGGTAGTGTGGCTTGTGTCATTGTGAACGACAGTCGGCCGTTTTGAAATTTAAAAATTGTCAATAATTTAGTTAAAATATAAATCAAAATCACTAAATCTGAACCTAAACCTCATTGTCTTTTCGATGACCCAAGCCATTGAATGCTTGTTGTAATCTGCTTAAATGTCAGCTGTGGTAATGCCCCAGTCCTCCTCCAATCTATTCCGCAATAACAGACTTTGTAGGTATACGCGATACAGAGACTGTAATCATTGCGCAGCCGGACGTCCTTGTTAGGTTACAGATTTATATATTAATTGGTAATACTCGCTTTGCATATCATTAGAAATTGCCTTGACGCGGAGATTTAACTGTCGGTATTTAAATTAATTGTTTCATGAAATTGTTGATCTCAGAGTAGCCCCTTCACTTGGGAGAATATGCCAAATTATGACTGAAATTTAAACGGTGATATCTCTCATGGGCTGTGATGAATTAAAATCCCCTATTTTATTTTTTCTTGTGCATCGTTTAAAAAATTTAAAGAAACAAATCTGAAAATCCAATAATTTTGCTGATGGGATGGAGCACAATCGCAATGATCATGATGATTGATTCTGATCATTTGTTTAACAGCAGATAAAACATTGCTGAAACATTTGCTCACAATTTTGTATTCATTTTGTATTATTTTTAAAATTTCGATCGGACCTTCATCCCTCCTATCTACTTCTAAAAAAAAGTCTGTACTTTTTTGCAAAAGACACACTAGTCTTATCAATTTTCCTTTGTGACTGTTGCAAAATGGTCATTTGCAAATTAAGGAAATGTACCAACATCGTTATTGAAGTTTCAAGTCACTTGTACGCCTTCTTGGAGGAATATTTAGGGGCCATCAACGAAACATTTACCATTCAGAAACCATCAACAATGTGCTGTTTATATTATATTACATACTAAATAACGCTTCCAAAATAATTATTTAAAAATTTGAATTTTTTCATATTTGCGACAAAAAATGACCAAGAACGCATGGAAAATGTGTTTTATATTTAATAGCGAAATATCTACAAGACATACACATTTTCTATGGGCACTATTGGATTCCTCATACCCAAAAACATGGATATAGACATCAAGATCGTGACTCTAGCTTTGCTAGAGGCCAAGTTATGGCTAAATATGTGATTTCGATGGCGGCCATTTTGAATGTGCCATAAAACGAGGTTGGGGGGCGGAAAAAATTGAACCCCAATTTTTTTGGCTTATTTGACCCCTAATGAGGCCATAAAAACAATAAAATCAATTTTGGCAGCAGAAATGGCCAAAATGACATACCGCACCAGACTATTTACAGCTTTATAACAAAATCCCGGTGTCCAAACTGTAACGTGTTAGTGCACTGCGTGTCAACGTCGCACGTTGGCCCCACAGTTCGGACATCGGTATTTTTGTTGTATTGGCCAGGCAGTGAACTGTAGTTTGGACACCGGGACTATCCTGGGCCCGGCAGTGGACTGCAGTTTGTCGGATTGTCATTTACCTGACATCGGACTACAGTTTGGACACCGGACAGGTCTGTTCATGTCAAGCATGAGACCTTAGTTAGCATAAGTTGACGTTGGTCCGGCGTCTGTGACTCTGGGCTAACATTAACCCAACACTGGATTAACGTTTCATGTTTGCTTTTATGTTGGCTTAGCGTGAAGGAGGGGGGGGGGGATCTGGCCGCTATATCACAGACCCCTCCCCCCTTCCACGTAGAGTGTTTTTATCTCTCGCCATAACTCATCTGGAGAGAGAGCAATGTTCATCAGCTGCTGATAATCACCTGTTATAAACCCGCTGTCACACCGTCACTAGTTCTCTTTATGCTGGGATCTGATTCAGGATTAGCCATGTTGACCGCCATGGAACCCAGTGGAAGAATGGACTGTTATAGGTAGTCCAGGAATTTTAGGTTTTGAAATGGAGAAAAATAATATAAAGCTGAAAATTTAAGGAAGTGTTCAAAATGTCCTTTTTTATTACCTGTAAAAAGTCCCAAAGTTTCCCCTGAGCGGAACATCCTTTTTTTACCAAAATTCAAAATGACCGCCAAGTGCTATGGTGAAGTTGTAATTCCTGAACTATTTTACATATCTTTTAATGTAATACCTCATTTCCACATGATTTTTAATGCTGAATTCATTTCTGAAGCTATTGATATTTTTAGGGTTTCGTTAAAGGATAAATCCAAGATGGCTGACATTTAATGTTTAATTGGGAGCAAGTCTATTGTCATTATTATTTGAGATACATATACACTATTAAATCTATAGACTACCAGTATGTCCTCTTTTATTACCTGTAAAAAGACTACATTCTGACGTCTCAAGTCGGTCTCCGTGCTAAAATATTTATAATAGACGTATACCCATAACATAGATATTCACATTAAGCGAAAATAGCTAACTAAGACATTTATGATGATTTCAAGTTAAGAAAAACCCTTTGGTTTCCATGGTTTATATAAAATATGTCAGCGCTTTAAGGGTTACTAGTAGGACTGGGCCATCATGACTCGCTGAGCACATGTTGTGGGCCCACTCACATGCGCACTATGGTCAATGTAATTACAAGGAGTGAGGTCAGTAAAAAAGTATATATTATTGATCAGTGAATCGAAACGACTCATCTGATTTATATTAAGCTAACATTGAGCATTAATTTAACGTTGTCATTGAAGTAGACAATAACGGGGTCCTGTCAACATTAAGCCAGCACTGGACGAATGTTGGCATCACATAGGTATTTATTAGGTGTTGTCGCCAGAGTGCTGTCTTTATGGAATCCACTTGATCTCACGTGGGGCTTCGTCAACCTTTTCAACTCACTTCTTACAGACATATATCATGTATATCTGGGCGTCACAAACAAGTGAACAGGTGTCAAGCACCACTTAATGTGTTCAGTGTCTGGTACCTGGCGGCACAACAACAAAGTAATCTAGAAGTAATTATTAGTAGGATTCTCAAAATTAGTATTTTCAAACTGATGGTAATCGATTACAGTGTTACAATCCCTACTGGTTTTAAATAATCAAATTTTCCGGTGAAAACTAATTGGATGTGTGAGACTTGATCAATTCTAATAAATATACGACCAAACAGGTTGTTTCGCTGAACAATAAAATACTGTTAATTGTTACTTTTGTCACGTGCGTTTACATTTCAAAGGCTGTTTTTTCAGTTATTCTAAATCTACAACTTGAATGGGAAAAATAATTGTTTCTCTGTATATTTCTCTGACATGAGCACCGTACGACCTTATGACATTTTGCAGGGCAGCGTTTCCTTGCAAACATGATACGTTCATCAAATGCTTAGTTAACGTTGGTCCGGCGTCTGTGACTCTGGTCTAACATTAACCCAACACTGGATTAACGTTTCATATTTGCTTTTGTTTTGGCTTAGCGTGGAAATGGGAGGTCTGGCCGCCATTGTCACAGACCAGTCCCCCCCCCCCTCTGCCGACGTAGAGTGTCTTTATCTGGAGCCATAACTTATCTGGAGAGAGGACAATGTTCATCAGCTGCTGATATTCACCTGTTATAAACCCGTTGTCACAGGGTCACTAGTTCTCTTTATGTCGGCATCTTCTCCAGCCTTCTCCGTGCTCTAAACCCGTTGTCACACGGTCACTAGTTCTCTTTATGTCGGGATCTTCTCAGGCTTTATCATGTTGATGGCCATGGAACCAGGCGTAAAGATGGACTGTCATAGGCCTACATTCACTAATGCTCTTCTCCAAACCGAGTTTAGCTAGGCTCAATAATTACGACACTGAACTGTGCTTAATCTGCAACATATACATGGACTGTCAAAAGGTAATTGCTATGAGAATTAACTTGACCCACTAACTACATCGATTGCAGATTTTTTTTCAAATAATATTTTACATTGATATTTAGCTTCATAACCTGTGATGAACGCAAATCATTGCAGCATGCGTACATTCTCTTATATTAGGAATAAGGGATGCAACACTAGATATCTGTGGGGGGGGGGAGGCATTTTGGAAAAAAATATTTTTAGAAAATTGAGACAAAATGCGGGCAGAAAAAAATTGTTGACGGAATTCATGAAAAATATGTTGACCAGCTTAAAGCAGAATATGATAAAATCTGATATTTAACACTGAAACACCTGTATGTGCTGCAGTCCAACATATCCTTGAAGAGTTCCTATGCTTTAAACACCTATGTCATGTTGCGGCTCTAAATTACCTCGAAGCCTTCCTATGTTTTTGCGATGTGCAAATTTGCCGGGTAATAACACTCTAGTTTGCCAGATGACCAGCGTCCAGCGATGTACACCAGAAAAGTATGTCGAATCATGCAGTAATATTTTCTCCCCCCCCCCCTTTAGATTTGCCGCCAAGAGCCATCAAAGATAATGCCGAACATAGCATGACATTGGGTGAACATCGGATGGAGTAAACCAAGCCTTAACATTTGCCTACAACCGAGTACATATTGATTATTAAAATGTACAACTAAGTACATATTGATTATTGCTTCTCCTATGATCGTACACACATAGTATTTGTCCTGAGTAAAATAATATAGTAATGCTAAAAATGTATACAGCCATGTGGTAAAACATTGATTATATGAAAACCTTATTGCGACATAATGTTCACTATTGTGCATGTTGATGTATTGTAGATCTGTCACAAACATGGCGACCAGAATCACAGTTGACCTCTCAGAGTTGACCTGCTCTATTTGTCTGGAGGTCTTCTCTGATCCTCGCATTCTGCCATGTGTCCACAGCTATTGCTTTGCCTGCTTGGACGGATGGGTGAAAAAATGTGCTGGAAATAACGGAAATAACATCATAAAATGTCCTCTGTGTAAGGAAACATCCCCCGTACCAAAAGGCGGTCTGAAAAAGGTGAAAAATAACTATTTCCTGCAAGACTTAGTTGGAAGACTGAACAAAAAGGACACAAAATTCGAGGGTCGAGGGATTGAATGTAGTACAGATTATTGTGGACAGCCCTCTGTACAGTACTGTACGGAGGGCTGTGGTCACCTATGTAATGACTGCTTCAGATACCATAAAAGATCTAAAGGAAGTAAAAATCACTGTGTGGTTCCCACAGATAAAGTCCCAGGCTTGGATCCAGTCAGACTGAATGAAGTGGTCCCACTATATTGTAAAATACACCCTAGAAATATAGTTGATCAATTCTGTGTCGACTGTGATTTGTCTGCGTGTGGAACTTGTTTATTACGGAACCACAGGCATCACAATCTGGTGGATTTAACAGAACAAGCTGAAACCAGTAGAAAACAACTAGAAAATATACTGAAAGAAACAGATGTTACAATCAAACTAATAGATGAACAGATAGCTGACCGTGAAAAACACACTATACAATCATCTGACGATATACACAACACCAAACAAGAAATAAACAAAGTGATTGATGGAATGATTAACAAATTAAACAAACAGAGAACACAATTATTCACATCATTGGATCAGATAGAAAATGAGAAGGAGAAGGTTGTGATGTCAGTACGTGATGGCCAGGAGTTCAACAAAGCGGCTGTCACCAGCCTGCGAGCATACACTGATAATGTGTTACGTCGCGGCAGGGACTGTGACAGGGTTCAGCAGGTGTGTTATATACAGTCACGGCTGGTGTCTGTCAACACGGCCAGGACCCCCTCGTTTGTCTGGGATTACCATGACAAGCAGGGGGTATCATCACGGGGTGATGTGACAGTCGCCAGAGTGTCAATAAAGACGGACGTGACAGAATCAGAAGCTGTGGCCGGCAGTGTGCGGGGAGCAGGGGCTGAGACTGGAGCTGTGTCTGAACGTATAGTAACCAAGATACCTATGATAGAACAGTGCGGAGTGGCAGGTCTGGTGGTGATGGCCCAGACCCTGTGGGCTGTTCACAATGGGAAGTCATCTTTACACGCCTACCCCGTGACGTCACCACAACAGCCACAGACACTATCTGTAAAGGGGCTGAGTCGCCCGTATGACATGGTGAGGTTGCCTCCTGGACAGTCACAACTTGTGATCAGTGATAGTAATAATAGACAGTTAATGTTTATTAAACTAGCACAGCGTGATGGTGTATGGAGGATGACCTCACAGAGGTCAGTGAAGTTCAGCGGCACCCCATTTGGTCTTGGTGTCAGTGGCGACCAGCTGCTGGTATGTGACGCAACCAAAATACATGTGTTGTCTACGTCAGATGGGGAGACACACAGAGTAAACATGCCACAGGGTGTGTGGGCAACTAAAGCTGTGGCTCAGCTCACATCACCTGGATATGTCGTCATGGACCGTGCCAACAAACAGGTTGTCATGGTGACTGAGGAGGGAGATGTACAGCACACATATCGTTGTCAGAAGGGGTTTAAGTATGGTGACACGGTCTGTCATGGTCACTATATCTATGTCACCGACTCTAACAATCACCGTGTAGATGAGTTGAGTGATGACGGCCGTCACGTCAGACAACTGATCAGAGGACAAGGTGTGTGGTGGCCTCGCAGTATGTGTGTAGGTGACACAGGTCGTCTGTATGTGGCACAGGGGAGGAAGGGGGAGGATGAAGTGTGGGTGATAAAGAAAACAGCCACACCTACTGACACTCAAGCAGCGTCACCTGGTGGCAGACTGCTCACACAACAGACCAAGATGGAGGTGAGCGTCACTTGGTGGGATTAACCTTCACACTGACTAATTACCACAATGCAATTTTCTTCCACTTAAAGGTGTGGTTCGCTACCCCAATCCACAACTAGGTGAATGAAAAGATCACAAGAAAATGTGTACGTTAGTGAAGATTAGTGATTACCTGATGTGCATGTATATATTATACATTACATATAGCATCTTATTTCCATTAACCCAACGTGTTGATGGTGACCTACAGGTTACATAGCTGCTCTTCTCCCAGGTGTAGGTATCATTGACGTCACATGTTGACCGTGACCTACAGGTTACGTGGCTGCTTTTCCCCAGTTGTACCTATGCAAACTAAAGAGTTTAATCACACCTGCATAAAGTTTCATGAGTTTGTTCACATATCTGTACATAAAGACTCATGTTTGGTCACATCTGTGTATGTACACATTATGTATTCATGAGTTTGTTCACATGTATCTACATCAATATTCATGAGTTGTTCACATGCCTGTACATACAGGAGTTTATTCTTATATGAAGTATATTTAACTTGGCTGATGACATTGCTCGTTCAGTTGTTCAGCTGTAGTGTAATATATGTAGCCGGGTGTGTGTATTGTGAGCTGCAGTGATTACTACTCTACAATAAGTTGACTCTTTGGCTCCATCGGTAATGCTCAGGTATCCCAATGTCAGGATCGATGGTTAGATCCCTGGGCTGGGCAGATTCAACACTGTTACAATGGCGCCCTATGTCGGTTATTCTGGTTTGTAGTGTCCTAATAGAATGTTCTGGCTTTGTAGCCAAAAGGTTGCAGTAAAAATTCATGAGGAAAATGAAGAATTCAACCAATGAGTGTGTTGAATGCTGTTCGGGGACGAATTATGTAGCCGGGTGTGTGTGATTACTAGTCTCGCCATTGAGTTGACTCTTTGGCGCGACTGGTAGTGCTAAGGTTGGATTGTTTCAACACTGTTAGATATTTATAATATACATCATGCATTTTTATTTAGTTTGTTCTTGTATCATGTATGGCTTATCTGATATTATATATAATATATTGCAATATTAGTATTATTTATCATTAGGTCACTCATATATTACAAACGTACAACGAGTGTTTTTTTGTTGTGTATCGTCATAATATACATTGTAATATAAAAAATGGTAATTATTGTAGAGTCATCATGAGGTTATTTTGTACATGGTGCATTGTGAGATGAATGTATGAATCATCATTTTATATTATGTTACGTAGGCCTATATTATGATTTGAGTAATCTTATTTGTATGCAATTTTATACTTTGACATGCTTACATTTACTTTACACATTAGAGTTTGGTCTTAAATACCCAGATGTTAAATACGTAGTTATTAAAATAAATGTTATCTGTACATTATATGTACATAGATTGACAGTTACATATAATACACAGCTGGAGATGTGTGTGCATGGTACATTGTCTGTACATAGATTGACTGTTAATACATAGAATACACAGCTGGAGATGTGTGTATGTGGTACATTGTCTGCACATAGATTGGCTGTTATATAGAATACACAACTGGAGATGGATGTGCATAATACTAATGACTAGGAAATCAACAAACAAGACTAATTGCATAACATATTGTCCGGAACTAAACCTCCAGAATTATGAAACTGTCAGGTTGATGCACACAAATATACAGCATAGATTGATCGTTACATAGAATAAACAGCCATAGGGCGTAAGTACCATACTATAAACATAAATATTGTCAAAATGTTATATCTCAATCAGTTTGGACAACTTGCAAATCCAATTAAAAGGTGATTAAATTTTCATATAGAAAACAATACATTGTCAGAATATGTGTAACATAGTTGGAAAATCCAGATGTACATTGTTTCCATGTTTTTATTTCTTTCAAATCTGGAGTAAGTAAGTAAAATATTTGCTTTACTTCACTTTTCGGCCAGTATGGCCATTTAAGTGAAAATTCCAGGTATTACAATATCCCATATTGTATAGTTAAAGCAGTAAAGGAACAACAAAGCCAATAAAAGCATGATCGTACTAAAATATGCAGTTTAAAGTGTTTGATATGATAAGATGACGATGCTTCTGGCACCTATATGTAACGAGTCTGATGACATGTTGTAGCGCCTGCACTACAACACAGTTTAATGAGTATAAAAATATCAGTATAAATAATGTAAAATATGAAGTTATTATAAAATGAACGACTTATCAAGTCACTATATCTCCATGAAATTGGAGTGATTGTGTAAAAACTACAAGTCTAAGTCTAATAATTAAAACATAGAATATAGGTTACATTCCCGAAGGAACTGAATAATAAAACCAGCAGGGGTGTCCCTGAATAGCTCAAATAAGGAATTAAATGCAAAATACTTCCTTCTGATGTGCGCATATTTCGCACAACTTAGAAGGACATGTCTTACAGTGAGACGAGTATTGCAGCACATAGGTCGCAATTCTCCTCTCAATAAATAGCCGTTTGTGAAATAGGCATGGCCAATTCTGGCCCTGCATAAGACAACGTCATCTCTTCGGCGTTCCATTGGTGTAAAAGATCGCTTAATGATTGGTTGTACCTCGAACAATTTGCTGGTGACATTGATGTTCCATTCACCTTGCAAAATGTCATCAAGGTAGACGGAGATGTTGTACTTGAAATCAGTATATGGTATATAATAAAACTGTTTCGTCTTATCCAGGGCAGCCTTGGCCAAAACATCAGCCCGTTCATTGCCCTGTATTCCAATATGGCTGGGTACCCAGCAAAAAATAATGTCCTTGTGCCCAGACAAGTAGTGACACATATGCAAAATATTGGAAACAATTGGGTTGTTGAGTTTTTGACTCTTAAGAGCCTGCAATGAAGATAGCGAGTCTGTGATGATCATGAACTCCTCGTCATTACTATCCCAGATGTATTCGATGGCAGCTTCAATAGCTAACAGCTCTGCTGTGCAAATTGAAGCCTCATCGTTAATGCGGCAACTAAATTCATGATCATCACAGACAAAGGACATAGCTGTCCTCTTGTCTTCCTTTGATCCGTCAGTATACACCTTCCGGTGCCTCGGAAATCTACAAAATAACTCAAGCAACATGCTCTGGAAGACAAGGGGACAGGTGTCTCCTTTCCTGAGATCTGAGAGGTTAAAAAGTATATTAGGTTGTTGAAGAAGCCAAGGTGGACACTCTGGTGGGCGCACAACGCTAATTGCGTCGAGCTCCACCTCCATGTCCTCCAGATGTGGTTGGAGCCTTATACCCAAAGTGGGTATAGTCCCTGGCTTGTTATTAAACAATCTCTTGTATTCAGGGTTGACAACACACGAGTATGCCGGGTTCTCAGGATTTGCTTTCATTTTCATATAGTATTGCAGGCTCAGCTTCAACCGGCGAGTCTCTATAGAGGGCTCACCGGTCTCCACCTGGGCCCGGGTTCAAGAAGCCATCTCAGTCTCAGTATCCATGGTAGTGGTCTCAAACTGAGACCGAGATAGAGTATGAGCCCATTTGCCGGTTCAAGAAACGTTCTCATTTGAGAACGGTCTCAAACTGAGATCAAAACACTGAAACCACATCAAGGTGGTTTTGAGATGGATGAGACCATCTCACTCTCACTCAGACTCAGTGACGTTATAATCCAGCCCACAAGTGTCATTTTTGTCTTGTATACACTCATTTGTAGGCCTTCATTTAATTATATGACGCCGTGGCGTAATGGTTAGACTTGTTGACTTACAAGTCCAAGGTAGCCGGTTCAAGTCCAGGCAAGGCTTAATTTTTTTTACATCGATTTTTTTATATTTTTTATAGTCTATAGCGTTACTGGAACTAGACTAGACGACATCAAATACAAAGAAATAGATTAAATGCTGAAATCACATTTATTGGACAAAATCATGCGATCTGACAAGGCACATGAATTACAACACGTTTCCGTCACACGGAAATTCATCCGATTTTTAGTAAAACACAACAATTTTGGTCTCATTCTTTTTGAAAAACTGTCTCAAGTGAGATTGAGCCCGAGCTCGCTTCTTGAACCAGTGTTTGTCTCACTTTCTCCAATGAGACCATTTTCTCAGTTTGAGCCCGAAATTTGAGCCTGAGACTGAGACGGCTTCTTGAACCCGGGCCCTGAAGACTTTCGATGGGTGATGTTCGAAATGCCCCTGAGCATAATCTCAAACCTTGGTTCGCGATTGGATCAAGTACTGCTAAGTACGATCGTCTCGCTGAACCATAAACAATACAACCATAATCCAGTTTGGATCTGATGTGAGACCGGTAAATCCTCAGTAAGGTTGTCCGGTCACCACCCCAATCCTTGCTGGATATAACTCGTAGCAATTGTAATGCTTTCCTACACTTATCTTTCATATATTTGATGTTTGGAGTAAAACTGAGCTTCTTGTCGAAAAAAGACCAAGAAATTTGACCTGCTCTTCAACAGGAAGCTGTTGTCCATATAGTTTGAGATCGGGCTCGGGCTGTAAGCCATTTTTTTACAAAAATGTACACATAAAGTTTTTGTGGGAGAAAATTTTAAGCCGTTCTCATCCGCACAAGTCACCAACTTATCGAGGCAACCTTGCAGGCGCCGCTCAATTATTGCCATATTGCTTGACTGGCAGTAGACAGCCAGATCATCAACATATAATGATTTTTCAATATCGTCTGGTAAAGCATCAATTATACTGTTTATTTTAACGGTAAATAGAGTTGGTGAAAGGATACTACCTTGTGGGACACCCTCCCCTTGTGGATTTAGTGAAGAGTGGGTGTTGTCTAAGCGGACTTTAAATTTTCTCCCCTTTAAAAAATTATCAATGAATAAGGGTAATCTACCCTTCAGGCCCATTTCATGGAGATCTTTCATGATACCACCCTTCCATGTGGTATCATAGGCCTTTTCTAAATCAAAGAATACTCCAACTGTATGTTGATTTTTAACAAAACCTTGACGGATATAAGTCTCTAGTCTGACCAAATGGTCTGTGGTGCTTTTTCCTTTTTGAAAACCACATTGATATTTAGTTATTATGTTATTGTCTTGTAAAAACCATGTGAGACGATGATTGATCATGCGCTCCATGATTTTGCAAAGACAACTTGTCAATGCTATTGGCCTATAATTATTAGGATCTGTTCGGTCTTTTCCAGGTTTAGGGATCGGGATCACTGTTGCTTCTCTCCATCCATCTGGGAAATCCTGAGATTGCCACAGATCATTCAAGAGTAGAAGCAACAGATCAAGTGATACATCAGGCAAATGTTTCAGAAACTGGTAGTGAATTTCATCGAGGCCAGTTGCCGAATCAGTTGCCTGAGCGATAGATTTAATTAGTTCTCGTTTAGAGAAATTACCATTGTACTTTTCGTCATTATCTGACTCAAAGTCCAATGTGTTCTCCTTCTCCTTGTCCCGAATCTTTCGAAATTTTTCCTGATAATGATCTGGCGATGATTTAGCAGCGAAGGATGTCGCCAGCTTTTCTGCAATATCCGTTTCATTGGTTATTGTGTCAGAATCAGTGACAAGGAAATCTGGAGTAAGTAAGTAAGTAAAATATTTGCTTTACTTCACTTTTCGGCCGGTATGGCCATTTAAGTGAAAATTCCAGGTATTACAATATCCCATATTGTATAGTTAAAGTAGTAAAGGAAAGACAAAGCCAATAAAAGTATGTTCGTACTAAAATATTCAGTTTAAAGTGTTTGATATGATAAGATGACGATTCTCCTGGCAACTATATGTAGATAGTCTGATGACATGTTGTAGCGCCTGCACTACAACACAGTTTAATGGGTATAAAAATACCAGTATAAATAATGTAAAATATGAAGTTATTATAAAATGAACGACTTATCAAGTCACTATATCTCCATGAAATTGGAGTGATTGTGTAAAAACTACAAGTCTAAGTCTAATAATTAAAACATATAATATAGTTTACATTCCCGAAGGAACTGAATAATAAAACCAGCAGGGGTGTCCCTGAATAGCTCAAATAAGGAATTAAATGCAAAATACTTCTTCCTGATGTGCGCATATTTCGCACAACTGAGAAGCACATGTCTTACAGTGAGACGAGTATTGCAGCACATAGGTCGCAATTCTCCTCACAATAAATAGCTGTTTGTGGAATAGGCATGGCCAATTCTGGCCCTGCATAAGACAACGTCATCTCTTCGGCGTTCCATTGGTGTAAATGATCGCTTAATGACTGGTTTCAAATCTGGAAGCTGACAAATCTGGAATTTGGACAAATCCTAATGTCAATTAGATTATAAGTTACACAGTGTTGAAATTACACTATATTTCACAGCCTACATTTATTTAAACGCTGCCACCAAACCTGTAGTCTGATACACATCACATATTAAACACTGTCAATTACGCATTGTGTTATGGTTGTTAACACAGGCACATGCATAGGAAGTTGACATGTTATAGAGCGGCTGCGCAGCTACCATGCGTCCGGTGTAGGCAGTATGAATGAGTATCCTGGCAACAGATCCATGAAGCCAATGTTTTTTTAAAGATGAGTCATCGTCTCCATGGCGACTAAACAGTAAAACAACACCAATGTGTTAAAACAACTTTCGTGTTGGTTTGAAGTTGGTCCACCATATACACGGTGGCCTAACATTAAAACAAGAGCAATGTATTAAAACAAAATTCGTGTTGGTTTGAAGTTGGTCCACCATATACACGGTGGCCTAACATTGAAACAAGAGCAATGTATTAAAACAACATTCGTGTTGGTTTGAAGTTGGTCCACCATATACACGGTGGCCTAACATTAAAACAAGAGCAATGTATTAAAACAAAATTCGTGTTGGTTTGAAGTTGGTCCACCATATACACGGTGGCCTAACATTGAAACAAGAGCAATGTATTAAAACAACATTCGTGTTGGTTTAAAGTTGGTCCACAATATACACGGTGGCCTAACATTAAAACAAGAGCAATGTATTAAAACAATGTAGGTGTTGTTGTAATGTTGGTCCACCATCTACACGGTGGCCCAACAATAAAACAAGAGCGATGTATTGAAACAACATAAGCTATTGTTTTAATGGTGGTCCACCATCTACACAGTGGCATAACAGTCAGAATAAGAATGTGGACTGTACAGGCGAAAATTTGTAAGAACAGATAATTTGAAAAGACATGCAGGACTACGTGAATACATATAATATACTAAATTATATATTGTAAATGTATTTATTTTTTAAATGCATTTTACTTAACCTATTTAAATTTATTGTTTAGATATACAAACAGTGCATAATGCCTGACACTCTAAAAAGAGTTAAGTGTTCCACTTGCACCGAAACATTTGCAAGTTTCAAAGAACTAATAAATCACAGATTGGATGTATGGGTAAAACCAAAAATTGGGGTAACTTTGTAGCATCAAAAATGGCAGTGAGGTGACCATCAAAGAGGAGGAAAACTACTTTATAGGTTTGGTGCACTGATCCCAATAGAGCATGAAAAAGCAACTGGCTGCGCTAGAAATTTTTTTTTTGCTTCAAAACGTCATTTTAAAAAAGTTGCAGCATTCCACTTACTACTCCGTTACCAAATCCAAACCATTTCAAAAATTCTGTTACTTTATTTAGCTTGACATCACACTTTTAAACGTGATATCCTTATTGAAGCATAATACTAAACAATCGTACATCAAAACTGCTAAAAATTTTAAAAAAATTGATGGGATGAACAAAAATCTTTATTTCAACTCCGTTACCAAGCCAAAAAATACTCAACTCCGTTACCAAATGTTTGGCTCGACATAAATATAAATTGTATATTTTTTTATCATAACATCGATCACAAATGGGTGCTGTATTAATATGGGGACAACGAGCCATGTTTTAAAAGACTATATCATCAATCATTATGACTGTAAAACCCATAAAATTTGACAATTCACCACTCCGTTCCCTTTTCTTGGTAACGGAGTAGAGTGGAACGGAGTAGTAAAAATAAAAGTATTCTAGGGATTAATGAAAAGATCTGGGCAATAATTCAAAAATATATCATACGGGTGAAAATAGTCCCCATAGCAACTGTTGTAGGCATACAATCATAAAACCCAACTCGTTTTTATACCCACAAGGCTAGGAACGGAGTAGTAAAAACAAAAGCATATTTTCGAACTTTTTGGTAATACCTGTTCCGAATAACTTGTCACTCAACGATATTAATTCTTTCAAGGCGAAAAACTCATATGAGCCCCTTCAGTGTGTCAAACTACACTTGATATAATTTTAGTTCATGATTATTCACTTGATGGGGCATGCTACAATGATGGTAACGGAGTAGAGTGCAAATGTGGGGACATGTATATTCATCAAAATTATATATATCGATATTAATTTTAAGTCGAATTTTGATCATTGATCAGTTTAAGTGAACAATGTCTAGCCATGAAATGTTATTGTTAGAATTATATTGTGATTTTGTATCCTACAGTGAAGTTTCAAATAGTGGATTTTTTTCTGGGGACATGCCATTTTCCACGTTCCCATGACATAGAGCTCTTATAAAACCATATATATCTATATTTTTTTTACAAATAATCTAAACATTATTAAGTAATAATGCTTAAACGTGAAGCTGCACCATTTATTTTCAATGTTATTATATTTAAATCAAAATGCGGAACTTTTAAGTCCTGGGGACACTAATTTTATGTAAAGTTACCCCAATTTTTGGTTTTACCCGTATATGTCATATGTCAGGCAATAGACCAAGCAATGCATCTTTACCGGCTTGGTGGGATTTATCCACTGACGAGATACGTCACATTTACAACTCTCACAGATACGCTATCCACCAGCCTCACACATGTAGTAAATCATTGCCTTATGTCACTTTTCGGCACAAAAGGTCTTTTAACTGACATTGTAAGACGATAAAAACGTTGTAGTCAATTGATTAGATGAATGATGTACAGATGATGATGTGAAGGTGGGGGTGATAGGGCATGGTGGGTTATTGAGAGCGTTTCCCTTCGCTCGCCAGATAAGGGGTTGTGGGCATATGTCTAGGGGATCTACCCCCAGAACAGCCCCACATCAGGAATCATGAAATCAACCATTTATATAATTTCCCGGTATCGGGAGATATGGACATTGTTGATAGGTTTCAAAATCAGGTTTGTTCTATCTATCAATTTCAAAATGTTTTATTTAGATTGAATTTGATTCTGCAAAACGTTGAGACGGGATAAGGTCGATATTTCTTTCCGTTTCATAACACATATCTGTCTCCATTACTGGAAATGGTACGAAACACTGCATATAAATTTGCAAATCTAGAGCTTGTAGAATCTATATTAGAATTTCCATTTACCTAACAGAAATGGAAATTGGTAGAGAATACCAATATTATATATGTGGTTACACTAACCAACTTTGCTGTCATCATACAATAGTTTTTATTGAACAAACATAATGTTGATGCAATGGTGATCAATCCAAACAATAAGTAAAATGACTTTTTTACGTCATTTTTCGGCCAGTATGGCCATTTGAATGACAATTCAGACTAAAATAATATCATATCTTGAAAAGTAAATGTGATAAAGTAAAAAGACCAAACTGATAACATTATGTCCTCACTAAGGCATTCAGATAAAAACGATTAATGATAACATGATAGTGCCTCTGGCACCTATATGCAGCGAGTTTTGTATTGAATATATATACATTCTAAAAACCTGAGATAGCTCCAGCGCCGACACACAATATAAACTAACACAACAAATCACAAAAATAATTATTTTTATGAAAATAACAAAACAGTGTCTGTGTCAAAAACAACTATATAACAATAGAAACAAATAATGCCTGACATCACTTTTCAACAAAAATAACCATAGTTGTGCAAGAATATTATGAGTCTAGGAACGGTGCCGGTTTAGTGCCGATCATATCCGGATTGGGAAAGTAAAACTGTGGGTCGACTTAGTTTGAGGCCATTGAAGCTGCAATAGAATACATAATCCAGACGATCAACACCAAACCAGCACAGTATCCACTCAAAATGAAATTACTGTATGTATGTATGTACTGTATGTATGCATATACACAATGTAAAAAGACATAAATATGAGTGAAATTAACAATGAACTGAAAAACCAGAGCGATCACAAACTGTGAGAACACCATAAGTCACCACAGGCTAATTTTCTGGCAATGGCATCTCCGACATGTTGCCACAGAGAAACCATTAAAACAATTAAACGTATGACAAAAAATAATGAGAAATATAAAGAATTTTAACTGAGATTGACACTAGAGAGGGGAAAAGAACATCAATACCGTGAGAACCACAAGCTAATTATATGGCAGTGGTTTCTTTCGGACATCCGTATAATGATAACCTATGTTTCTTCCACTGTCTTCATGTATATCGAAAAATGGTTGATATCGAAGGTGCTGTGGAAATATGTAGAGGAATGTGGGCGAGATTCAATAGCAGCTTTGAATGATACGAAGGATATGTGCTTGAGGAAATACCTGATTTAAAGGTATATTTCGATGTAAACATTTATTTTTTTCGTTTAGAGGAACACGATCATGTTACAACTCTATATGCGGCTACTAGTACTTTTAAAGAAGATTTATTGTTAAATGCATGGCAGAATAATTTAATGTCAATTACTAATAAAGCAACATTTTGTAGTAAATACGTTTCCTCCACATGTTCACAAATGTTTGATCGAATTAACAATCTGAAAAGACATGTTGTGGCATGTGGAGAAGGTAACACAGTCTTTATATTTACTGGCGGCTATTACTGTTCCGAATTGTTTACATTATTATAATAGAGATATCTTATAGAGACACCTGGTGATTATTCATTCGTGTCAACCCGGAAATTGTACTGTTGAAGAAGAAGGCCATTAAATTATATCTGTGACAGAAGTCGTCCATTTTATTTGTTTGTTTGTTTTTTCACACATCAGTTGATGTAGTGTATGCTCTGGACAGTTGTTTCCTGAACATAATGGTGCCCAGACCCTATGGTATATGTTTATAGCTCTGTGTATGCTAAAGAACATTATTTGTGCGTTAAATCTGTTGTTTAATAGCCTACCTCCGTTTCTGACACTGGTGACAGTGGTGCACTCAGGCGCCATTTGCATTTACATGTACGTTGAGTGTCAACAAGGTTGGTGTCAACAAGTAAAATGTCAGAAACAGTTAGGTATCGGGCAGCTGCCCGGGGATGGGTGACCAGATTAAGTAAAAAATTGGAGAATTTATGCAGTAGATATGATCAAAAGACTTTTAATATTATTGAGATAAATGATGCTATAGAAGAATTTGACAAAAAAATACATAATTTAGACGAAGCACAGTCAAGAGTTGAACTAGCGATAGATATGAGTGAGTTGGAGAATGACATTGGTGACGCTGCTGATTTTCGGGAGAGGGTGCGTCAATCGCGCATTAAGGCAGCCACTCTAATCAGTGCACACACTACTGCTCAACTCAAAGAAGCTGACACAAGGTCAATTACACGATCGATAAGCGCTGCCGAGGCGAAACTTCCCAAATTAATTTTGCCGACTTTTACTGGAGACGTTCTCCAGTGGACTGCCTTCTGGGAACAATTTAAAGCAGTCGTAGATGACGGTGATCTACCTGCTATCACTAAGTTCACATACTTGCGCTCTTTATTAAAGGGGGAGGCGAGTGCTGCGTTACAAGGACTCTCATTAACAGCCGACAACTATAAGACTGCTTGTGACATTTTACTAAAAAGGTTTGGCAGATCCGAAAGAATCATTTTTTCCCATATACAGGAACTGCTGCAAATTAAAATTGAAAGCTCGCCATCTGTTCTTGTTTTGTGGGAATTATATGATAATTTACAAGCACATGTGCGCAGTTTAGAAGTTCTAAAAATATCTGGTAAACAATATGGCGCAGTGTTGACGCCATTGATTTTGTCTCACTTACCCCCAGATTTACGGATGGAGTGGGCCAGAGATGGTGAAGGACATGAAAGTGATTTAGAATTTCTATTGGACTTTTTACAAACTGAAATAACGAGGAGAGAACGCTCTCAAACCTTTTCAAAGGAAGACAATGCTGTTAATACTGATGATGCTACTGATAAACTATTTAGTGCTGCTTCTCTACATTCTTCAGGAGTGAAATTACGTCGTCATTGTGAACTGTGTGAACGTGAAGGTCACAGTATAGACAGGTGTTTTAGCATTACTAAAGCTCCGATTGGTGATCGAAGATCTATACTACGTCGTGTTGGTGCATGTTTCAGGTGTTTAACTACAGCAAAAGTGCATACTTACCGTAATTGTACATTTAAATGTTCAAAATGTGGTGGAAAACACCATTCATTGCTGTGCCAACCTATGTCACAAAATGTTAGGAATGTTAAAACTAATCAACCTGTACAACAGTCTGGTGAAAGTAACATTGATCCCCCTACTCAACAAAGCCCCTCTGAACAACGTGATTCAAAAATGTCAAGTGAATCGAATCTTTCCGCACATGTTATTGCTGTGACTGATACATCTTCACATGTTTTATTTCAGGCTGCTCAAGTATCTGCTTTTGGTAAGTGTGGGAGCACAAAGGCTGTCATTCTTTTTGATACAGGATCTGATAAAACATATGTTTCCCAGCATTTAGTTGACAAAATTGGCCCTGAATGGGTAAGCTCTCAAAACTTGACTTATGGGTCATTTGGTACTACTCATATAAGTCGTGCGGAGCACAAGGATATTTATAGCATAAATTTACAGGGTTCTCAAGGAAATGCTACATTATTAGCTACAGCCATTCCTAATATATGCACCCCTATGACACGTCACTTAGTACCTTCTAATATTTTAAAATCATTTGGGAATGATATTGAATTTGTTGATGATCCCGTGGGAAAGGATGTAAGAGTGGGTATACTCATAGGACTAGATACGTACTGGAAATTAATGAGTTCTGATATAATTTCTAAACCCGTGTTTTGGTGGCACAGAAGTGTATATTTGGCTGGGTTCTGGGATATACCCCCAGACATGCCCAGACGGCCAGAGACTTGAGTCTCGCTGTACAATTTAATGATGAAACTCTGGCATTTCGCGCGGCTCCGCTATCCTCGGGTCGGATAGTCCCCAGAGTAACAATAGGAAGGATCACTCCCTCTGGGTAACTCCATTCATCCCACGTGAGAGACCTAATGTCAAACACGCTATTGCTGGTTATTTAAGGCTACCATCAGCGCTAGCACTGATGCGGGTGCTGCATTGGCTCCGCTGTTGAGCGGAGGAACCAGGGTACGCCACTGGCAATCCGCCCGAAGATTATAGCCAGATACGAGGAGGCTGCAGCTGCCCTTGGATGATTGCTGTAGACCAGTGCTTCCGTACAATGCCGTAACAGCATCCAACAGACGAAACAGATCCCTAATGACCCTCTCCGGATGGGGGCGAAAAGTACTACTACTAGCAATCATCCCAGTACCCCCGTTGATCATGGCTAACAATCAACTTGAGCAACAGTTAGCGGGGATTACCAACATCCTTAGCACACATAAAGTAGACACAGCTATCACTAAATTCACAGAGGAAACTAGGAAATTTAGAACATGGCTTAGAGAAATACAGAACATTTTTGAAAAGTAATGAAGACAGTGCCAAGGCCATTGCGTATCAGAGCGCTGATGGTCCTGTCAGTGACTTCATCCACCGATATAGTACAGCTAATCCAGACTGTAGCTGGCAAAAATTGAAAGATGAGTAAACATCAAGATTTGCTGATATTACAGACTCTCAGCATCCTATGTCAGTCCTTAGAAAAACAAAACAAAAACATCCTGAATCTGTCCAAATTTATGCAGAGAGGTTATTGGGGTTGGCAGATCATGCATAGCTGGGCCAACCGTTGACCACACCAATAGAAAGGCAATTGATCGAAATTTCTATAGATGGTGTGGTTGATAATTCCATTGCTAGGACAATTTTAAGAGAGGGACCAACAACCCTTCAACCCTTCAGGCAGCAGTACGGTGCGCCATCAATGAACAAAATTTAAACACCATATTTGTTTTAAGAAGTCATGATGGGAGTTCTAGTACAGTACAGTAGAACGAGACACGAAGGTGCATAAATTTGTAGGCAAATGTTTTAATTGCGGGAATGGGAGGGGGGGGGGGACACAGAGCTAACGAATATAAGAAGCCCAAAAGAATTCAAAATTTAAGAAATCAAGTACAATCTAGAAACATAACTTGCTGGGGCTGTGGGAAAGAGGGTCATGTTTTACCCAGATGTCCTGAAAAAAAGCCAACCCATTCGTTTCTGGACGTGCGGGCAACCAGGCCATGCTAGACAAAGTTGTCCTTTAAACTAACAAACCCTAAACTGAACAAAAGAGCCTCAGGCAAGGGTAGAGAAATGAAAAAACGATTGTGTGCGATAGGCTCAAAAATATATAAATCCTCCATTCTTGTACAAATAAGACAAAATAAATACAGAGCTCTCATAGACTCAGGTGCTGATATATCTACCATTTCCAGAAAAGTTTGTGAACAGACATATAATGTAGAACAGTTCAGACAAACGAAAATAAATATAGAAAGTGCAAATAGAACAAAAATTATTGTAGCTGGAGAGGTAGATCTTGAAATTGAAGTAGGAAAGAGTTATGTTACTCAAACATTTTTGGTGACCGAAAACCTAACGCAAAATATAATCCTGGGATTTCCTGCAACAAAATTACAAAAAATGAGACACTAACGCGAAACGGATTTGCAATCCTATTAGAAAATGAAAATTATATAAATTCATTGATTAGACTATAACATGACAAAATTCTATTACCTCAGACTTGTATGCTTTGCTGGGGAAAATAAAAACTACCAAGAGCCAAATGTATTGATAGAACACTATATACAATTACAGGCATTGGCACGGGGTTCATAGGCCAGGAACCAGGGATAATGATATCTAATTCAGTCACCAAAGTTAATGGCACAGGTAAGGTCCCAATTCTGATTACTAACAATACAGGCAGAGAATTTAAATTGAGAAAAGGGAATGTAGTTGCTAGGATCGAAAAAACAAGTGGCACAATTGATGTTTTGTATTCCAAACCCACGAACAAAAATGGGGCAGTACAAGTATCTCAAACAAAAAGGTGTATAGAGTTACAAACATAACCCAGTTCAACTCAGGAGCTGCTTGAATTACTAAAAAGTAATGCAGACTTGTTTACAGAAAGTGATTTTGAATTGGGCAAGACAGATGGCATTTATATGAAATGAGACACGGTTGATCACCCACTCATTAGATTGAAACCATACCGAACAGCTTTAAAACAACGAAATATTGTTGACGACGCTATTGATGGCATGTTGAAGGCCAATATAACAAAACCCAGTAAGTCGCAGTGGAGTTTTCCAGTAGTGATAGTAGACAAAAAAGATGGGAGTAAAAGATTTTGTGTTGATTTTCGGAGATTGAATAGTAAGTAAGTAAGTAAAATGCTTTACTTCACTTTTTGGCCAGTATGGCCATTTAAGTGAAAATTCCAGGTATTACAATATCCCATATTGTATAGTTAAAGTAGTAAAGAAAAGACAAAGCCAATAAAAGCATGATCGTACTAAAATATTCAGTTTAAAATGTTTGATATGATAAGTTGACGATGCTCCTGGCACCTATATGTAACGAGTCTGATGACATGTTGTAGCGCCTGCACTATACCACAGTTTAATGAGTATAAAAATATCAGTATAAATAATGTAAAATATGAGGTTATTATAAAATGAACGACTTATCAAGTCACTATATCTCCATGAAATTGGAGTGATTGTGTAAAAACTACAAGTCTAAATCCAATAATTAAAACATAGAATATAGGTTACATTCCCGAAGGAACTGAATAATAAAACCAGCAGGGGTGTCCCTGAATAGCTCAAATAAGGAATTAAATGCAAAATACTTCCTTCTGATGTGCGCATATTTCCCACAACTGAGAAGGACATGTCTTACAGTGAGACGAGTATTGCAGCACATAGGTCGCAATTCTCCTCTCAATAAATAGCCGTTTGTGAAATAGGCATGGCCAATTCTGGCCCTGCATAAGACAACGTCATCTCTTCGGCGTTCCATTGGTGTAAAAGATCGCTTAATGATTGGTTGTACCTCGAACAATTTGCTGGTGACATTGATGTTCCATTCACCTTGCAAAATGTCATCAAGGTAGACAGAGATGTTATACTTGAAATCAGTATATGGTATATAATAAAACTGTTTTGTCTTATCCAGGGCAGCCTTGGCCAAAACATCAGCCCGTTCATTACCCTGTATTCCAATATGGCTGGGTACCCAGCAAAAAATAATGTCCTTGTGCCCAGACAAGTAGTGACACATATGCTAAATATTGGAAACAATTGGGTTGTTGAGTTTTTGACTCTTAAGAGCCTGCAATGAAGATAGCGAGTCTGTGATGATCATGAACTCCTCGTCATTACTATCCCAGATGTATTCGATGGCAGCTTCAATAGCTAACAGCTCTGCTGTGCAAATTGAAGCCTCATCGTTAATGCGGCAGCTAAATTCATGATCATCACAGACAAAGGACATAGCTGTCCTCTTGTCTTCCTTTGATCCGTCAGTATACACCTTCCGGTGCCTCGGAAATCTACAAAATAACTCAAGCAACATGCTCTGGAAGACAAGGGGACAGGTGTCTCCTTTCCTGAGATCTGAGAGGTTAAAAAGTATATTAGGCTGTTGGAGAAGCCAGGGTGGACATTCTGGTGGGCGCACAACGCTAATTGCGTCGAGCTCCACCTCCATGTCCTCCAGATGGGGTTGAAGCCTTATACCCAAAGTAGGTATAGTCCCTGGCTTGTTATTAAACAGTCTCTTGTACTCTGGGTTGACAACACACGAGTATGCCGGGTTCTCAGGATTTGCTTTCATTTTCATATAGTATTGCAGGCTCAGCTTCAACCGGCGAGTCTCTAAAGAGGGCTCACCGGTCTCCACCTGAAGACTTTCGATGGGTGATGTTCGAAATGCCCCTGAGCATAATCTCAAACCTTGGTTCGCGATTGGATCAAGTACTGCTAAGTACGATCGTCTCGCTGAACCATAAACAATACAACCATAATCCAGCTTGGATCTGATGTGAGACCGGTAAATCCTCAGTAAGGTTGTCAGGTCACCACCTCAATCCTTGCTGGATATAACTCGTAGTAATTGTAATGCTTTCCTACACTTATCTTTCATATATTTGATGTGTGGAATAAAACTGAGCTTCCTGTCGAAAAACAGACCAAGAAATTTGACCTGCTCTTCAACAGGAAGCTGTTGTCCATATATTTTGAGATTAGGCTCAGGCCATTTTTTTTGCAAAAATGTACACATAAAGTTTTTGTGGGAGAAAATGTAAAGCCGTTCTCATCCGCACAAGTCACCAACTTATCGAGGCAACCTTGCAGGCGCCGCTCAATTATTGCCATATTGCTTGATTGGCAGTAAACAGCCAGATCATCAACATATAATGATTTTTCAATATCGTCTGGTAAAGCATCAATTATACTGTTTATTTTAACGGTAAATAGAGTTGGTGAAAGGATACTACCTTGTGGGACACCCTCCTCCTGTGGATTTACCCTTCAGGCCCATTTCATGGAGATCTTTCATGATACCACCCTTCCATGTGGTATCATAGGCCTTTTCTAAATCAAAGAATACTCCAACTGTATGTTGATTTTTAACAAAACCTTGACGGATATAAGTCTCTAGTCTGACCAAATGGTCTGTGGTGCTTTTTCCTTTTTGAAAACCACATTGATATTTAGTTATTATGTTATTGTCTTGTACGGAGATTGAATCAAGCTACAAAACATTATGTATGGCCATTACGTCATATTGATGATATACTGACCTCATTTGGGAAGGCCAAGGTATTCTCATCGGTCGATTTAAAATCCAGGTGTATGTGGTGTATGTTGTGTATGCCATGGCCTATTTAGATGACATTGTCGTCTTTTCTCAAAACAAGGCTGAGCATTTAGTCCATCTCAAAGAAATAATTGCCCGTATTTGAGCATTTGGGTTAAAACTTAAAATGAGCAAATGTGAATTTATGAAAAAAAATCAATTACCTAGGGTTCATTGTAGGTGAAAAGGGTATAAGAGCTGACCCAGAGAAGGTACGGGTTATAAAACAATTTCACGACCTCGTGATGTTAGAGGCATACGTAGTTTTATTGGGATGGCATCCTACTAAAGACGTTTTTGTGCAGACTTTTCAAAAAAAGCTTCACCCCTAGTTGCATTGACCAAGAAACATGTTAGGTTTGAGTAGTCTGAGGGATGTCAGTCAGCATTTGATGGCCTAAAACAACTACTGTGATCCAAACAAACCCTACACATTCTACACGGATGCCAGTGACTATTGTATTTGGGGCCCTACTAACACAAAATCAAGGTGATAGAGAGAAAAAATATACATTTCTTATCTCACAAACTATCAGAGACTCAAAAACGCTGGCCAGTAATAGAAAAAGAAGCATATGCTAAAGCATATGCATTACAAAAATTAGACACATATTTACACGGGGCAGAATTTACTATAAAAACTGAACATAAGCCACTAAAATATTTATTCTCGGCAGAAATGAAAAATTAAAAAAAGAAAATGTGGGGGATCACAATTTCGGGATACAATTGTAAGATAGAATATCTAGAAGGAAAAAAGAATAAGCACGAATTTACTAGCCAGTTATGTTTTAGAAACTAAACATATCCCAGTCGATATGGAGAAAACATAATATATGTTATTGACTGAAGACGAGGCTAATAGATGTAGCGTCGTGAGCAGTAATTAATGCCCATTAATTATACCTTCTCATTCGCTGACTCAGAAGAGAATTGTAAAATTCAAATTGAGACAAACGCTATTTTACCTATGGCATATTATCTTAACAATGGTAATTGAATAGTTCAATCATTAAAAGAACTTAGTTTTACTGTGTCATGTATTGATGACCAACGATATCAAGTGCAAACCAAACCACCTTTCTCTCACTTAAATGTGACGGTTCCCTCATATTGGTATGAAAGTTCCTTATTATACTTTTTACAAGACCCAGTTGATTCTCTGCTAACCCTCTGCCATTAATATTTGAAACTGAGTATTCCCCAAGTTAGTGGTTGGGGACTCCCACACATTTCATTATTTATGACCATTACTCTAATTATCTTAATGGGGACACTAGACGTGTATGCACAGTTTAAGAAACCTATGAAGTTGCTCTGTTGTATATTGGCTATGATGAAATGGTATGCAAATGATACCATGAAGAAGAGGGCGAGGGATCATGCAGAGAGCATGGAAATGGCAGAACGTAGCGGACAGACTGCTGCAATGGGATTGGAGAGGGAGCTGCATGGTGACGTATCCTCACACAGCAAGTTGGAGAAAGATACCGAAGCCATACTCGCTACTCTTGACGACACCTAGTGAACAGGTGTGAGGTGAGGGTAGGCCTACAATGAGGACAGTGACGTATATGTGGAAAGGCGGACTGTACAGACGTGAACGAGAATAAGAAAATATGTAGTCGACGTGTACATAGACTTTGGTTAATAGATTAATCCCATATATATGTTATACTATTTGAAACATTACGAGAAGAAGAGAAGATATAGTCGACGTGTACATAGACTTTATATTTTTAATACCATGTAAATATTACACTATTTGAAATGTTACGAGAAGAAGAGAAGATGCAGTCGACGGAAGTAAGTAAGTAAAATGTCTGCTTTACTTCACTTTTCGGCCAGTATGGCCATTTAAGTGAAAAGTCTTAGTATTACAATATCCCATATTGTATACTAAAAGTCGTAAAGAAAAGACAAAGCTAATAACAGCATTTTCGCATTAAAATTTTTAGTTTAAAACGTTTGAATCGATAATATGATGATGCTCCTGGCACCTATATATTATTAGTTTGATGACATGTTGTAGCGCCTGCACTGCAACACAGTTTAATGAGTATAAAAATATCAGTATAAATAATGTAAAATATGAAGTGATGATAAAATGGACGACTTATTAAGTCACTATATCTCCATGAAATTGAAATGATTGTGTAAAAACTATAAGTCTAAGTCTAATAATTAAAACATATAATATAGGTTAAATTCCCGTAGGAACTGAATAATAAAACCTGCAGGAGTGTCACTAAATAGTTCAAATAGAGAATTAAATGCAAACTACTTCCTTCTGATGTGTGCATATTTCGCACAACTGAGAAGGACATGTCTTCTAGTGAGACAAGTATTGCAGCACATAGGTCGCAATTCTCCTCTCAATAAATATCCGTTTGTGAAATAGGCATGGCCCTGCATGAGACAACGTCATCTTTTCTGCGTTCCATTGGTGTAAAAAATCGCTTAATGATTGGTTGTACCTCGAACAATTTGCTGGTGACGTGTATATAGACTTTATTTTTAATACCATATATATATATATTATACTAGTTGAAACGTTATTATAATAAGATGGATAAACGAATTGTTCGAAACCGAACTACTGAAGACTGGAGACTAGATGAAGACAATGAAGAAGTTGTTTGGATATAATGAAAGTTTATTTGATGTGTTATAATTATCTATATATGTATACTATGTTTTGTATATAAGTACAGTGCGATGAAATAACAATGCATAAAACATCATTGTTTCAAGGGGAGGAATGTAACCGTGTAACGTAGTTCCCTTGTTATTTTGAAAACATAATGTTTATTATTTTATATCGCTATACCTAGTATTTGGGAACCCAAAGGGTTAATTGCAATCCCGTAAACGTCATTCCTGATCCTCTTACAACAACGTAATTCTAAAGCAGAACACGCCCAGCGCACTTTTCACATAGTCATAACAAGCGCTGTTTGGGTCCAAGGCAATCAAAGTAATTAATTCACGTTTAGAGTTTAAGGGGATTAGGCACTTTAAAATAGCCTCACTGCTAACAAAGAGCACAAGTGGCGGCCAGATTGGGCAATAGGGTAATGTAGCCACAGCTGAGCAAACAACAGCGCAATGCCACAGAGATTCATCATTAAATTGTACAGCGAAACTCAAGTCTCCTGCCGTCTGGGCATGTCTGGGGGTATATCCCAGAACCCAGCCAAATATACACTTCTGTATGCCCAGAACCCCTTATCGGGCGAGCAAAGGAAAACGCTCTCTATAACCCACCATGCCCTATCACCCCCACCCTCACATCATCATATGTACATCATTCATCTTATCAATTGACTACAACGTTTTTATCGTATTATAATGTCACTTAAAAGACCTTTTGTGCCGAAAAGTGACGTAAAGCAATGATTTACTACTACTACCACTATATTACATATGTGTATATATGGAAATACCCACCTATGGATCCTATTAATTTACCATTATTATTATACCTATTATTATTACTATATTTATTCTATTATTCAGCTCTATTAAACCTCGCCAGTAGACAGACTAAACAGGTGGTGACGATGACCCTGATGGTCATCGTCACCACCCCCCCCCCCCCCCTCACGCTAACCTAGGCGGGTAGGTGGGGTTACGCTGGCGATGACACCGACGTTCATCGTCGCCTAACCCCTCCCCCCCCCCCGCCTGCTGAGCCAGGTGGCGCTGATCATCGGGACGAGCAGCGCCGATACCCTGGCCAATGAAATGAACCCATGTATTTTAAGGAATGTAATAAAAGAATGGACACTGGTGACTTTGATAGGATTTGGCAGTACTAAGTAAAGGAGAGCTAAACGTGGAGCTAATGAATGGCTGCCACTACAAGTCACCAGTCATGTCTTATTAATTATCAACAGTTGTTGGACTTATTTCTTTCACTTTATGTCAATGCTACGGCATTGAGTTCCTGGACACTGACGACACGTCAGATGTGTTGATAAGTGTCGGGGTGAAACCCAATCTTACAACTGGCGATCTTACCATTTGACCATTAGTGAAGAGATAGGATGGCTAACGTTAACATACCACTCACCATGACGGGCGAACAGTTTCAGCATCTAGCCAATGTTTGTAGCTAGTAATGCTGAGACGCTTAGACACACGAAGATACAGAGTGCCGCCACAGGGATTGACCACTGTGACGGATCAGTACCTGAACTTACAAGAGAATGGATTCAGGCAATCAGTGGATGGGAGACAGAGGAGCCAAGCCCGGATTTTCTACTGCCGCTGATTAAAACAACCACAACAGGAGACCTACTCCAAGATGTAAGGAGGTGGACGACCCAGCCCCAGGCCGCAACCGCATGGCCACAGTTACGAGCGAAAATTTCTGATCATTTTCTCTCAGCTTGTGAAACCACCCGCCTCCAAACCGCACTAGAATCGATCAAGCAGAAAGTTGATGAGACCCCTGCTGCTTACATTAGTCGGTTTAGGTCAGATGTTAGCAGAGCATACCTTAACACTCGTGAATCCGCGGAAGAGCAGAGGGTAGTCATGACGTTTCTGAAAGGATTCAGAGACAGATCCTTTGCAGGCCGCATTTTTAAGACAGAAAGAACGACCACCCTGGAAGAGGCCGTGACAGTGGCCCTAGAAAAAGAAGCAAAGCGTGAGAAACTGGATCAGGCGCTCGGCCAACATGAGCCCATGCAGATTGGTGCAGCTGACAAGGACAAGGAGGCTGCAAGTAGAGTGTTGTCCATTATCCAGACCATGAAGCGACGCATGGCATAACTCGCATCTACTGTGGATCAACACGAGTCACGGCTGACCGCCCCACCTCGCGGATCCAGACCACAGGAGGACTGGGGATCATGAGAGAAACCGCGACGTGACAGGCAATGGAAGACATCACGCAAACAACAAGGCAGAGAGAGGGACACAAGGCAACGACCCACAGGACCACACTGGAAACACGAGGGAGAGCCAATATGTTTTTCATGTAACAGAGTGGGCCATATGAGTTATGCCTGTACCTCTTCCCAAGCCAAGAATACGGCTTCGGGGGGCCGGTAGTGGCAGCGCTACGACCGTGTCGCATTGTGCTCCAGCTAGACATAGCAGGAGAACAAGTCCATGCCCTACTCGACACAGGCGCTGCCGAAACGCTCATGGCCGAAAAGACATACCTAAACATGTGTCTCAAATTGGGTCGACCATCACTTCTTAGACCAACCGGCACAGTGTGTGGACTAAGTGGCACAACCCTACCTGTCATAAGGGAGACAGAAATTAAAATTGAAAACACTTTAAAATCATCCCCTATACAGACTCCCTCTCGTATACTGCGTCAATTTATGACAGTTGTGGCCACCCAGGGATTGACGAAGTGATGCGCCAATACACAGACGTATTTGACGAGGACCTGTCCAACCTCGGTCACTGTGACATCATTCCCCTCACAGTCAACGTGGACGGACACCGCCCCATCAGGCAAAGAGCCTACAGGACCCCACTACCCAAACGAAATGTGGTAGACGAGCAGGTGGACGAAATGTTAAAAGCAGGAGTCATTCAGACGTCCACATCACCATGGGCGGCACCCGTCACATTAACCCCTAAGAAAGACGGCTCTTACCGTTTCTGCATTGACTACCGTAAGTTGAATGCAGTAACGGTAAAAGACTGCTACCCCCTACCCCTTATCCAGGACATCTTCGACCAACTTGGAGGCGCAAAATTGTTCTCTACCCTGGACCTCAAGAGCGGGTACTGGCAGATCCCTGTAGGCCCCAAGGACAGACAGAAGACAGCCTTCACCTGCCACAGGGGACTCTTCGAGTTCAACAGGACGCCATTTGGACCCGCCAACGCTCCAGCCATCTTTCAAAGAACCATGGACAAAGTCTTACACGGGTTTGGTGTGTATTGCTTTGTGTACATTGACGACATCATTATCTATAGTCGCAATGCCGCAGAACACGCTCATCATCTCAAGCTAGTGATGGATGGACTACGGGCAGCGGGTCTGAACGTAAAACCTGGGAAGTGCAAAATTGCACAAACAGAGGTGAAATTGTTGGGCTACATAGTCAGCACGGACGGCATATCCAGTGACCCAGAGAAGACGAGGGCTATTGCCATCATGTCAGCACCAACGTCAGTCTCAGAGGTAAGACGTTTTCTGGGTATGACTGGCTATTACCGGCAGACTATCCCAGACTACGCAAAAATTGCAGCCCCACTAATTACCCTAACCCGTAAGAGTATTAACTGGGATTGGGGCCTAGTACAACAAACAGCCTTTGAAACCCTAAAGAATGTCCTCCAGTCCAGCCACGTACTGGCATACCCTCAGACTAACAAACCCTACCGCCTGTACACAGATGCCTGCGACTACGCAGTCGGCGGCATCCTAGTGCAGGAGGAGGAGGATGGAGTCAAACGGGTAATACAGTACGTGTCCCACCAACTTGACCCCACACAGAAACGATGGGCTACTATTGAGAAAGAAGCCTATGCCATCGTTTACTGTTTACAAAAACTAAGGGCATACCTTTGGGGGGCACGTTTCACAATTTTGACTGACCATAAACCACTGAGATCATTATTCCAGAATGAAATGGCTAACACTAAGATCCAACGATGGGCCGTCCTTATTGCTGAATTTGGGGCTTACATACAGTATAAAGAGGGCCGTAATAATGTCAGAGCGGACATGTTAAGCCGCCTTCAAATTCCTCACGTGGCTAGTATCGTACACAAAAACTATATAGAGCCACAAGAGGGAGCTACTAGTTGGTCACTGCCATTAGATTTTGACGGCATTGACAAAACTGCACTAATCGAACAGCAGCACAGGGCATTCCCAGTGGAGTGCCAGGCTGCAGGGGACCCAGACAATGAGGATTATGGGTTTGAAGATGATGTTTTATTTTCAACTAAACGTCCTGGCCCCCGACAAGCCCAGTACCCCAGAATTTTGTTGCCACCAGCATGGCAAGCTACGGTGATTGACAGGTGTCATCAACAAACTGGACATGCTAAAGAGGCCAAAACTGAAAGTGCTATCAGGGAGGCATATGTGTGGCCGGGCATGCGCAGATCGATTGAACATCAACTGTCTTTTTGTGGCACGTGCCATACACACCGCACCCGGCCCGAACACGTTGCACACAGTCGCATGCCAGACCCATGTTATCCACACCAGTACGTTGGCATGGACTTGATAGGCCCATTTACCAGGTCAGAGCGTGGACACGTGTACATGTTTACATTAATTGACCACCTACTGGCTGGGCTGATGCTTTCCCCATCAGTAATAAACGCGGCAGTACAATAGCTGACATATTGAACCACGAATATTTTCCCAGATACAGCCCCCCCAGAGGTCCTCATCTCTGACAATGGGACAGAGTTTGTTAACGCACCCGTGTCAGACCTATGCAAGACATGGGGCATGGAACGGCAAACCACTACCGTTTACCACCCTCAGAGTAACAGTAAGGTAGAACGGTTCCACCGCACATTTAAAGGCCTGATAGAACGATTAATGTCTACCAGCAAATCTAACTGGGAGGGACAGTTAGGCCTAGCCCTGGCTGCTTACCGCACGACAGTAAGCAATGCCACAGGTTACTCCCCCTTCCAGGCTTTATATGGTAGGAGACCACGCATCCCTACAACACTGGCGACAAACCCCCCCCCCCCCAGAATCCTGACGTCCTACAAGATGACAGAATCGCGATACTGGATCGCACCTGGCGGGGAGCACGGGCAGCCCTCGCGTCAGAACGTGAGATTAACGAGAAACGCCAGGAGAAGAAAAAGTTAGCAGACCCCCTCAGTTTAGGCGATGCCGTAGTACTGCTTAAACCAGGGTTGCCTGTAACTTTTAAGCCCCGGTGGAGCGCCAGATGGGAAGTAATCAGGGCCAGACACCTGGTTTACTGGATTAGACACCTTCCCTCTGGGGAAGAAAAGGTGTTTAACAGAGAGAAGCTGCGGCGAGTCCCAGATGGTGTGGATTGGGATATGCTACCTGACACTGAGAGACAGGTAGATAACACTCCAACAGACGACACACCTACACCGCCCAAGGATACCCCCTCCCCGGCCTTTAATCTCTCAATACCCCCTCCCCGCAACCCCACAGGCGAACCCCCGGCAGATGTTATCACTGCTCCGGCGACCCTACCACCAGCAGATACACACGTCCCACCACCCCCACCCCATACCCCCACGAGGGAGCCACCAGCAGATGGTAACACTGTCTGGGCTACCCCATCCACGCAAAACACCCACAATCCAACAGACACCCCTCCCTCTGGGACTGACCAGGGTCAACCAATGGACATAGCTCGTGACACTTCAACTGATATGGACGTTGGTAAACAGCCACAACTACGCCGATCAAAACGCAGACGACAGCAAACGTCTGACAACAAGTTTGCAGGATGGCGCAAGGAAAGCAAGCGTGGACGTGTAGCATGTTTACGCTATACCTGTTTCTAGCCACCACCCGCAGCACAAGCCAGTGGGCACACAAACTGATTGATGGAGTCGAGATTGAAGTTGACGAGGAGACTGCGATAATTCAAGGTGAACTAACCACATATATCACTATTACTAAACCAGAGTACCCGATAGCCCTTCTGCAAAATATTAAAGCCAGTATTAAAATTTTGGAAGCGGACACCTCCACACCGTGGTCGGTGATAGCAGTCTCTCGACTTCACGTTGCTGAACAATTCATTACCACGCCGGTTTCATGGTGAACCCCTCCTAGGACCAGACGCGGAGTGGTGAACGGTGTAGGACACGCTATGCGCTTCCTGTTTGGCACAGACACAGATAGTGAATTGAAGGAGGTTAAGCTGGTGTTAGAAGAGATGCAACGCAACCAGGATACGACGCTCCTCTGGATTGATCAGTTCACCATTGCTATCAACCACACCTACGAAGAGGTACAAATTAATAGAAATCATATAAACTTATTAATTAAAGAAGTACAAGGTATCTCGTCCGAGCTACAAAACGGCTTGTCGGGTGTACTACGCCAAATACGCATGGTCAAAAATCAACAGGCTGTCAGTGAAATAGTCACCCAGATGGTGATTGCCGCCCAACAGTACACCCGACAATGTGACTTATGGCAAGAACGAAAGACACATTTAGAAGCAGGACGACTTACTGAATCTTTACTCCCCCCTTCAACACTCAAAACTATCCTCTCATCATTAAAAACACGCCCTGATACCATCATTGATCCCCTCCAATGGTTCTATGAACACATTCCAATCACCCCTGTCTGGAACGACGATGTGCTCATCTACAAGGTAAAACTGCCACTGATCTCACCCGAACAATGGCACTTTGTAACATTCACCACGTGGCCAGTGCCAATACACCCATGGCAAGCCACACTTATTTTACCTGAACACATCCTCAGAGACACACGATATATTCCCGAGATGCCAGGGAAAATACCCTCGGGTATGTAGACGAGGACTCGTCACTCACGCGGCCACTTACAGCTGTCTGACACACCTTCTTGCTGAAAACCCCTCCTACGACCCCACTTGCGCCATAGAGATGCGGCACCGCATACCTATGGATACCATTGCCCCCCACCATCGCAACGGTTTTGTGCTCACCACCAACGGCACAACACTCATTAGACAATAGTGTGGTTCTAGCGGAAAGAGAAACAGTCCTACAAGCTGGAGTGTACCACATAAAGCTGGAATTTCCATGCAGCCTGCATGGAAAAGACTGGTTGCTGCAAACAACTTTTTCCCGCAGTATCAATAAAACTTTAAACCCGGAACCTGCTCGACAACCCGTGAATGTTACTATCACGGATATGCTGACAGAAAGCGAGTCGAGCAGGCCAGTACGAGAACAATTACAGCAACTCGACGCGGTGAGGAAAATGCGACTACAAGTGGGCTCATTACGGCAAGTCCACATATCCACAGCCCGAACTAATGAACAGTTGCACTGGTTAAATCTATTATGGCTCGGTACTATACCACCCAGCATTATATTAGCATACTGGAAGAGATGGTTGTGTCAGAGGAAACCCAACAAAAACAAAAGTGAAATCCACTACGTCCCCAGTACAGATGTAGCTGGAGATGGGGTGATAACCTCGGATCACTCACCCTTTCAATTTGGCACAAAAACTTGCGCCTAACAGAGTTTAAATGTACATTCAATAAAACTCATTTTAGTACTTTTACAAAATGTTTAGAAATGAATGACGGTAGAGTGATTTTCCCTGTTCATAGGGAGCTGAAGTTTCAATGTATATTCAATAAAACTCATTTTAGTATTATTACAAAATGTTTAGAAATGAATACTGATGGAGTGATTTCCCAGTTCATAAAGAACTGACGGTTACTGTACATTCAATAAAACTCATTCTAGTATTTTTACAAAATGTTTAGAAATGAATGCCGATAGAGTGATCTTTCCCGTTCATAGGGAACTGACGTTTCAATGTATATTCAATAAAACTCATTTTAGTATTGTTACAAAATGTTTACAAATGAATACTGATGGAGTGATTTTCCAGCTCATAAAGAACTGATGGTTACTGCACATTCAATAAAACTCATTTTAGTATTTTTACAAAATGTTTAGAAATGAATGCTGATAGAGTGATTTTTTTTTTCTGCTCATAGGGAGCTGACATTTCAATGTATATTCAATAAAACTCATTTTAGTATTGTTACAAAATGTTTACAAATGAATACTGATAGAGTGATTTGCAAGTTCATAAAGAACTGCCGGTTCAATGTCATTTCAATAAAACTCATTTTAGTCTTTTTACAAAATGTTTAGAAATGAATGCTGATAGTGATTTTCTCAGTTCATAAAGAACTGACGGTTAATGTACATTCAATAAAACTCATTTTAGAATTTTTACAAAATGTTTAGAAATGAATGTTGATAGGATGATCTTCTCAGTTCATAAAGAACTGACGTTCAATGTATATTATTATTGTCATATTTAGTTTCGGTCAGGATAATACCCTGTCTAAAAGAAAGGGAGGAATGTAGAATCCAGGATTAAAATCCCAGATTCTTTATAACATACAACAAGCAACATATACATTATGCTATGAACCAAATGTTTTATGTTGCTGGCTGGGATACATAGGTGAACAGGGCGTACATCTACATGCACGCCCATATATGCATATATATATATATATGTAGTTATATTACATATGTGTATATATGGAAATACCCACCTATGGATCCTATTAATTTACCATTATTATTATACCTATTATTATTACTTTATTTATTCTATTATTCAGCTCTATTAAACCTCGCCAGTAGACGGACTAAACAGGTGGTTTACATAACACAGGAACCACTATAATCCCCGTGTTTGTCTTGTTTATGGCTAGGCTTAATAAACGTGCTGTGATCAAGCATGCAGGGGCAATCAGTCGTGTCGCCGCCAGACATCAGGATTGCACTTCTGAGCCACTGCTATGTTTACGACCTGTTGTGTGTGCTCACTACAGACGGTCTTACCATTGAACAAACCTGATAAAGACGGCGCGCATTGTTCATATGAAGCGATGAAAGGGTGGCGACGATGACCCTGATGGTCATCGTCACAACTCCCCCTCACGCTTACCTAGGCGGGTGGGTGGGGTTACGCTGGCGATGACACCGACGTTCATCGTCGCCTAACACCTCCCTCCCCGCCTGCTGGGCCAGGTGGCGCTGATCATCGGGACGAGCAGAGCCGATACCCTGGCCAATGAAATGAACCCATGTATTTTAATGTATGTAATAAAAGAACGGACACTGGTGACTTGGATATGATTTGGCAGGACTAAGTAAAGGAGAACTGAACGTGGAGCTAATGAATGGCTGCCACTACAAGTCACCAGTCATGTCTTATTAATTATCAACAGTTGTTGGACTTATTTCTTTCACTTTATGTCAATGCTACGGCATTGAGTTCCTGGACACTGACGACACGTCAGATGCGTTGATAAGTGTCGGGGTGAAACCCGATCTTACATATGGCCTCAAACGTGAACAGTTCACCAAGTCTAGGTTACCCCCTTACCCGCAATGTCACGTTTTGACCAGTATGACCATGTTAAAAACATGATGTTACACTAGAGTTAGTCGGCTAAAAGCTGTTGTTGATACGATGTGACTCTTGCCCCTCTTTATCCCGAGTTTTAATGTATGTTTTAAAAACATTGTCTAGAGGAGCAGAAATCATGTCAGATTTAAGCTGGTTGACAAAAATAGTGTGTATGATTATAGTAGTAAATCATTGCTTTACGTCACTTTTCGGCACAAAAGGTCTTTTAAGTGACATTGTAATACGATGAAAACGTTGTAGTCAATTATTAGGATAAGATGATGTACAGATGATAATGTGAGGGTGGGGGTGATAGGGTATGGTGGGTTATTGAAAACGTTTTTCTCGCTCGCCCGATAAGGTAAAGATGATTGAAAGGTCGATAACATGAAGCTATTTTCTAGTAAAAACATGTTTTAATGTATAGTGATTATTTTTGTTTTTACTTGAAGGCAGAATTATCAGGTATAGATATACATTTTAAGCGGTTTTAAGCGGTTTAAAATAGTAACCCTTATCGGGCTCACCAAGTCTAGGTTACCCCCTTACCCACCATGGCACCGTCATAAGCATCAGGTAATGGATTTATATGGCCTCAAAGGTGAAGAGTTCACCAAGTCTTGGTTACCCCCTCACCCACCATGGCACCGTCATAAGCATCAGGTAATAGATTTATATGGCCTCAAATGTGAACAGTTCACCAAGTCCAGGTTACTCCCTTACTCACCATGTCGCCGTCATAAGAATCAGGTAATGGATTTATATGTCCTCAAAGGTGAAGAGTTCACCAAGTCTAGGTTACCCCCTTACCCGCCATGGCACCGTCATAAGCATCAGGTAATGGATTTATATGGCCTCAAAGGTGAAGAGTTCACCAAGTCTAGGTTACCCCACTTACCCGCCATGTCGCCGTCATAAGCATCAGAAAATGGATTAATATGGCCTCAAATGTGAACAGTTCACCAAGTCTAGGTTACCCCCTTACCCGCCAAGTCACCGTCATAAGCACCAGGTAATGGATTTATATGGTCTCAAATGAGAACAGTTCACCAAGTCTAGGTTATCCCCTTACCCGCCAAGTCACCGTCATAAGCACCAGGTATCGGATTTATAGGGTCTCAAATGTGAACAGTTCACCAAGTCTAGGTTATCCCCTTACCCGCCAAGTCACCGTCATAAGCATCAGGTAATGGATTTATTTGGCCTGAAATGTGGTGTGGTGGTGACAGTTCGTGGTGGCATAACAGCTGTGAGATTAATAGACACTCTGAAGTACGTAAAACCAAGCTAGAGCAAAATATTGATTAATTGCTTGGGATGTTTAACATGAAAAAATAACTGGCAAAACAGGCTGAGGCAGATATTGATGATAGCAGTAAGTAAGTAAGCAGTTCGGTTAACGTGACGTTTTGACCAGTATGGCCATGCTAAAAACATGATGCTACACTAGAGCTAGTCGGCTAAAAGCTGTTGATGATATGATGTGACTCTTGCCCCTCCTTATCGCGAGTTTTAATATGTACTTTAAAAAATTGTCTAGAGGAGCAGAAATCATGTCAGATTTAGCTGGTTGACAAAGATGGTGTGTATGATTATATGTGTAAGTAAATAGTTGAATTCACGAGAGCACAATAAAGCATGCCTAATTAGGCTGGCTGGCAAAGATAGGTCTTATGACTATTATGTGTAAGTAAGTAAATAGTCTGTAAGACAATAAAACATATCAAATTTAGATGGCTGACAAAGAAAATTATTTTGATTATATGTGTAAGTAAATAGATGTATTGTCCAGAGCAGAATAAATCATATCAGTTTAGGCTTGCTGACAAAGATAGTGTTTATGATTATATGTGTAAGTAAGTAAAGTGTGTGTGTATAAGCATATTTATTTTGTCAGATTAAAACTGGCTGACAACGATAGTGTTTATGACTATATGTGTGACATGTCACATGAAGATGGCTGACAAATATAGTTGTTATAACTATATGTGTACGTAAGTAAGCTGTGTAGATGAGCAGAAAGCATGTCAGATTAAGATGGCTGACAAAGATAGTCCTTATGACAATATGTGTAAGTAAATCAGTAAATTGTATAACATCACGTTTAGGGCAGTATGGACTTTAAATGACTTTTTAAAACCTTGTATCATAATAGTCTGATAATAACGATGCTCGCAGTTATTCGGTTAAAATTATTGATGATGGTTCCTCTTTTACTACAATGTATTAAAAATGTTTTTATTTATCTCTGGTCTTGGATCTTTCCTTTATTTTCAGGTAGTAATAGGGTATTGTTTCAAAATATCCGTTTTTTATAATTATAACATTTTCAGACTACTGGTAGTGGTGACAAGTACAGCATGTTACCCACTGAGCAACATTTTTAAATGGGTGAATATTTATTTTACAGGAAGTTCTCGCTGAATAATGCGTCATTGAAATGAACACAATAATACATCAGTTATCATCATGCATTGTGTACTATAGTTACACTGTACAAGTTATAGGAATAATATTAAAGTTGAATGTTATATTACATAAAGATGTAATTACGCTTTACTCTGATTGCCGGAGATAAAATAACTGCATAGACAAAAAACCCATATTCACTTACACTTAAAATTGAGTTAAAGTGCAAAAGAAAATGTTATTTTGATAGTATGTGTACTGTATGTTTCCTGTGCAAAGCCAGAAATAAAATAACTATATAGTATTATTGCCGTATATTATTATTTTAATGATAGAACGTTGAGTTTTTTTTTACTTGAACAGGATCTAAAATCTGTGATATAGGTGATGGATTTCTCTCTTGTTTTGTCGCTGCTCTATACTCCACGATTCATTTACAACTGTTTTCATACGACTTAAACCAGTAATTAAAGGCAGGAGACAATAAAAGGGTATAATAGGAGATTATAGTAGTATTTAATAAAGAACACTGATAAAGATTATGTCACCCTTCACCTCGTACTTGCTCTGTGGGTGGTAGTAGTAGTAGTAGCAAATCCTGGTATACGTCACTCTTCGACACAAATGGTCATTTAAGTGACATTGTAATAAGTTGTAGTCGATTGATGAGATGAATTATGTGAGGGTGGGGTGATAGGGCATGGTAAATATTGAGAGCGTTTTTCTTCACTCGCCTGATAATGGGTTCTGGGCATGTCTAGGAGATTTACCACCAGACATGGCTTTGTGAGTACAAAGGTAGACGGGTGTTACTAATGTGGAGCAGAATGGAAAGCCGCAACCGGAAATGATGTTCCACAGCCAGATAATTTGGCAAGACGCACTTGGCATTCGTTTTGTCAAGACACCGGCTGTCATAATAAACAGACACACCTACTCAACTTTGATTTTTGAGGTACAAATTCCACCCAGAGACATTTTAGACAGAATTCCAAATTTGAAAGTACTGTGCGTGGAGGATACAGGGGATTGTGGACAAAATCCCATAGATGTGATTTCAAATGAAATTATAAAGGAAGTCAATGTAATGACTTAGAAAAACAAACATGGTGAATATCACCAATGATCGACTGACTAATCTGAGACAAAGGACTGATGACCAAACGAACAAAATCAATGAAATTATACAGACACTGACAATATTACAGATAATGACAGAAGTAGATATATAATATATATCTATATATATATCTATATATATATATCTATATATATCTATATATATATATATATATATATATATATATATATATATATATATATATATATTATATCCAAAGAATATGGCCAGACACATGGAGGCTGCAGCTCCCATTGAATGATTGTTGTAGACTAGTAGTTCCATACCATGCAGTACAGCATGCAACAGACAGAATAGATCCAAATGACCCTCCCCGGATGGGGCAAAAAGTACTACTACTAGCAATCATCCCAGTACCCCTTTAATTAGACAATTAGACATACATGCTGTTATTCAAGCATCAGCTGGTTTTGACATGATACCAGATGGGAAGCTGGTGGAGATTTTTGAAGATTGGGAGCCGAATGAAGATTCAAGAAAAGTATGTTCTGGTTAAATATATAGCCAGTGGGAGGACAGCACGATGTCAATGAACATCAGCATCTGAACATCTGTGCTATCATAGAGAAAACGAAGACGGCAATTGTGATGTTGTAACATTCGGCTGCAAACGACAACAATAGCAATCTGACGATTACAATAGGTTCTTGTCCCGAGTTGTAAACTGCATGTTGCATGGCAGAAAGTGCACATGTGTGCCTTCATTTTAAAACTTTGTACGAGTAAATAACTAAGTAAAATGTATTTTTACGTCACTTTTCGGCAAGTATCGCCATTTCAGTGACAATTCCTAGTATTACAATATCCTATATTGTATAGTAAAAGTGGTTAAGTAAAAAGATCAATCTAATAACAGCAAGTTTGCACTAAAATATTATGTTTAAAAAGTTTGTTGATATTATAATATTATGATGTACGCGATGACAATCACATCAAAATATGCACAGTATCTGATATTCTGAGAAGAATACATCAGCAAATATCAACAAGTAAGTAAGTAAAACAATTTCTTAACGTGACTTCTCGGCACCAATGGTCATTTAAGTGACATTTCAAAGAATTGAATGAACATTTTTTTAACAATCACATATGTCTACATCAAGTGAAATGAATAAAAATAATATAATGGTGGTGCCTGGGATTGTAGAATCCAGGATAAAAACTCCAGATTCTTTATATTATAAACCAGCAACACATACATTATGCTATAAACCAAAGATATTATGTTACTAGCTAGGATACATAAGTGAACAGGGTGTGAACACAAGGCATACATCCACACGCATGCCCATATAGAGAGAGATAAATATCCACTGATGAATCCTATCAACATTGCCATTATTATTATACCTATTAATATTACTATATTTATACCAATTATCAGCTCTATTAAACCTCGCCAGTAGTGGGTCTAAACAGGTGGTTTACATAACACAGGAACCACTATAATCCTCGTGTTTATCTTCTTTATGGCCAAGCTTAACAGGCAGGCTGTGATCAAGCATGCAGGGGCAATCAGTGGTGTCGCCGCCGGACACCAGGATTGCACTTATGAGCCATTACTATGTTTACGACCTGTCGTGCGTGCTCACTACAGACGGTCTTACTATTGAACAAGCCTGATAAAGACGGCGCGCATTTTTCGAAGAAAGCGATAATCGGGCACCGGCGATGACACTGATGGCCATCGTCCACCTACCCCCTACCCTACTACAAAGATAATGCCTATGACTATATGTGTGTCACATATTTATTTCCCTTGGATTACCCAAGTAGCACTAGTCAAGGGGCTCTTCGAATGGTCTAGAGGAGATTAAATCATATCAGATTAAAGGTGGTTGACTAAGATAGGCACCCTAATATGTATGACATATCTGTGACATGTCAGATTAGGCTGGCTGACAACGATAGTGCATAATTATGACTATATGTGAACGTGAGTAAATTTTCTTGATAACAGAAATCATGTCAGATTAAGCTTGTTGACAAAGATAGTGCCTATGACGATATGTATAGATGAATTATTCAGAACAGAATAAGTGTAAGTAAGTGAATTATGTATGTTAAACATAATGATTTTCCTTGGATTACCCAAGTACAGCTAGTCAAGGGGCTCTCCAAATTGTGTAGAGGAGATTAAATCATATCAGATTAAATGTGGTTGACAAAGATAGGCCCCCTAATGTTTATTATGACTATATTTGTGATATGTCAGAGAAAGATGATGCCTAGATAATGAGTATGTGTGTTTAAGATGGTTGACAATGATAGTGCGTATGACTATATATATATTATGTGAGCGTAAGTAAATTGTCTCGAGGACATAAATCATGTCAGATTTAGATAATGATTATGATTATATGTTTAAGTAAGTAGACGAATTATCCAGAGGAGAATCAATCATGTCAGATTGATATAGCTGATGGAGATAATGATTATGATTTTATGTGTACATAAATAAATTGTCTAGTGAAGCAGAAATTATGTCTGATTAAAATAAGATGGCTGACAAAGATAGTACCTTTGGCTATATGTGTATGTAAATTAATTGAGGACATAAATTATGTCAGAATAAGCTTGCTGACAAAGATAGTTTTATGACTATTTGTGTAAGTAAATAAGTAAATTGTTTAACATCATTTTTAGGGCAGTATTGACTTTTAAATAACTTTCCGAAACTATGTATCATAAAAGTCTGATAATAACGATGTTCACAGTTATTCAGTTAAAAACTATAGCTATTATGTTTTAAAATATGTTGTTATTTATCTCTGGTCTTATATAGAGAAACTCATGTCTTTACTTTCAAGAAGGCTATCATGTATACAAGAGGAAAATAAATCATGTCAGAATAAGCCGGTTGACAAAGATAGTGTCAATAAATTGTACAGAGGAGAATAAATCATGTCAGAATAAGCCGGTTGACAAAGAAAGTGCCTGTGACTATATGGAAGTAAGCAATCAAGTAATTTATCTGAATAAACTGGTTGACAACGACATTGCAAGCAAGTGATGTTTTTTTAGGACAATAATCCATGTCAGATTAAGCTCATCGACAACTATAATGCCTATGGATCTAGAATAACATTTTTTTTGTAATATAGGTTATGATTTTAGGGAAGTGCATCTGTATCTCTATAATGTGTGTAATAGTCCATGTAATAGCTTATCCGAGGTCGTATATTCTTGTCTTAATGATAGAAGCTGAACTTGTGTCTTACCGTAACATATGGGATCTGGTATACAATTTTCTATAATATAAGTGAAGTTTTCCATCTCTTAATCTGTCATTCCCCCATATTCCATCACTAGTCTTTCTCACACTTCCCCTTATATGCAAGCTCCACACGCCTGCCGCGATGTTCCCAATCTGACAGCGTTCACAATGTTGTCATTGCTGATTGAGGTATTGAGGTATTCCAGTAGTTCTATGTAATCCCCACACGCCTGTCGTTGTGTTCACATTCTCACAGCGTTCACAGTTGTCATTGCTGATTGAGGTATTTCGTGCTTTGTCTCTTTTATGTGAACGAGTTTATCTTGGTTTGTCATTCCTCTATACTTCGTGATCCATTCACAACTATCCTGGTCCAGCTTAGACTAAATTACACAAAGTTGGCCTGTTGCAAACCCCATTCATTCACAACTGTTACCACACGTTCCCTGTTTATCAGTTATACCCAATGGGCTCCATGTGTAACGCGTCCACCCCTTTATCAGCGTTCACTGTTGTCATTGCTGATTTGTGTCTTTGTTGTATTGTCTCACATGTCATTTCATCCCAAGTCCAGTTATACCTGTAACGCGTTCACAGTTTGTCAGCGCTCACTGTTGTCATTGCTGATTTGTGTGCTTGCTGTCTAGCCAGTCATCTGCTTAGTATTAGTGTGACAAATACAAGCCTTTAATACCAAGGTGACAATGTCATTGTGCTCCCTAAGTGTGAGAGGGGGGGGGGGGGTTCATGGCTCACCTGGTGTTTACTGTCACAATGGTTGCAATACGGATTAGTTATCAAATATATTTATATAGAGATAAATACAATTCAAGTCCATGGTTGAAAACACAGATTAATCGCAAAATTATTATATATAGGACAGCTACATTAAACTCGTGCTGAGAAGCATTGGCAAGACTTTTTAAAAAACACAGCTTATTTCAAATTTCTACACTAGAACCATACTTAAATTGAATGAAACAGTCAAATGTGAGAAAAACTTTAAGATTGTCATGGCAATTTGGCAGCTAACGTTCAGTGAATTTTATTTACAATTAGAAAATTATCACCAGTTTTAATGCATTTTTTTGCGTTAGTTAGGGGTTTTGTCAAATTAAAAAAAATCCGAGAAAAACTCGAAAGTTGGTGGGTCAAGCTCCAATTCGGATTTGTCTTTTTTCTGCAAATTTCGTGCTTTTTTTGCTGTACATGTTTAAAAAAAATTGCATAGGGGGGTGGGTGGCTGGTGTCTGTCCAATCCTAGTTTTTCTCGGATTTTTTGATTTTTTTTAACTTGACATGACCCCTTAATCTATTGATATTGAACAGAAACCCAGTAGATACGAAACGTTGACGCAGGATTGGATAAATGGTAGGCCACCATCTGCAACGCTGGCACAACATTTAATCAGCATATCCTCAACGCATTCTTCAAAAATATTTACTTTATTTACATCTAAACAATAGCAAAACCATAACGTTACCTCGAATAATTATAAATTATATTTAATAGTGTAACCGCGAACAGCTCAGGAAACATGAGACGTTGACCCAATGTTGGTTTAATGTTAGTCCACTGTCTGCGACGCTGGCACAGCATTAAACCAGCAAAGCGTGGATGTGTTATGTTTACGGGTTATTTGCCACCAGCGATATTTAGCTCTACGGTTTCTACGCTTTCCAGAGTGTCTTTTTTGCTACTATATATATAATTAGCATGTCATACATAGTAGCTATTTTATCTCTGGTTTTGGTGCGGGAAACAAAATGATAGACCCTATGTTACCCTGGTAATGCCTTTCAATTTTATTTTAAGTATATACTCAGTGTTTCTTATGGCAATGCCAGTTAACATGATTTTAGTTATGTATGTCATACTATGTATTAATATTGTCACATGATTTTAACACATTAATGTTGTATATACATGTACATATCTCTCTCTTATTTCTATGACAAATAAGTCATATGTCATACTATGTATTAATATTGTCATATGATTTTAACAAATTAACAATGTTGTATATACATGTACATATCTCTCTCTTATTTCTATGACAAATAAGTCATATGTCATACTATGTATTAATATTGTCATATGATTTTAACAAATTAACAATGTTGTATATACATGTACATATCTCTTACTTCTATGACAAATAAATCTGGATTGACTTTCTTTCTGTCAATAAAATATCTGTGTGTCTTAAAGCGCCAAATTATCTAACTTTAAAATTTCACCCACTTGAAGTTGTGTCTCGCTACCGCGACCCACAACTTCAAATGGGTTAAAATCACTTATTTAGGTTTATGTTGAGAACAAATAATTGCAAATCTCAATGTTTAAACACAGATTTGGATGCCAATAACAATAACAGGGATTTGATCGGCAAATACAACAGATTTAGACACAACTAATGTTGTGCTCAGTGGTTTAAGACTTAATGTGTAAATAACACGGTGAATGTACATGTTATTTTGATAATATGGATGGTGTATGGTTCCCGCGCAAAAACCAGAGAAAAAAATACATATTATTACTGTCGTAGTGGATATTTATTGACGACGACGTCGTATATTAGTATTTTAATAGTAGTGAGTTAAACTTTAATCTTACTTGAACAGGAGATAATGTTCTCTAATGAAAATGTTTCCTCTCTTGGTTTGTTACTCTTCTCGTACTCCATGATTCCTTAATAACTGTTTACAAGTGCCAAATTCAGGGTAGCGCTTCCATGCAATAGTTTATCCAGCGTTGTATAGTAGTGTTTCAATGAGATATATAACTTGAACAGGTAGGATCTCCTCCGATAAGTAATGTTTCTTCTCTCTTGATCTATCACCCCCAATATAATCACAGATATTGTCACATGTCTTCATTTCAGTAGTTATATCCAAATTCCGCACGGATCAGGCCATTTTTCTGCGTTTCTCACTGACTCAGAGCGCGCAACGCGTGGCTGGCGCAGGTTTCTGCTTCTCACACGTCAGCTGTTCAATAATTATAGCTAAGCGGCTCCGCATCCATCCGTGGCATTCAGTTTGTCAGCGCTCACAGTTATCATTGCTGATTGATGTATTGTCTCCACTGTCTTTACCTTAGTCTGGTATTGTGTGTAAGCAACGCAGGGTTATGCAGGGTCAATACAGGGCTAGGCAAACAATTCAGCAGGTCAAAGGTCAGGTGAACGTATAGCAAACAGACGGCTCGCGTTCAGGGCATTACTGATAACCCTTTACCCACTAACCACGAAAACAACCGCTTTTATTCCGCTTTATCAACCGATCAAATCACAATTAGAGGGAAATGTGTGTTTAAACATCAAGATTTGAAATGATGTGATCTCAAATTAAACATATATGCGTAATTTTCACCCACTTAAAGTTGTGGGTCGCGATAGCGAGACACAACTTCAAGTGGCTGAAAATTTACATTTAATTGCTGCGAGATGTAGAGGTTACTTGTTTGATGTGTTCAGGTCGGTGTGGTTAAGTGTCAATTTGATGCTGTAACTTTCTGTTCATCACCTGCCCCCGTGTCGTTTATCATTATGCAGGGCATTTAATAACAAAGTGACAGAGTCCTTGTGTTATCCAATTGTTAGATGTTACGGGGGGGGGGGGGGGCGTTCAAGGCTCAGCGGGTGTTAACCCTTGTGTTGCTAGACAACTATATAAGCATGGATATAGTCTACCATCTCCATGATATAAGTGAGCTATTTTGTGGTAGATGCTCAGCTTTAAAAGAATTGTTGTTATTTTTTTCATTAATATAATATATTCCGTTATTTCAAGCTGCGAATTGCTTTAGCAATTTCAGCTTTTAATGAATGTAGAGTTGTATTAATTTTATTCATTTCCTCATCTACAAATGCAATGGAAAATCATCACTGGCTAAAAACATTGTTAATGACTATTGAAATTTAAATGTGTAAAGATTAAACTATGGACAAAAAGTTCGACTACTTAAAGGTGATCTATCACCCCTTATATAGTATGAATAATTTTGTGACAGATAAATCAAAGTTGCCACAAGATGGGGCACAAGTGTTTCCTCATATGGGGTGATTTGCTATCATGTGACCCTCTGAGAGGCTCACATGATAGCCAATCACCCCATATAAGGACATGATTATTCATACCATATTAGGGGTGATAGATCACCTTTAAATTATGATAGTGTGTATTTATGCAGCTCATCTTGCTCTGTCATCACAGCATTCAGTATCTCCAGCATTCAGTATCTCCAGCATTCAGTATCTCCAGCATTCAGTATCTCTAGCATTCAGTATCTCCAGCATTCAGTATCTCCAGCATTTAGTATATCCAGCATTTAGTATATCCAGCATTCTGTATCTCCAGCATTCAGCATCACCAGCTTGGCGTTAATATCTGAGAGAGCTTCTGTCATCATAGCATTCAATATCACCAGCATTCAGTATCTGCAGCATTCAGTATCCCCAGCATTCTGTATCTCCAGCATTCAATATCTCCAGCAAGGCGTTAATATCTGAGAGATTTCACCCCGCTCTCTCAACATGGCATTCAGTATCCCCAGCATTCAGTATCTCCAGCATTCAGTATCTCCAGCATTCAGTATCTCTAGCATTCAGTATCTCCAGCATTCAGTATCTCCAGCATTCAGTATCTCCGACATTCATTATCTCCAGCATTCAGTATCTCCAGCATTCAGTATCTCCAGCACTCAGTATCTCCAGCATTCTGTATCTCCAGCATTCAGTATCTCCAGCATCCAGTATCACCAGCATTCAGTATCTTCAGCATTCAGTATCTACAGCATTCAGTATGTCCAGCATTCAGTATCTCCAGCATTCAGTATCTCCAGCATTCAGTATCTCCAGCATTCAGTATCTCCAGCATTCAGTATCTTCAGCATTCAGTATCTACAGCATTTAGTATCTTTGGCATTCAGTATCACCAGCATTCAGTATCTCCAGCATTCAGTATCTCCAGCATTCAGTATATCCAACATTCAGTATCTCCAGCATTCAGAATCTCCAGCATTCAGTATCTCCAGCATTCAGTATCTCCAGCACTCAGTATCTCCAGCATTCAGTATCTCCAGCATTCAGTATCTCCACCATTCAGTATCTCCAGCACTCAGTATCTCCAGCATTTAGAATATCCAGTATTCAGTATCTCCAGCATTCAGTATCTCCAGCATTCAGTATCTTCAGCATTCAGTATCTACAGCATTTAGTATCTTCAGCATTCAGTATGCCCAGCAATCAGTATCTCCAGCATTCAGTATCTCCAACATTCAGTATCTCCAGCATTCAGTATCTCCAGCATTCAGTATCTCCCGCATTCAGTATCTCCAGCATTCAGTATCTCCAGCATTCAGTATCTCCAGCATTCAGTATCTTCAGCATTCAGTATCTCCAGCACTCAGTATCTCCAGCATTCAGTATCTCCAGCATTCAGTATCTCCAACATTCAGTATCTCCAGCATTCAGTATCTCCAGCATTCAGTATCTCCAGCATTCAGTATCTTCAGCATTCAGTATCACCAGCATTCAGTATCTCCAGCATTCAGTATCTCCAGCATTCAGTATCTCCAGCACTCAGTATCTCCAGCATTCAGTATCTCCAGCATTCAGTATCTCCAGCATTCAGTATATCCAGCATTCAGTATCTCCAGCATTCAGTATCTCCAGCATTCATTATCTCCAGCATTCAGTATCCCCAACATTCTGTATCTCCAGCATTCAGTATCACCGGCTTGGCGTTAATATCTGAGAGAGCTTCTGTCATCATAGCATTCAGTATCACCAGCATTCAGTATCTGCAGCATTCAGTATCCCCAGCATTCTGTATCTCCAGCATTTAGAATATCCAGTATTCAGTATCTCCAGCATTCAGTATCTCCAGCATTCAGTATCTTCAGCATTCAGTATCTACAGCATTTAGTATCTTCAGCATTCAGTATGACCAGCAATCAGTATTTCCAGCATTCAGTATCTCCAGCATTCAGTATCTCCAGCATTCAGTATCTCCAGCATTCAGTATCTCCAGCATTTAGTATCTCCAGCATTCAGTATCTCCAGCATTCAGTATCTCCAGCATTCAGTATCTCCAGCACTCAGTATCTCCAGCACTCAGTATCTCCAGCATTCAGTATCTCCAGCATTCAGTATCTCCAGCATTCAGTATCTCCAGCATTCAGTATCTCCAGCATTCAGTATCTTCAGCATTCAGTATCACCAGCATTCAGTATCTCCAGCATTCAGTATCTCCAGCATTCAGTATCTCCAGCATTCATTAATATAATATATTCCGTTATTTCAAGCTGCGAATTGCTTTAGCAATTTCAGCTTTTAATGAATGTAGAATTGTATTAATTCTATTCATTTCCTCATCTACAAATGCAATGGAAAATCATCACTGGCTCAAAACATTGTTAATGACTATTGAAATTTGAATGTGTAAAGATTAAACTATGGACAAAAAGTTCGACTACTTAAAGGTGATCTATCACCCCTTATATAGTATGAATAATTTTGTGACAGATAAATCAAAGTTGCCACAAGATGGGGCACAAGTGTTTCCTCATATGGGGTGATTTGCTATCATGTGACCCTCTGAGAGGCTCACATGATAGCCAATCACCCCATATAAGGACATGATTATTCATACCATATTAGGGGTGATAGATCACCTTTAAATTATGATAGTGTGTATTTATGCAGCTCATCTAGCTCTGTCATCACAGCATTCAGTATCTCCAGCATTCAGTATCTCCAGCATTCAGTATCTCCAGCATTCAGTATCTCTAGCATTCAGTATCTCCAGCACTCAGTATCTCCAGCATTTAGTATATCCAGCATTTAGTATATCCAGCATTCTGTATCTCCAGCATTCAGTATAACCAGCTTGGCGTTAATATCTGAGAGAGCTTCTGTCATCATAGCATTCAATATCACCAGCATTCAGTATCTGCAGCATTCAGTATCCCCAGCATTCTGTATCTCCAGCATTCAATATCTCCAGCAAGGCGTTAATATCTGAGAGATTTCACCCCGCTCTCTCAACATAGCATTCAGTATCCCCAGCATTCAGTATCTCTAGCATTCAGTATCTCCAGCATTCAGTATCTCTAGCATTCAGTATCTCCAGCATTCAGTATCTCCAGCATTCAGTATCTCCGGCATTCATTATCTCCAGCATTCAGTATCTCCAGCATTCAGTATCTCCAGCACTCAGTATCTCCAGCATTCTGTATCTCCAGCATTCAGTATCTCCAGCATCCAGTATCACCAGCATTCAGTATCTTCAGCATTCAGTATCTACAGCATTCAGTATGTCCAGCATTCAGTATCTCCAGCATTCAGTATCTCCAGCATTCAGTATTTCCAGCATTCAGTATCTCCAGCATTCAGTATCTTCAGCATTCAGTATCTACAGCATTTAGTATCTTTGGCATTCAGTATCACCAGCATTCAGTATCTCCAGCATTCAGTATCTCCAGCATTCAGTATCTCCAGCATTCAGTATCTCCAGCATTCAGAATCTCCAGCATTCAGTATCTCCAGCATTCAGTATCTCCAGCACTCAGTATCTCCAGCATTCAGTATCTCCAGCATTCAGTATCTCCAGCATTCAGTATCTCCACCATTCAGTATCTCCAGCACTCAGTATCTCCAGCATTTAGAATATCCAGTATTCAGTATCTCCAGCATTCAGTATCTCCAGCATTCAGTATCTTCAGCATTCAGTATCTACAGCATTTAGTATCTTCAGCATTCAGTATGCCCAGCAATCAGTATCTCCAGCATTCAGTATCTCCAGCATTCAGTATCTCCAGCATTCAGTATCTCCAGCATTCAGTATCTCCAGCATTAAGTATCTCCAGCATTCAGTATCTGCAGCATTCAGTATCTCCAGCATTCAGTATCTTCAGCATTCAGTATCTCCAGCACTCAGTATCTCCAGCATTCAGTATCTCCAGCATTCAGTATCTCCAACATCCAGTATCTCCAGCATTCAGTATCTCCAGCATTCAGTATCTCCAGCATTCATTATCTCCAGCATTCAGTATCCCCAACATTCTGTATCTCCAGCATTCAGTATCACCGGCTTGGCGTTAATATCTGAGAGAGCTTCTGTCATCATAGCATTCAGTATCACCAGCATTCACTATCTGCAGCATTCAGTATCCCCAGCATTCTGTATCTCCAGCATTTAGAATATCCAGTATTCAGTATCTCCAGCATTCAGTATCTCCAGCATTCAGTATCTTCAGCATTCAGTATCTACAGCATTTAGTATCTTCAGCATTCAGTATGACCAGCAATCAGTATTTCCAGCATTCAGTATCTCCAGCATTCAGTATCTCCAGCATTCAGTATCTCCAGCATTCAGTATCTCCAGCATTCAGTATCTCCAGCATTCAGTATCTCCAGCATTCAGTATCTCCAGCACTCAGTATCTCCAGCACTCAGTATCTCCAGCATTCAGTATCTCCAGCATTCAGTATCTCCAGCATTCAGTATCTCCAGCATTCAGTATCTCCAGCATTCAGTATCTCCAGCATTCAGTATCTTCAGCATTCAGTATCTTCAGCATTCAGTATCACCAGCATTCAGTATCTCCAGCATTCAGTATCTCCAGCATTCACTATCTCCAGCATTCAGTATCTCCAGCACTCAGTATCTCCAGCATTCAGTATAATCAGCATTCAGTATCTCCAGCATTCAGTATCTCTAGCATTCATTATCTCCAGCATTCAGTATCCCCAGCATTCTGTATCTCCAGCATTCAGTATCACCAGCTTGGCGTTAATATCTGAGAGAGCTTCTGTCATCATAGCATTCAGTATCACCAGCATTCAGTATCTGCAGCATTTAGTATCCCCAGCATTCTGTATCTCCAGCATTCAATATCTCCAGAAAGCGTTGATATCTGAGAGATTTCACCCCGCTCTCTCAACATAGCATTCAGTATCTACAGCATTCAGTATCTCCAGCATTCAGTATCTCCAGCATTCAGTATCTCCAGCATTCTGTATCTCCAGCATTCTGTATCTCCAGCATTCTGTATCTCCAGTATTCAGTATCTCCAGCATTCAGTATCTCCAGCATTCAGTATCTCCAGCATTCAGTATCTCCAGCATTCAGTATTCCCAGCATTCTGTATCTCCAGCATTCAGTATCCCCAGCATTCAGTATCTCCAGCATTCTGTATCTCCAGCATTCTGTATCTCCAGTATTCAGTATCTCCAGCATTCAGTATCTCCAGCATTCAGTATCCCCAGCATTCTGTATCTCCAGCATTCAATATCCCCAGCATTCTGTATCTCCAGCATTCAGTATCCCCAGCATGCTGTATCTCCAGCATTCAGTATCTCCAGCATTCTGTATCTCCAGTATTCAGTATCTCCAGCATTCAGTATCTCCAGCATTCAGTATCTTCAGCATTCAGTATCTCCAGCATTCAGTATCTCCAGCACTCAGTATCTCCAGCATTCAGTATCTACAGCATTCAGTATCACCAGCATTCAGTATCTCCAACATTCTGTATCTCCAGCATTCAGTATCTCCAGCATTCAGTATCTCCATCATTCAGTATCTCCAGCATTCAGTATCTCCAGCATTCAGTATCTCCAGCATTCTGTATCTCCAGTATTCAGTATCTCCAGCATTCAGTATCTCCAGCATTCAGTATCTCCAGCATTCAGTATCTCCAACATTCTGTATCTCCAGCATTCAGTATCTCCAGCATTCAGTATCTCCATCATTCAGTATCTCCAGCATTCAGTATCTCCAGCATTCAGTATCTCCAGCATTCAGAATCTCCGGCACTCAGTATCTCCAGCATTAAGTATCTCCAGCATTCAGTATCTCCAGCACTCAGTATCTCCAGCATTCAGTATCTCCAGCATTCAGTATCTCCAGCACTCAGTATCTCCAGCATTCAGTATCTACAGCATGCAGTATCACCAGCATTCAGTATCTCCAGCACTCAGTATCTCCAGCATTCAGTATCTCCAGCATTCAGTATCTCCAGCATTCAGTATCTCCAGCATTCAGTATCTCCAGCATTCAGTATCTTCAGCATTCAGTATCTTCAGCATTCAGTATCACCAGCATTCAGTATCTCCAGCATTCAGTATCTCCAGCATTCACTATCTCCAGCATTCAGTATCTCCAGCACTCAGTATCTCCAGCATTCAGTATATCCAGCATTCAGTATCTCCAGCATTCAGTATCTCTAGCATTCATTATCTCCAGCATTCAGTATCCCCAGCATTCTGTATCTCCAGCATTCAGTATCACCAGCTTGGCGTTAATATCTGAGAGAGCTTCTGTCATCATAGCATTCAGTATCACCAGCATTCAGTATCTCCAGCATTCAATATCTCCAGAAAGCGTTGATATCTGAGAGATTTCACCCCGCTCTCTCAACATAGCATTCAGTATCTACAGCATCCAGTATCTCCAGCATTCAGTATCTCCAGCATTCAGTATCTCCAGCATTCTGTATCTCCAGCATTCTGTATCTCCAGCATTCTGTATCTCCAGTATTCAGTATCTCCAGCATTCAGTATCTCCAGCATTCAGTATCTCCAGCATTCAGTATCTCCAGCATTCAGTATCCCCAGCATTCAGTATCCCCAGCATTCTGTATCTCCAGCATTCAGTATCCCCAGCATTCAGTATCTCCAGCATTCTGTATCTCCAGTATTCAGTATCTCCAGCATTCAGTATCTCCAGCATTCAGTATCCCCAGCATTCTGTATGTCCAGCATTCAGTATCCCCAGCATTCTGTATCTCCAGCATTCAGTATCCCCAGCATTCTGTATCTCCAGCATTCTGTATCTCCAGCATTCTGTATCTCCAGCATTCAGTATCTACAGCATGCAGTATCACCAGCATTCAGTATCTCCAGCACTCAGTATCTCCAGCATTCAGTATCTCCAGCATTCAGTATCTCCAACATTCAGTATCTCCAGCATTCAGTATCTCCAGCATTCAGTATCTCCAGCATTCAGTATCTCCAGCATTCAGTATCTCCAACATTCTGTATCTCCAGCATTCAGTATCTCCAGCACTCAGTATCTCCAGCATTCAGTATCTCCAGCATTCAGTATCTCCAGCACTCAGTATCTCCAGCATTCAGTATCTACAGCATGCAGTATCACCAGCATTCAGTATCTCCAGCACTCAGTATCTCCAGCATTCAGTATCTCCAGCATTCAGTATCTCCAACATTCAGTATCTCCAGCATTCAGTATCTCCAGCATTCAGTATCTCCAGCATTCAGTATCTCCAGCATTCAGTATCTCCAACATTCTGTATCTCCAGCATTCAGTATCTCCAGCATTCAGTATCTCCAGCATTCAGTATCTCCAGCATTCAGTATCTCCAGCATTCAGTATCTCCGGCACTCAGTATCTCCAGCATTCAAAAGTAGGTTATGCAAAATAAAACACATTACATAAAAAAATATATTTCCCATAACATTCTTATTGTCATTCATATTTCTATAAACAGTATTAATTTACAACACATTTACAACATTTTTGGTACAATATAGTAGAATGTCAAAACGATTATTTAAATAATGACTAATAAGACTGCATAACCATTGTTCAGTAATTAATACATGTAGGTAAACGTTCATCATTGGGACAACGATGTGTAATGGGCAGTGACGTATATGGAGGAGGAGGGGTACTTGTCAATCAGCCTCAGTCATGCCCCTTTCCCGTCATTGGTAATTTATAGCTGTCCAGTAATATTTTCTAAACTAGGGGTGCGATTCATAACAGAGTTTTTTCTAGATTTGAAATTATTTAATTATAACCTGGTTAGATTGTCAACCTTGGAGTGCGGTTTATAACCAGAATGCGATACAGTAATTATTTTATCTGGCAAATTGAAAATGAGAAATGTATTTATATAATTTACTGAATACTAATGTGTAAAATATAACTTAAAAATTACTTAAGATCTATATTAGATTGTAAAATATGGTGGTTCTGAAAAGAACCGTTTTGATAATTGCTCTATGCAAACGATGATTTCTCATTGATATGTACAGAGCATCGTTTCTCATCTTCCAACATCTTGCCACGTATCTTTTTAAGACGTTATATTCAGTAAAATTTCCGGGATGATTAACATCTTGCATAAAATTGCAGAAATTAGGCACACATGTGCAATGTCTACCATTAACAGACATTCTGATTATGACTATAGACATTTCTCTACCAAAGATTCTCTGGCCTGGCTGGAATTATCTGCATCCAAGCATACATGTGTTTTCATCACATGAACCTTCCGCTTTTTTCTATATACTGACATAGATGATGTCCTGACGATCCGAAGTACACTTACAACGGATCCTCATCTCTCTGGTGAGGAAAAGTCTTAGTCTTTCGTGCCTGTGAGCAGTATCTCCAGCATTCAGTATCTCCAGCATTCAGTATCTCCAGCATTCAGTATCTCCAGAATTCAGTATCTCCAGCATTCAGTATCTCCAGCATTCAGTATCTCCAGCATTCAGTATCTCGAACATGGCGTTAATATCTGAGAGACATCATCTTGCTCTCTCATCATAGCATTCAGTATCACCAGCATTCAGTATCACCAGCATTCAGTATCACCAGCATTCAGTATCTCCAGCATTCAGTATCTCCAGCATTCAGTATCACCAGCATTCAGTATCTCCAGAATTCAGTATCTCCAGCATTCAGTATCACCAGCATTCAGTATCATCAGCTTGGCGTTAATATCTGAGAGAGCTTCTCTCGTTATAGTATTCTGTATCTCCAGCATTACATTGATATGAAAATTAAGTTGTTCCAGGTAAGCCAAATCTATGCGATTTGTAGACTAAGTTATTAACCTCTTGTTCATGCCTCATTGTCACGTCCTCGGCTATCTGAAATACAACATTATATTTTCAGTCTAATGATGACGATGACGTTCATCGTATTATCGTCATTATTATTATATATATGGAATTATCCTGACGAGTGGTGAGTTGAATGATATATACATGTATTACTGTAGCATGTGTGGATAGTATTTATCAATTTCTTTATTTCACCTGTCATCGGGAAGTGTCTCATTAAATTATAATAAGCTATACACAAATGACATTTTGATAATTTAGCATAGGTCATGATAATTGTCAAATTGATTAAATGTTCTTATGCGTACAATGTTTGTAATAATTTATCAGTATATGTAAACAAATCTTCCGAATGATCTTACAATCTGGGATGAGACAATCTATATACTTATTCATCTTATTAGACCACGTGTAAACAGCAATGTGGAAATCTTTATCGTGTTCCATATGATTTAAGACATGTTACAACATTATCCTCCATGCAATAGTTCATCCAGCGTCGTATGTTATTGTTTTAATAATAAAAGCTAAACCTGACTCTTACTTGAACAATATGTAGGCCTAAAGTACAATTTTCTGTATATAAGTGATGATTTTGTCTCTTGATTTGTCCTTCCTCGCTCCATGGTTCCTTCACAATGCTTCTTCACGTTCCTTGGCCACTAGTTATATCCAAGGGGTTCCACACAAAGGCGTGGCGTTCACAGCTGGTCAGCGCTCACAGTTGGCATTGCTGCCATGTCTGATTGGTGTCTTTCTTGTACTGTCTTACATGTGATTATGTCGTCTTTGTGGAAGATGGGAGGGGGGGGAGGGGGCATTGTTTACGACTCCCCCTGATGTTAACCCTTACAGTGCGGGGATCGACTTTAGTCGTCAGAATCTGACGTCTGTAGACGTCAGATTCTGACGATAAAGTCGCACTGTAAGAATTAAAATATTTATACTAGCCGTAGACCCATAACATAGGTATTCAAATGAATCAGAAAGAGCCAACTAAGACATTTATGATGATTTTAAATTGAAATAAACCCTTTGGTCGCGATGTTTTTCAGAGAAAAAATTCAGCGCTTCAAGGGTTAATTGAAGAGTCTCTATTTATTCACGTGTGAAGACAATGCTGTAGTTTGCTCCTGTGTCTGTCGCTGTCATATTAACCCTTTAACCCTCTAAGCCCTCACGATGCATTAAAGCATCATTTTACATCCTTGAAAACAGACGTAATTTTCCTACAACTAAGGTTTTAGAACGAAATTTCCCATGAAATTGGTTTACCAATACATGGCAATTTTCTTTGATTTTTCACCCAAATTAAATCATCTTCATCCACTACAAGCCGAGAATTGCGACAGCAATTCGCGGCTTGTAGTGGATGAAGGTGGCAATGGTAAATTCAGTCTTGAAAGGGTTAAGCGCTGGAAACCGATATTAGCGTATTTAGTCTGTTTTATCAGCAGGTTAGATGACTGTTATTGGGAAAAATGTGCTTAATCATTAACGTCTGCAACTTTTTGTCTTAACCCTTTGACCGCCGGTACCGAATATATTCGTTTCTTTTTCATTTTTACTACCACATTAAATACTACCTTTTAAACATGTTAAGGATAAAATGTGACATAAATTAGCAATATTTGAATAGAGTTGACCTCCATTTTGTGAAATCTTAATAATTTTTACTCACTTGAAGTTGTGGATCGCGTCAGCGAGACATAACTTCAAGTGGGTGAAAATTCCAATTGAACAATTAAAGGGTTAATTGGCCATTAAAGGGTTAAGTTTAACAAATGTGAGTAATGCTCACCTATTTGAAGTTGTTGGACGTGGTACCTTAGTCCGTAATAACAGACTCTGTGTGCGATACAGAGTCTGTAATCATTGCCATTCGTAAAGTTGTGCCCCAAAAATACGGTGCGCATCCGATCGATTGCGCAATGAATTACTGCGTCATTGTTTGATCAATTATTTGTATATCATTCTGTAATGACAGATCTATATCTCATTAGAATAATGACTTAACGTGGGGACTTAAAGTCCTGTCTTTATAGGTGAATTTATCATCTAAATAGGGCTACCCTCACATTTTTCATCAAATGTTTGGTCTCAGCATACACAGACCACCAGCATATAAAACCACAGCTTTTGCTAGGCTGTCAATCTCTGACGGTTGAACCATGCTGTTCACGTCAAGCTCGGACTATGGTAGCTAGACACAACTTCAAGTGGGTGAAAATATAACTAAGATAACTTAGCGTGTAAAGTGTTACATGTTTACCTTATACACCACACCACTCAGCGCTAATATCTCCAGTGTTGACATAAACCAGCATCTTTATGTCGATGATACTCAAATGTACACGTCTCTGTAAGTTTCAAACGCTAAGTAATATCTTGAGAAGTTGCAACATTGCTTAACGGTGTGTAGGCCTGGATGACAGGGTCTAGGTCAAGAAACACAACTGCATCAGTCAACCATCTTGACAAAGTATTCGACAGCAGCCTGAATTTCCGAAAACACATATCGTATCCGTGACCTGTGTCGAATTCGAAAAGTCTGTCCTTAGATCTTGCCAAGCAAATTGCAGTGGCACTGGTCAGTAGCAAGTTAGATTATTGTAAGTTTTTCACAATATGCCAGAAAAAGATATCGCTAGATTACAACGCGTTCAGAACTGCCTTGCAAGAGTGGTAACCAATATGGAGCTGTATTCGGGTCAAAACTGTCAGGAAGTCATTCGACGCAAACTCTCGTTCTGATTTAATGACATACGTTTTAATTGACGCATTTGTAATGTTGGCATTGTGGCTAATCTCATCTTTACCGACACACTTGTGGTCTTCTTTAATTGCATAAGTTAAAGATAGAGTCAGGTTCTAAACTCGCATGCGTGTAAGCCTTCAGCATACAGTACAGTGTGGTTGATGAAGTAACCTGATTATAAGACTGGATACTACTCCAACGAGACACTCGCCCAACGTTGTTTTAATGTTAGGCCAACGTCTGCGACGCTGGCCCAACATTGAACCAACATTGCACAAATGTACAATGTTTGAGAGAAAGTCCTCCTTCCCAGCAAACACAAAACATTTGTATAACATTTATACAACGTCGGCCCAACGTCTTCTACGTTGGTCCAACATTGTACAAAGTCATACAAATGTGTTGTGCTCACAGGGTGTCGGTACACTCATGGGGTCAACCTGTTTCGAAATACCCACAGTAATACAGTCAGTTTGTTTGCAAAGCAAGGCCCAGCTAAGATCCAGGACAAAGGGCTTTGAGATTCGATGGAATTGTTACTCATAGATGTCGCTCAAGTATATATGAACTTGCTGTGATTTAAGAACTTGCTCTTAATGAGGCTTTGGGTATGAAACGCATATTTAGTATTATTATGGAATAGGGCCTTGGCCTACCCACGGGCACTATTGCCTTCTGGGGGACCCTTGTCCCGCGAATTTTGACAGTTGACTACACCTTTAATTGAGCCGTAATCTCAATTGACATGCCTGCAGTCTTCTTTACGGCTATACAAGTTAATTGAACGCGTCCCGTTCTTCTTGACTGTCTGACGTTCAACTGTGATTTGATTTGATTTGATTACCCGACCAATTTTATAGATTTATATAATTTTTATAGTATCTATGATGGTTAAAAAGATGTAGGCCCTACAATTTTGAATTTTTCAAGTTTTTCTGAAAAAGTGAGAAAAAGACATGACTTTATAGAGACGTCATATATTTTATTTTACATGCCCTAAAAAGTGTTGACCTGTTTCTTGTATGAGTTGATACCAGCACCACAAACAAAATTCTATAAAAATTGGCCCATTATAGCCTATAGATAGATAATTGCTGAATTAGAAGATCACCTACGATACCGGGTAATGCGCTACGCCGCTAGACTACAATCTACCGGTGGGCCCTATAGTTTTTATTGTACTCAGCTTTAAGCCACCCAGAGTATTGTACACACATATTCTAGCAGACTTTTTTCGGAGGTAAACTTTATAGTATAAAATAACGAAAAAAAGATACTGTGATGCAGATTGTGGTGGTGGGCGAAAATAGATATTAGTCTAATTAAGCTTGAGAGATGCACTACTACTATATCTGTTTAGTCTACGTTTAATATATTACGAATAATAATCATTAATGTTATTTATGTCATTTATATTAACCATAACATATATTTTACGGCTATCTGATCTAGTGATTATCTCCTGGTTTATACCCAACTGTCGATAATAGGGGATTTTAAATGTTAAAAGTCTATTGAAAGCACGTCATTCAGTGAAAATGGGACGAAATGACGGTGAGGGTGGGTATAATCCATGAGATTGCCTATTTTACAACAATATTAAAAACAGTGATCAATGTATGTAATAACTGAAGAATGGCATCAATAAATAAACATTAATATATATCATTTTGTTGTTGGGCATTATTTACCATGTTGACAGACCATAATTCTCCTCCACTCTCCAGATGGCGCTGTTGCCGACGAGGAACAAGTGTAAACCACGTGTCGAACCCCACCTTGGGACAGATCACATTAAGGCCAAGTTATCTTCACGTGTTTTATGTAGAGCTGTAAACACAGCGCTAAATTGGATGCACGCTCGTTCTTAGTCGGCTAAAACACAGATTTATGAAAGCTCAAAAGGGACATTATCTTCTTCTTGTGTGATTTAGATGTACGCCCTCGCCACACAGTCGTTCGTCCTCGCCACACGGTCGCTCGTCCTCGCCACACAGTCGTTCGTCCTCGCCACACCGTCGTTCGTCCTCGCCACACCGTCGTTCGTCCTCGCCACACCGTCGTTCGTCCTCGCCACACGGTCGTTTGTCCTCGCCACACAGTCGTTCGTCCACGCCACACGGTCGTTCGTCCTCGCCACACCGTCGTTCGTCCTCGCCACACCACCGTTCGTCCTCGCCAGAGTAACGTTCTCCCCTACCTGGCCCAATGTTTGCCCCTGCCAGGGCCAACGTTCGTCCTTGCCAGAGTAGTGTTTCCCCCTGCCTGGTCCAATGTTCTCCCCTGCCTGAGTTATGTTCTCCCCTGCCCCTGCCAGGCCAAATGTTTGTCACAGCCAGGCGCTGTTGATATCTTAAAGCGGGGGCGAGCGACGTCCAGCGGGGGCGAACGTACAGGGCGATAATGAAGGTAGGTTCGCGGTCAAATTATCTCTCATTTTTGGACCGCGTTCAATAAACACACGTGCTGCAGATTATCTTTATTAATATCAACAGAGTCCGCTGATTTATTACTTTCATTCTACGGTCTAACTGACATTAGGCCTAAGCTTGGCCTCGGTGAGTATAAAATGTGTCATTGTTATGATATTATGAGTAGGAGTTATTAATTAATTATATATAGGCCTATATATATATATATATAAATTGTTTGCGTTTTTCTCGTCTCAGAATAACCATGAGTAACCATGAATAACCATGAATACCATAGGCATGATAGGGGCCTACCAGCCTACCTATTGTCTGTAGGCCCTATTGGCCTAGACTCTGGGCCTATACCATGTTTTTTACAGCGCTTAAATTTATAACAAAGACCATAGGCCTACACATCAATTACGCAAAGATCTAGCCCTACCATTAAAATGTACATTTTTAATTTCAACTAAAAAATAGGCCTACGTTATTTACTTCAGTCTGAGCATTCGTGCCGCTAATCTCTTGGCAATTACAGACAAAAATATAATATAATTTTTTTATATTGACGATTTTTCAGAAAAAAGACGCCTACATTTCATAATTATTCGAGCATAGACGTTTAATAGAGTAAATAGCCTAGTTATTGCTAAGAAATATGGGATCACAAATTTCGTGATTCATAAGAACGGAATGGTGTGAAGTGCTTTTAACATCATTGTTAATATGCACCTACATCTTGATACCAAAATGAATTTATAAAACTTCTTAAACGCATAGCATTATTTCACGATATTATCTATCTATATCAATCAATTAAGTTGTGAGCGTCAAAGCGTGCACAGTTTAGCAGCGTTACGTCATCAAAGTGGCCTCCCCCACACACATAAGTCAATTTACCATCGTTTGCTAAATGCTGGTACTGCATCGTAGACGGTGTGCCAGCAATAAACCAACATTGACTACGACTATCCTATTGGTATATCGTAATAAGACAAAGGGACTTATAATCAGAAAATATTCAAAATTCTTGAGAACCCATAATGACCCGATCACCCCACCCTCTCGTCATCATCTGTACATCATTGATTTCATCACTGTTTTCGTAAAGCCACTTAAATGCCCATGTGTGCCTAAAAGTGATGTTAAACCTATTTTACTGGTACTTAAATCGAGATAAAGTATAAAACTACAGGTTATTTAGCCATTCAATCCGCTTGATCAGTGTGAGTAGGCAGTTTATCACAGCTCTAAGTGTTTTTTTAAATAAGAAATATAGGCCTATATATAATTAATTAATAACTCCTACTCATAATATCATAACAATGACACATTTTATACTCACCGAGGCCAAGCTTAGGCCTAATGTCAGTTAGACCGTAGAATGAAAGTAATAAATCAGCGGACTCTGTTGATAATAATAAAGATAATCTGCAGCACGTGTGTTTATTAAACGCGGTCTAAAAATGAGAGATAATTTGACCGCGAACCTACCTTCATCATCGCCCTTCCCGTTCGCCCCCACTGGACGTCGCTCGCCCCCGCTATAAGATATCAACAGCGCCTGGCTGTGACAAACATTTGGCCTGGCAGGGGCAGGGGAGAACATGACTCAGGCAGGGGAGAACATTGGACCAGGCAGGGGAAAACATTACTCTGGCAAGGACGAACGTTGGCCCTGGCAGGGGCAAACATTGGGCCAGGTAGGGGAGAACATTAATCTGGCGAGGACGAACGGTGGTGTGGCGAGGACGAATGACGGTGTGGCGAGGACAAACGACCGTGTGGCGAGGACGAACGACTGTGTGGCGAGGGCGAACGACGGTGTGGCGAGGACGAACGACGGTGTGGCGAGGACGAACGACCGTGTGGCGAGGACGAACGACCGTGTGGCGAGGACGAACGACTGTGTGGCGAGGACGAACGACCGTGTGGCGAGGACGAACGACCGTGTGGCGAGGACGAACGACTGTGTGGCGAGGGCGAACGACGGTGTGGCGAGGACGAACGACCTTGTGGCGAGGACAAACGACTGTGTGGCGAGGGCGAACGACGGTGTGGCGAGGGCGAACGACGGTGTGGCGAGGACGAACGACCGTGTGGCGAGGACGAACGACTGTGTGGCGAGGGCGTACATCTAAATCACACAAGAAGGAGATAATGTCCTTTTTGAGCTTTCATAGTATACCCTAGTTGAGTGAACAGGTACTAGTGTCATACTGAGGTAGATATAGCCACATCCGGCCTCGCCACGTGGGCATTTTACACTATAAACAATATAGGTTCTTTAAAATAATCCTTCAGTACTATTACCAATACCATGCAGCCCCTGGAAAACCCT
>OZ024904.1:108700147-108736914 GCA_964017125.1 Flabesymbios commensalis | reverse complement strand
TAGCACAGGAACCACTATATTCCTCGTGTTTATCTTCTTTATGGCAAAGCTTAACAGGCAGGCTGTGATCAAGCATGCAGGGGCAATCAGTGGTGTCGCCGCCAGACACCAGGATTGCACTTATGAGCCATTACTATGTTTACGACCTGTCGTGCGTGCTCACTACAGACTGTCTTACTATTGAACAAGCCTGATAAAGACGGCGCGCATTTTTCGAAGAAAGCGATAAACGGGCGGCGGCGATGACACTGATGGCCATCGTCCACCTACACTGGTGACTTAGATATGATTTTTAGTACTAAGAAAAAGAGAGTACTAAGTAAAGGAGAGCTAAACGTGGAGCTAATGAATGGCTGCCACTACAAGTCACCAGTCATGTCTTATTAATCATCTACAGTTGTTGGACTTATTTATTTCACTACATGTCAATGCCACGGCATTGAGTTCCTGGATACTGACGATAAGTCAGATGCGTTGGTCAGAGGCAGAGTGAAATCCGATCTTACAGGGATACCTGCTAAAAACAAATTATTTTCCAAGTCCTTTTAGAAACCTGATACCGCGTCTGTGCCAATACACAAAGATAGTGCTTATGACTATATCTATGAGTAAGTAAAATGCTTAGAGCATGGAGGATTAAAGCATGTCAGATTTAGCTGGCTGACAAAGATAATGTTCACGACTACATGTCTAGGTGAGCTTAGAGGAGAATAAGTTCTGTTAGATTAAATTGGCTGACAAAGATAATGCCTATGACTATATGTGTGTCATATATTTATTTCCCTTGGATTACCCAAGTAGCACTAGTCAAGGGGCTCTTCGAATGGTCTAGAGGAGATTAAATCATATCAGATTAAAGGTGGTTGACAAAGATAGGCCCCCTAATATGTATGATTATATCTGTGACATGTCAGATTAGGCTGGCTGACAACGATGTGCATAATTATGACTATATGTGAACGTGAGTAAATTTTCTTGATAACAGAAATCATGTCAGATTAAGCTTGTTGACAAAGATAGTGCCTATGACGATATGTATAGATGAATTATTCAGAACAGAATAAGAGTAAGTGAATTGTGTATGTTAAACATATTGATTTTCCTTGGATTACCCAAGTACAGCTAGACAAGGGGCTTTCCAAATTGTGTAGAGGAGATTAAAACATATCAGATTAAATGTGGTTGACAAAGATAGGCCCCCTAATGTTTATTATATGACTATATTTGTGATATGTCAGAGAAAGATAATGCCTATATAATGAGTATGTGTGTTTAAGATGGTTGACAATGATAGTGCGTATGACTATATATATATATTATGTGAGCGTAAGTAAATTGTCTCGAGGACATAAATCATGTCAGATTTAGCTGGCTGACAAAGATAATGATTATGATTATATGTTTAAGTAAGTAGACGAATTATCCAGAGGAGAATCAATCATGTCAGATTGATATAGCTGATGGGGATAATGATTATGATTTTATGTGTACATAAATAAATTGTCTAGTGAAGCAGAAATTATGTCAGATTAAAATAAGATGGCTGAAAAAAATAGTACCTTTGGCTATATGTGTATATAATTTAATTGAGGACATAAATTATGTCAGAATAAGCTTGCTGACAAAGATAGTTTTTATGACTATTTGTGTAAGTAAATAAGTAAATTGTTTAACATCATTTTTAGGGCAGTATTGACTTTTAAATAACTTTCCGAAACTATGAATCATAAAAGTCTGATAATAACGATGTTCACAGTTATTCAGTTAAAAACTATTGCTATTATGTTTTAAAATATGTTGTTATTTATCTCTGGTCTTATATAGAGAAACTCATGTCTTTACTTTCAAGAAGGCTATCATGTATACAAGAGGAGAATAAATCATGTCAGAATAAGCCGGTTGACAAAGATAGTGTCAATAAATTGTACAGAGGAGAATAAATCATGTCAGAATAAGCCGGTTGACAAAGAAAGTGCCTGTGACTATATGTGGAAGTAAGCAATCAAGTAATTTATCTGAATAAACTGGTTGACAACGACATTGCAAGCAAGTGATGTTTTTTTAGGACAATAATCCATGTCAGATTAAGCTCATCAACAACTATAATGCCTATGGATCTAGAATAACAATTTTTTTGTAATATAGGTGATGATTTTAGGGAAGTGCATCTGTATCTCTATAATGTGTGTAATAGTCCATGTAATAGCTTATCCGAGGTCGTATATTCTTGTCTTAATGATAGAAGCTGAACTTGTGTCTTACCGTAACATATGGGATCTGGTATACAATTTTCTATAATATAAGTGAAGTTTTCCATCTCTTGTTCTGTCACTCCACCATATTCCATCACTAGTCTTTCTCACACTTTCCCTTATATGCAAGCTCCACACGCCTGCCGCGATGTTCCCAATCTGACAGCGTTCACAATGTTGTCATTGCTGATTGAGGTATTGAGGTATTCCAGTAGTTCTATGTAATCCCCACACGCCTGTCGTTGTGTTCACATTCTCACAGCGTTCACAGTTGTCATTGCTGATTGAGGTATTTCGTGCTTTGTCTCTTTTATATGAACGAGTTTATCTTGGTTTGTCATTCCTCTATACTTCGTGATCCATTCACAACTATCCTGGTCCAGCTTAGACTAAATTACACAGAGTTGGCCTGTTAAAAACCCCATTCATTCACAACTGTTACCACGCGTTCCCTGTTTAGCAGTTATACCCAATGGGCTCCATGTGTAGCGCGTTCACAGTTGTCAATTCTTATTTATGTCTTCGTTGCATAGCCAGTCCAGTAGTTATACATAATGGGCTCCATGTGTAACGCCTTTATCAGCGTTCACTGTTGTCATTGCTGATTTGTGTCTTTGTTGTATTGTCTCACATGTTATTTCATCCCCAGTCCAGTTATACCTGTAAAGCGTTCACAGTTTGTCAGCGCTCACTGTTGTCATTGCTGATTAGTGTGCTTGCTGTCTAGTCAGTCCTCAGCTTAGTATTAAGGTGACAGATACAAGCCTTTAACACCAAGGTCACAACGTCATTGTGTTCCCTAAATGGGAGAGGGGGAGGGGGGGGGGGGTGTATTCAGGGCTCACCTGGTGTTTACTGTCACAATGGTTACAATACGGATTAGTTATCAAATATATTTATATAGAAATAAATACAATTCAAGTCCATTGTTTAAAACACAGATTAATTACAAAATTATTATATATAGGATAGCTACATTAAAATCGTGCTGAAAAGCCTTGGCAAGACTTTTTTAAAAACACAGCTTATTTCAAATTTCTACACTAGAACCTTACTTGAATTCAATGAAACAGTCAAATGTGAGAAAAACTTTAAGATTGTCATGTCAATTTGGCAGCTAACGTTCAATGAATTTTATTTACATTTAGAAAATTATCACCAGTTCTGATGCATTTTTTTGCGTTTGTTGAGGGTTTTGTAAAATTAAAAAAAATCCGAGAAAAACTCGAAAGTTGGTGGGTAAAGCCCCAATTCGGAATTGTCTTTTTTCTGGAAATGTTGTGCTTTTTTTATGTACATGTTTAAAAAAAATTGGATAGGGAGGGGGGTGACTGGTGTCTGGCCAATCCTAATTTTTCTCGGATTTTTGGATTTTTTTTAACTTGACATGACCCCTCAATCTGTTGATATTGAACAGAAACCCAGTAGATACGAAACGTTGACGCAAGATTGGATAAATGTTGGTCCACCATCTGCGACGCTGACACAACATTTAACCAGCATATCCTAAACGTACTCCTCAAAAATATTTACTTTATTCACATTTAAACATAACGTTACCTCGATTAATTATAAATTATATTTAATATTGTAACCGCTCACGGCTCAGGAAACATGATACGTTGACCCAATGTTGGTTTAATGTTGGTCCACCGTCTGCGACGCTGGCACAGCATTAAACCAGCAAAGCGTGGATGTGTTATGTTTACGGGTTATTTGCCACCAGCTATATTTAGCTCTTGGCTCTTATTTGGCTCGGAGCTACCTGTGTCGCGGACTGTCACATTGATTGTACTTGCATGATATAATATTTGATTTTTAAAAATATCGTGTCATTTTTAACATTGTCTTAATACATTCTCTACTATATATATATAATTAGCATGTCATACATAGTAGCTATTTTATCTCTGGTTTTGGTGCGGGAAACAAAATGATAGACCCTATGTTACCCTGGTAATGCCTTTCAATTTTATTTTAAGTATATACTCAGTGTTTCTTATGGCAATGCCAGTTAACATGATTTTAGTTATGTATGTCATACTATGTATTAATATTGTCATATGATTTTAACAAATTAACAATGTTGTATATACATGTACATATTTCTCTCTTACTTCTATGACAAATAAGTCTGGATTGACTTTCTTTCTGTCAATAAAATATCTGTCTGTCGTAAAGGGCCAAATTATCTAACTTTAAAATTTCACCCACTTGAAGTTGTGTCTCGCTACCGCGACCCACAACTTCAAATGGGTGTAAATCAGTTATCTAGGTTTATGTTGAGAACAAATAATTGCAAATCTCAATGTTTAAACACCCATTTGGATCCCAATAACAGGGATTTGATTGGCAAATACAACAGATTTAGAAACGACTAATGTTGTGCTCAGTGGTTAATGTGTAAATAACACGGTAAATGTACATGTTATTTTGATAATGTGCATGATGTATGTTTCCTGCGCCAAAACCAGACAAAAAAAATACATACTGTAAATCTTGTAATATTCGCGAGGTCTTAATTTTCGCGAGGAGGACAAATTTGCAAATTCAAGAATCTCGCGAAAATTGTTATTATAATAGCGCTACTGAAGAAAAATGTAAATTTGCGAAATGTAAAATTCGGGAAAGGTCCCAAAATCAGAAATTCAAGACAATTTAAACACTCGAAAATTACCAGATCTACAGTTTTATTATATTGGGCTATGCCCAAATATACTGATTTCTCTACAATCCTTTAAACTTATTATTCTGTGCAGGTTTTGTTGAAAGCTATTTCTCCCTGAGTTTTTATCCAATCAACATGAAATTTGGACACCATATTCCCAGAGTAGGCCTATTCTGCTATGACTATTCTAAGACATCCATCGTGTTCTTCCGGATTAATCCTGGATTTTCTGGATCACTATACTCTTGAATGGCAAAAGGCAGTATCTTCTTACATGTAAAGTGAGCAGATACTGCCTTTTGGCTTGTACGGCGGTAGGCATAATTGGGTCCAATTCATTGCCAGGAGGGTGAACAGGGTGCCCCTATGTCCAGACCTACTCCACCCTTTAGTCTCTAGATTTGATAATAAAAATACTTTTATCCAATGTTTCAATTCCGGGCCAGCTACGCAGACTGTGGCCCAGTATTAAACCAATATTGTGTTTTAGGTATGGACAGTTGAAGCCTTAAAATAACAGTTGCAATTCTATTCAAACACAAAACGTTGAATTAATGTTGTTTTAATGTTGGGCTAGCGTCGGGGATAGTGATACAGCATTAAGTCAACAGAGAGACAAGTAAATGTGAGTACTGGGCAGTGGAAGTCTGAAGTCCGAAGTCTAAAATTACAGTTCAGCCAAGAAACTCAAAGTCTGAAGTCCGAAGTTTAAAATTACAGTTCAGCCAAGAAACTCAAGCGCGAAATTCCAATCAATCTGTCATAATAAAAGAACCCAACAAAATTCAAAATGGCCTTCACAAAAACTCATAAAACCTAGCCCAAATATTATTCTTACTTGAAAAGTCACAATTCATGTCTAGTTATTGTCGTATTAGTATTCTAATAGTAGAAAGTTAAACTTCAATCTTACTTGAACAGGATCTAGAATATAATTCCTCTAATGAAAGTGGTTTCTCTCTTGGCTTACCATTCTTCCGTACTCCATGATTCCTTCATAACTGTTTGAACAAGTGCGCAATTCAGGGTAGCGCTTCCATGCAATAGTTCACCCAGCTTTGTATAGTAATGTTTTAGTGAGATATATAACTTGAACAGGTAGGATCCCCTCAGATCAGAAATGTTTCTCTCTTGATCTATCACCCTCAATATAATCACAGCTATTGTCACATGTCTTCTGTTCAGTAGTTATATCCAAATTCCGCACGGATCAGGCCATTTTTCTGCGCTTCTCACTGACTCAGAGCGCGCAACGCGTGGTTGACGCGAGATTCTGCTTCTCACACGTCAGCTGCTCAATAATTATAGCTAAGCGGCTCCGCATCCATCCGTGGCATTCAGTTTGTCAGCGTTCACAGCTGGCCTTGCTCATTGATGTATTGTCTCCACTGTCCTTACCTTAGTCTGGTATTGTGTGTAAGCAACACAGGGTTATGCAGGGTCAATACAGGGCTAGGCAAACAATTCAGCAGGTCAAAGGTCAGGTGAACGTATAGCAAACAGAAGGCTCGCGTTCAGGACATTACTGATAACCCTTTACCCCCTAAGCACGAAAACAACCGCTTTTATTCCGCTTTATCAGCCGATCAAATCACAATTAATGGGAGGGAAATGTGTGTTTAAACATCGAGATTTGAAATGACGTGGTCTCAAATTAAACACATATGAGTAATTTCCACCCACTTGAAGTTGTGCGACAGAACTTTAAGAAGCTGAAAATGTACATTTAATTGCCGCGAGATCTAAAGATTAATGTACGTGTTTGATGTCTGCAGATCGGTGTGATAATGTGACAATCTGATGCTGTAACTTCCTGTTTATCTCTTACAGTGTGACAAATTTCCATGAAGCTATTTTAAAAACCAATACAACGCAATTGTATTTAATTGTTTACCCATTTCACGTCATCTTTATTCACTACAAGTCGGGAATAGACAGGTGGCAAAATTTCACATTTATCGTGCAGGGTGGACAAAATGTTAGGGATTGTCATCCACGTTTTTTGACATAGTTAATACCTAGTGAACACATATCAGGCGGATGACAAACAAAATTTTGCCTAATTTTGATGTTAGAGCAAAGACAAAATGGCCGCCATTGCAAAAAGTTAGGTATTTTTTGTATGGTTTATCTCCAATGAAAATAAAACTTCAAAATCCATTTCTGGCATCAATACTATAACCTTAGGTGTCTAATGGTAAGCATCGGTGACCTTACAACCCTTATTATATGACCTTCAAACACCATACCAAAGTAAAAAAAATGACCAGTTGTTGTCATAGTGAAAATACAGCTTTTACAAAAGTGGTCCAATAGTTACATGTGATTTGTCGTTTCCGACCAGTTTTGGGCGCGGAATCCATTTCTGGTATCACTAATTTTATTCTAGGCAGCAGTGACCTTACAAACTTTATTCTATGACATTCAACCTCGGTATGAAAGTCAGACATGATCAAAATCGGTCATAGGGAAAACACAATTTTTTCATAAGTAGTCCAATAGCTGAATGTGTGATATATGGTTTCTGACTAACTTTGTGACGCTGAACCAATTTCTGGCATCAATAATATCATTTTAGGCATCACTTATCGATAAAAATGAGTATTCATTTTAGATGAATTTAGTGACTGTGAATCTATTTGAGGACATAATTGGAGTTGTCAGGATCTTGCAAAAGGAAAATGGGCTTACATAGAATTCAAAATATGAAAATAATAAAGCAATCGTTTCATATCTGGGGAATGCAACCATCATGTACCATCATAACGTTCCCTCGTATCGTGTTCCCCGTTGAGTTCCGACGCTGGAACAACATTAAACAACATTAATTCAACTTCGTGTGTTTTTCAGAAGTGCATCCAGTAGGTTAATTAAAATTTAAATGCTCTTTGGATAACTTTTTGGTGAAGACCTATGCTTGCGCAAACAAATATGAAGTTTATTCATCAGTGGCAAGGTGGTCTGCATAACCATGACATATGCTGTTCTGCTCTTGTAATATGATAGACGAGAAGTATAGTCGATGTGGAGTCAACATATGCAATTGAAAACTAGTTGAGCAGAAACAAATCGTCCAAATTACACATAACAAAAAAGTTACATGTATTTCCCATTGATGAATGGTTACAAATGTATTGATATGAGAAACGCCAGTCTTCACGCCAGCATAATTTCTACATATTTAAGGCAATATCTATTAACTATTAGGGTAGGCCCTACTGGGATGGTTTTCAGCGGTATCACTTTTTTGATCACCTTGGCAGCTCACTAGGGAGTCGTTGCATGCTGTGTGGCATGGTACTAATCAACTAGTCCACAACAACTATCTAACAGAAGCTGAAGTCTCCACGAGTCTGGTCATACTCTTTGGGTGGATTGTCAGTACGTTGTTGTTCCTCTCAAAGCCGCAGCTCTCGCATCAGAGAGCCTTCATTTGAATGATAGTATAAATCTTCACCACAGATCAAAATATTTTGGTTTGGTTGGAGACGTATATCCGTCAAAATTGTGTATATATAGTATTGCAGGCTCAGCTTCAACCGGCGAGCCTGAAATGGGTGTCGGTCTTCACTTTAAAATTTAAAATAGGAGAGGCTATAAATACCTATCAGCACAATCTCAAACTTTGGTTGACGATTAAATCTAATACATCCACGTACAATCGTCTCGCTGATTCATGCACAATACAGCCGTAATCCAGTTATGATCTGATTTATGACTAGCATAGGCCTACTCTTAGTAGTATTGTCCTGTCACCACCCCAGTCCTTGCTGAATATAAATTGCAACAGATATAATGATTTCTATGCTTCTCTCAATAATATATGTACATGTAATGTGCGAGTCCTTGCTGAATATAAATTGCAACAGATATAATGATTTCTATGCTTCTCTCAATAATATATGTACATGTAATGTGCGGTATACAATTTAACTTACTCCCCAAAAAATACTGAGGAGTTTGACATTTTATTCAACAGGGAGTGGTTATCCATAGGCTATGGACAGTGTCCAGTGTGTAAGCTATTTTTCTTAGATGAAATCGTACACCCAAAGTTTCTGAGGAAGAACATACTTTCACAAGTAAATACTTGCAGGCCTGTTCATGTTGCTGGATTACAAATAAATAGCAAAGTCGTCTACATATAAAGAATTTTAGATGTCTGCTGGTAAAGCCTTGACATGTTTACTTTTATTGTAAATATATTTGGCGACACAATGCTTCCTTGTCGGACACCTTCCTCTTGCGTGTTATCTAATCTGACTTTACATGTTCTCCTTTTAAAAACGAAGGTTTCTTGGAATCCGCTTAAGGAGTACGACCGGACTCATGGAGGCTGCATATACGCTTGGATGGTTGTTGTAGACTTATTGATTATATACCATGCCATGCAACAGACGTAACAACTCCTTAGGGAGCTGCTAAGGTGGAATCAAAATTCTTATTACCCCACCGGAGACCAGTGTTCCATCTTGGATTTAGAAGGGGCACCTATCATTGGGGGCACATAGTCATGCCCGCCGGGCACCTACTGAGACATTTCCAGTACCCCCGCAAGTTAAAATTATAATCACCACCTAGAAGGTACTCAGTTACTTGTGTAAACACCGCCAGTGACGACCACTGTGAACATACCTCAACTCCATCAGGCGTTAGTTATATCATAGGTGTGAGTGCCAAGAATAATCGTTATGAAGGTGTTTAATCAGTGCCAATGTCCAGGGTGGGTTTGAGTTGGACGTGTAAATAGGGCATGGCGACTTTTCAATAGATGATGGGCAACATGGCAATCACGAAGGGCAACGTGGCGTTCATGAAGGACAGCATGGCGCAGCGCCCTGTTAGAAATTGCTAGATGAAGCACTGAGAAACGATTTCATTCATATTTTCATTCTATCCACTAGCCAAGTTTGAGTTTTATCTACATCAAGTTTGGATTTGAAAGATCCCGAAGACTCCCATTGTAGCCTACTTTTATGCCCTCAAATAGATTCACAGTCATCAAATTCACCTAAAACGACACATTATATCTAATGTTTACCGGATAATTGCCGCCAAGAATGATATTATTGATACTAGCGATACAAAGATATAATCAGAGATTGCTCATAGTATGAACATCTCTGATATAATTGTAACTTGAGGTCCAGAAGTGGGTTCCACGCCCCAAAAATATTTAGAAATGACATATATCACACTTGATTATCGAAATACTAGTTGATTTTTTTTCAAAATATCCCCTGGCGGCCATGTTGGGTTTTTGCCGTTTTTTTGCCAAACGCAACATAGGATTCATGTGAAATTTTAGGACAGCGATATATGACTATTTAGGGATACTCAAGCCAATTTTCAGCTTTGACACCCAAATCTCTACCCCACACTCAGTATATATGTCAATTTTTCATGAGTTCCCTGCGGCCATTTTGAATTTTCAGTGATAATTAAAAATGCTCAAAGTGTCAGTCTGGCATGCTTGCTCATATTAATCGAGACATGTCATGCAGCAATAATCGGCAAAAAAGTTTGTATATACCCATTTGCAATGCTCCACCCTCGGCGACCTGACTATAGATAAGTTGTTAGCGCTGAAAATTGCTGCCATTTTGTTTTTGTTTTATTTCTGTAATAAACTATTTATTTTGTTGTCATCCACCTAAAACGTGTTAAGTATAGGTAGTAGATAATGGCTGATGTGATTACCAGCCCCTAACATTCCGTCCATACCGCACTGCTTATTTGGCCCCTTTTGAGATTTTGCCACCTGTCTAGAATTGCGATAGCAATTACACGGTTGTCGTGGATGAAGATGGATGAAGATGACGATGGTAAATTCGGACATGAAAGGGCTAATATTCTAAAGTGACTATGTTCTGTGTTCTCTAAGTGTTTGAGGGGGGGGGGGGGCGTTCACGGCTCATCTTTTGTTAACCCTTGTACTACTAGACACCTGCAGGCCCTATATACGGTTTAAACGAAAACATTGGAAATGTAATAAGTGAACTATTTTGAGATAGATGGTCAGTTTTAAAATAATTGACTATGATATGTGGTTATTTTTCATAAACATAATATATTCCGTCATTTCAAGCTGCGAATTGCTTTAGCAATTTCAGCTTTAAGTGACTGTAGAATTGTATTTATTTTATTTATTTCCTCATCTACAAATGCAATATAAAAGCATCACTGGCTAAAACATAGTAATAAAAACATTGTAATGTGTAAATACTAAAATATGTACAAAATGTTCAAGTACTTAAAGGTGATCTATCACCCCTTATATAGTATGAATAATTTTGTGACAGATAAATCAAAGTAAAATGTTAAATGATGATAGTGTGTATTTATGCAGCTCATCTCGCTCTCTCATCATAGCATTCAGTATCCACAGCATTCTGTATGTCTAGCATTCTGTATCTCCAGCATTCTGTATCTCCAGCATTCAGTATCTCCAGCTTGGCGTTAATATTTGAAACACCTCATCCTGCTCTCTAATCATAGCATTCAGTATCTCCAGCATTCAGTATATCCAGCATTCAGTATCACCAGCATTCAGTATCTCCAGCATTCAGTATATCTAGCATTCAGTATCACCAGCATTCAGTATCTCCAGCATTCAGTATCTCCAGCATTCAGTATCTCCAGCATTCTGTATCACCAGCATTCAGTATCACCAGCATTCAGTATCTCCAGCATTCAGTATCTCCAGCATTCAGTATCTCCAGCATTCAGTATCTCCAGCATTCTGTATCTCCAGCATTCAGTATCTCCAGCATTCAGTATCTCCAGCATTCAGTATCTCCAGCATTCAGTATCTCCAGCATTCAGTATCTCCAGCATTCAGTATCTCCAGCATTCAGTATCTCCAGCATTCTGTATCACCAGCATTCAGTATCACCAGCATTCAGTATCTCCAGCATTCAGTATCTCCAGCATTCAGTATATTTAGCATTCAGTATCACCAGCTTAGCGTTAATATCTGAGAGAGTTTTTCTCGTCTTAGTATTCAGTATCCCCAGCATAGCATTGATATGAAAATTAAGTTGTTCCAGGTAAGCCAAATCTATGCGATTTGTAGACTAAGTTATTATCCTCTTGTTCATGCCTCATTGTCACGTCCTCGGCTATCTGAAATACATCATTTTTTACTACCACATTAAGTACTACCTTTTAAACATGTTAAGGATAAAATGTGACATAAATTAGCAATATTTGAATAGAGTTGACCTCCATTTTGTGAAATCTTAATAATTTTTACTCACTTGAAGTTGTGGATCGCGTCAGCGAGACACAACTTCAAGTGGGTGAAAATTCCAATTGAATAATTAAAGGGTTAATTGGCCATTAAAGGGTTAAGTTTACCAAATGTGAGGAATGTTCACCTATTTGTTGGACGTAGTAGCTTAGTCCGTAATAACAGACTCTGTAATCATTCCCATTCGTAAAGTTGTGCCCCAAAAATACGGTGCGCATCCGATCGATTGCGCAATGAATTACTGCGTCATTGTCTGATCAATTATTTTTATATCATTTTGTAATGACAGATCTACATCTCATTATAATAATGACTTAACGTGGGGACTTAAAGTCCTGTCTTTATAGGTGAATTTATCATCCAAATAGGGCTACCTTCACATTTTTCATGAAATGTTTGGTCTCAGCGTAGGCCCTACACTGACCACCAGCATAGAAAACCACAGCTTTTGCTATGCTGTCAATCTCTGACGTTGAACCATGCTGTTCACGTCAAGCTCGGACTATGGTAGCTAGACACAACTTCCAGTGAGTGAAAATTCAAATAAGATAACTGAGCCTGTAAAGTGTTACATATTTACCTTATACACCACACCACTCAGCGCTATTATCTTGACATAAACTATTATGTTGACATAAACCGGCATTTTTATGTCGATGATACTCAAATGTACTAGTGTAGTGTAAATGTCTCTGTTAGTTTTAAACGCTTGAGAAGTTCCTATTCTAAAACAATTACAATGGCTTCCTGTCAATTTGCGCATTCATTTTAAAATATGCACAATAACTTTCCAAATGCTACAAGACAACGAACCTGCATATCGGGCTGTCTTATTTGTTCGGCAGAAATGCTCAAAATACCTATAACATCCACAAATTTAAATAGATTTGTTGTTCCTCGTAGAAAAACCAAAGCAGGGTCAAGAGCTTTCTCTATGTCTGGCTCAGTCTTATGGAACGCCCTATCTGTGCCCATACATAATGCCGAAACAATTTTACCATTCCGGAAATTACTTAAATCATACACATTTTATCTGGCTTTGGCGTCGATTATGACACATGATCACGTTAATGAATTGTGCCCCTGAGAGCTCGGTCTGCTGAGGATATAGGCGCTATTTACGTTTGATTGATTGACTGACGTTATACATATTTATGATTATTTCATGCCATGATAATCCACGCAAGGATAGACTTGTAGATATTTAACTCTGTTTTTGCGCGGGAAACATGTAGTATGTCATGTATGTTTTTAAAGTAAACTACACTTTTATTTAATGCTAATCATGTTTAATAACGTAGTTGTCATGTATATTCACAAAGTAAACCCCCCTTTCATTTGATTTTAAGCATGTGTATCGTAGTTGTCGTGTATATTTTCTACGTATTTATTTCGTTTCTGGTTTTTGGAGCCTACATGCTGTATATATATATATATTACTTTTACTGCAGCCCACAAAGAACAACAGGAGGAGAGGTCATGGAGGTTTCCCACAATATTAAATATTTATGAGTGAGCGGGGAAGAAACGTCTTGTTTGCATAATGGCCAGGTGAACAAACATCAGCCAGTCTATGCTTATGACAGATAAAAAAGACCGTTTACTTTGATGAAGAGCTTTATTGAGATCAAACAAGGACAGCAGCTCTAAAATGTGTTTAACTTTTAAAAATAAACAACATGAAACAACATAAAATATAAATATCCTGTATACTAATGTGAGCCGCGGTAAAGACACTGAAGTCAACTGGGTTCAAATCACAGTAATTAACCCTTTCAAGCCTGACTTTACATTGTCATCTTCATCCACTACAAGCCGCGAATTGCTATCGCAATTCTCGACTTGTAGTGGATGAAGATGATTTGATGTGGGTGAAAAATTAAAGAAAATCACCATGTTTTTGTAAACCAGTTTCATGGAAATTTTCGTTCTAAAACCCTTTGTTGTAGGAAAATTAAGTCTGTTTTCGGGGATGTAAAATGATTTTTTAATGCACTATAGATTATAATTCTCTCTGGAGAGAACAAATAAATGTGTCTACCCCGCTCAGTGAAGATGGTGATATCCCAGCAAACACTTCACATTGATTTTGATCAGCATCTCAGACGATGGACCAGCATTGATTCGACATTGGGTGAACCTATCATGGTTAGTATCTAGTTAGCCAGTAGAGTTTCACTTCGTCACAACCTAAAAGATCACTTACTAATAGCAGATTACATAACTAATCGTGAACAATATTATATTTAAATCTTACAACGCTAAATTATTTGTGTATAAACTATGAAGACCAAAGTTTTTTTTTTAATTCAACATCATGATAAATGTCTTAGTTAGCTATTTCCGTTTCATTTGAATACCTATGTTACGGGTCTACGACCATTACAATTGTTAATAATTTCAGTATGGGGATCGATTTTTAGATGTCAGATTCTGACGTCTACAGACGACCCCCGCGCCGAAAGGGTTAAAATACACCCATGACGTTAGTATTTACAAGGGTGGATTCCAATCGACGGATATATACTTTTGTTCACATTGAACACGTTGTCCATGATACCGGTGTAATATCGTTGTCCATGATACAGGTGTAATATCGTTGTCCATGATACAGGTGTAATATCGTTATCCATGGTACAGGTGTAATATCGTTGGCCATGATACAGATTTAATATCGTTGTCCATGATACAGATGTAATATCGTTGTCCATGATACAGGTGTAATATCGTTGTCCATGATGCAGGTGTATTATCGTTGGCCATGATACAGGTGTAATATCGTTGGTCATGATACAGGTGTAATATCGTTGGTCATGATACAGGTGTAATATCGTTGACCATGATACAGATGTAATATCGTTATCCATAATACAGGTGTAATATCGTTCTATATGATACAGGTGTAATATCGTTGGCCATGATACCGGTGTAATATCGTTGTCCATGATACAGATGTAATATCGTTATCCATAATACAGGTGTAATATCGTTATCCATGATACAGGTGTAATATCGTTGACCATGATACATGTGTAATATCGTTGACCATGATGCAGATGTAATATCGTTGACCACGATACCGGTGTAATATCGTTGTCCATGATACAGATGTAATATCGTTGACCATGATACCGATGTAATATCGTTGACCATGATGCAGGTGTAATATTGTTGACCATGATACAGATGTTATATCGTTGACCATGGTACAGGTGTAATATCGTTGACCATGATAGGGTGTAATATCGTTGTCTATGATACAGGTGTAATATCGTTGTACATGTTAGAGGTGTGATATCGTTGGCTATGAAATAGGGGTTGTCTGTAGTGCCTATCATACAACGTGTATTTTGAAAAATATAGATTATCAGTACATTCAAACCTACGACCCTATCAAATTTACATTGAACTAATGTAATTTGGTCCCAAACACTACAACGTTTATTTTTGCTCTACAATGGTAACCGCCAAACAATATTCTTCATTTATTTTGAAGTACAATTTATCTATAATTTGTTCGTGTAACCGACGCGCTCACTTACATTCCCGGCAAAAATAAAGTTATAATGTAGTCATAATCATGGCAATAGCACTGACATATTCAAATATAATTTTTATGTATACACTTTTTGAATTATCTTTATCATTTATGATTTCATGATATATTTTTACTTTTGAATTTTATTCCTGCTACACTTAAGATTTCAATGACATCATACTCCATTCATTCCACTGTAACCATGGCAACAATTCTGCACATAAGTACATTTATCTGCGATTAGTCAGAAGTTGTAAAAGTGCAATACATATTGTATGACAGTCATATACAACATTATACACCATTTGATCTCTGGGGTATTCTAGCTGTAGTTGCAGATCAATGACAATATAACAATATCACCGACAAACACGTCAACATTAACCCTTTAAGCCCTCACGATGCATTAAAGCATCATATTAGCCTACATCCCTGAAAACAGGCCCAATTTTCATACAACTAGGGGTTTTAGAATGGAAATCTCCATGAAACTGGTTTACCAATACACGACAATTTTCATCAATTTTTCACCCACTTCAAGTCATCTTCATCCACTACAAGTCGAGAATTGCGACAGCAATTCGCGGCTTGTAGTGGATGAAGATGACAATGGTAAATTCAGGCTTGAAAGGGTTAACGCTTGTGCTGCTGTGAACAGATTTGTTTACATAAACACATGCAGATTTAATATCAATATTACATATATTTGTGACGGAAGGGAACATCTGTGGTTTGCGAAAGCATAAACAGTTATTTTCAAAAATCCGTAGAAATAACACAATATAAAACAAGCCCAAATGTACATCTCATAAAGTGCCAAAAATCCGAAGAAAACGGAGAATTTCGTACAATGTAAAAGAGGTCACCAGAGTTTACGCCAATTTTGTTTGCGATTGATTTTGAAAACACACTGCCCATACTTAACACCATGCAAAATGTCAAAAACTTGTCACCAAGTGCACAATTGTTATGAATTCCCTCCCCGCTACAAGCCTGATGACCCACATGATTTGCAACAGGGGTGGACCAACATCAAGCCAATATTTGCTCGCCACCTCGCGTTTGCAGGTAAAATAAATTCCATTAGCTACTTTGAAGTCAAAATACCAGAACAAGTATGAAGATTATCCCTTTAGTCGACAGAATCTGACGTCTGTAGACGTCAGATTCTGACGACTAAAGTCTATCCCCGCGCTGTAAGACTAAAATATTTCTAATGGCCGTAGACCCATAACATAGGTATTCAAATGAATCAGAAAGAGCTGACTAAGACATTTATGATGATTTCAAATTGAAAAAAACGCCTTTGGTTGCGATGATTTTTAAAAATTAATTCAGCGCCTTAAGGGTTAACCCTTTAGCCACTAAGCACGACTATAGTCGTTTTTAGTCCATTTTATTAGCGTACCAATAACTGTAGCTGAGAATGAAATGAGAGTTTACACATCAAGATTTGCAAATGATTGGTCTCAAATTAAGGGGTTTTGTCAAGTTAAAATAATTTTAAAAATCCGAGAAAAACTCGGATTAGTCGGACCACACTCACCCACCCCATTATCCAATTTTTAATTTTGTTTGAAACATTTCAAAATATGAAAACAACACAAAAACACGAAAAAACACAAAATTTCCAAAAAAATCCGAGTTGGGGCTTGACCCACCCTCCCACTTTCGAGTTTTTCTCGGATTTGTGGAATTATTTTAACTTGACAAAACCCCTAAATACGTATAGGTAATTTTCACCCACTTGCAGTTTTGGGTCGCAGGAGCGATATACACTTTCTTTTGGGAGAACATTTAAATTATTTAATTTAGCGCTTTAAGGATTAGCTATAGGATGAAACCTGAACATAAGAATCTTAATTATCTTAAAGGGACATGCCCAGGTCTAAAATCATAAAAAAATCGGTGATTTTATTTTAGCTTAATAATATAACCATAGGATGTAAATATGTCCATAGACTAGAACTGCAAAGGTTTTTTTAAATTTTTGTGCTGCGCATTCACCAGTTAGGCTACATCTAGGGACGAAATTCCTGATTATAATTATTGACAACCATGTCAAAAATAAGAAATACGGGAATTTCGTCTCTATATCTAGTGTAACTGATAAGTACGCAGCACAAAAATTAAAACTTTTGCAGTTCTAGTCTATGGACATGCTTACATCATATGGTTATTTTAAGAAGCCAAAATAAAATCACCGATTTTTTATGATTTCAGACCTGGGCATGTCCCTTCAACTATAGGGTTAAACCTGAACAAAATAATCTTAATTACTTCAATTGTCACAAATGAACCAAAAAGTCGGGGTTTATGTTGGTTTAATGTTGGCTCACCGTCGCAAATGGCCGTGTACCAACATTAAGACACTATTGGCCGAATGGTACGTGTTTGTTGGGATTTGTTACTTTCCATCTAAACTGACGAATACAAATGATGATGATGTATAAAAACAACTTGTATACGTACAATATCAATTATAATAACTTGACTGATTCAAATAATGCCAGAATCAATTGTTTGACTTCAACATCAGTTGATTTGACTCCAGCATCAGTTGATTTGAGGAGGTATTTTAGGAGGTAGTTTGACAGATTGAGACATCTCTGTGGATGAGGTCAGCTGAGTGCTACGGCCGGCTGGTAAGCGTCTGCTCTTCTTACTATGGAAATACAAATGATAAAATAAACCATATGTCACATCCAGTAAATAAGATGTCCAAATAGTGCACTATTATTATATTTTTACATCGCTTTACCTAGCGATCATATCAGTATTATTTAAATCTGTCTATGTTGTTAAATGAGTTTGATGGGTACACGTGTGTGTACTAACTTCAGTATGTTGATGTCCTGGCATTGCATTGCCTGAATAAACTTGTATTGTCTTTAACGTTGGCCCGTCGCCTGCTCCATCGGCCCCGAATTAACCCAACATTGGGTCAAAGTATCGTGTTTGCTGGGTATTATCATTATTTTTTACTGAATAAATTGTCATTTTTCTAGAATAAATATTACCGAATAAATGTGTTTTCCATGGTTTAAGGAATCCTCACATATGGCGTTTATAATGTCAACGTGCATTTTTTGTCTCGTAATGATTATGTGATAAAGCAACGGTTTTTGTAACTGTACAACATACACCAGTGCCAATAAAGCTAGTGCGAAACGTGAGAGGAGTTATATACATATGGAAACGGCTTCATTACTTGCACAACATTAGATCGATGTTGGGTCACTGCTCGACAATTGTAGATGATGTTTTTTTAAAACATTTAGTGATAAATGGTGTATATTGATTATTTATGGCAGTGTATTAGTAGTGACATCAAGAGGTTATGTAACATAATAGTACTTCGATAACAATTTGTAGTAGCCATCTTCCTCTGCAAGGCTGGCTATTCCTGAGGTCGTAGACCGACCTTGCTGAAACAGGGTTGAATCCGCCTATTGGAGTGGGGACTTTCAAAAAATATTTTTTCTGTTTGACCCAAGTTTGACCTCTGGCATAAGTGTTGTTTTAATGTGGGGCCACTGTCTACGACACCGGCCCTACATTAAACAACACATGTCTGCTGGCCGAGTAGCTCACCGGAAACGTCTCAGACACAGACCACCACATCTCACCGCAACGTGCATGAGGGTTGAATTAATGGTGAGCCAATGTCGCAGACAACGGGCCAACATTAAAAAGACATTTTTTGAAAAACAAAAGAATATTCAATATCTAAATCCCCCTCCCTACCCCAATAGGTGGATGGTATGGCTAATTCAGCAAGGCTTGGCCTGACGGCCTCGCTGTGTCAAGACTTGCTGCCAGGAGGATGGTAGTAGCTAAACCTGTAAATACATTGATAATATATAAGTGATATAAAAGGGTTATGTACCGTAACATAATAGTACGACAATGGCACTTAAAAAAAGTTATATTTCTAAAAGACAGTGATAGCATAGCAAGTGACATATAAAGACTATATGATACAGTAGTAATTCAATGACACTTTAAAATAAGTACATTTGTAAAAATACATTTGTAAAATACAATGATAATATAACATATATATGTCAGTGGGTGTTATATATTTGTGATATGCAGTTCAATAAGCCCAGTGTAAAATATATTGCATTTTGTGGTAATGTGGATACATAGAGTGATACAATTATGATACAGTGGCGTAAATAAACACAATGTCATATCCTGACTGTGAGTTTAACGTAAATATTTATGGGCTTTAATCGATGTACAGTTTTACATACAATGATAACAATTATGACACTTTTTGACAATTATATTGATTAATTAGTGGCATCAAGAGTCAGTTGAACTTTAAACCTCAGTATTAATTTGTAATAGTTAAATTTGTAACATTCAACAGGGTGGAATATAATATGTCATGCCAGTGAAATGTGTCAATTTACGCTTGAAGGTTTTTGAATATTATCTTTTCTTGACACTTGGTGTGAGTTACTTCTGTACATTTGTGAAATTAAGCAGCGATGGATATATAGATTATAAAACGATATATATGTGCCATATGACACCTTATTCAGTTATACATATGACATGCAGAATGAATTGATTAAATTTAAAAATACACTCGTGTTTGTGCTAGGGGTAGGCCCAATATTTCACCTCCGACAAGAAGATTCTATGTTTTTGTTCATGTTGGTTTGTTTGCTTGTCTGTCTGCCTGTCCCTCGGATTACGTCAAACGTAAAGAAACGGATTTGCATGAAACATTTACCAGATGTGTATTTTAGGTGAAACAATTGATTACATTTTGGGAATTATTCGGATTACTATCCGGATTACTATGCGGATCCAGGAATCGCTCGAATTTGCATGACACTTTTACCACACGTGTGCTGGGGCCCAAGACCAATCCTTTAAATACTGGGGATGATCCGGATTTAGTGCTTCACTCTAAACAATATAGGTTCTTTAGAAATAACCCTTCAGTATTATTACTATGCAACCCCAGGAGAACCCTGCAAGGGCTCTCCTGGGGTTGCATAGTAATAGTTGCAGGGTTCTCCTGGGGCTGCATAGTAATAGTACTGAAGGGTTCTTTTTAAAGAACCTTTATTGTTTAGAGTGTTATATCTACAATGGCAATAAAATTGGGTGTGTAGCATAATCATGCTACTTTTTGTTAGTGATATACATCAGTATCTAGGACACACGTGTTTTTAAATAAAGAGTAGTTGTGTCTACGATATTGGCCTGACATTGGATCAATGTATCCATCATCACTTGTTATATATTTGGATTGTTTGGATGTATCTTAATTCCAATATCAGCTTGTTACGGCCAGGTGGGTCGCTTTTGATGAATTTGTGTCCAGTTGGCAGTACGGTTTACTCGGGATGAATTTAGTGAAGATATCAAGTCTGTTGTGGTTTGGTGTTGGTTCATGGTCGATTTGGTTGTTGATTTAACCCCAACATCAGCTTTTTTATTCCAGCATCAGTTAATTTGATTCCAGAATCAATTATTTGACTTCACCATCAGTTGATTTAACTCCAACATCAGTTGATTTGAGGAGGTATTTTGACGTTATTTAGGAGGTAGTTTGACAGATTGAGACATCTCTGTGGATGAGGTCAGCTGAGTGCTACGGCTGGCTGGTAAACGTTTCCTCTTCTTACTATGGAAATACAAATGATAAAATAAACCGTATGTCACAACCCTTATCGTGGTGTAAACACATACTCGCTTATTATGTACTTTGTATATTTAACCGTTAACTAGTCAGGATGTTTTTATCGCAACATAAAGTAAAATAAAATTACAATTTTGTAAAAAATTCAAGTGCAGTAAAAAATAGTTTAGAACATTCTTATTTGAATGTGTTGTAGTACTTTCTAAATAATTAATTTTATTCAAGATTAAAAAAATGCATTTCATCACGTGGTCTGTCCAAATCATACAGTTCTAATAGCAAAATGTTGTAATTTTAATGCATAAACGGAAGGTACGTTAGCATAAATTTTACCAGATGTTTAGTTTTCAATTTCAGCAAAATTTCAGTTAAATGTAAATTGAAACTATATTAAAACTATTAGGCTATTCGATAGCTGAAAACAAATGATTCTAAATACCGCCAGGAATTCAAACAGTAATTTAGAAGAAACACAATTCATTAACATAATGTCAGGTCAATGTTGTTCAATCATATGCAACTTGGTCCCAACGACTGCCCAACATAGTGTCAATGCTGGACACCCATGTCCATGGTGGGCTTACAGTGGCACCAAGCTTACCCTCTACAGTCTATGGCAGAGATGGTGTACAGTATGGGATTCATGGCGGAGTTCAGAGGCAGAATGAACACAGCAATCCAAGCTGACATCTCCGGAGGAATACTTGCGCCTCCAAGAGCAGCGAATCCGATCAGAATGATAGGTACCTGAATAAATAAAACAATAATTTATATTCAACGATTCTAAGCTGACATCTCAGGGGGTACTGGCGCCTCCAAGAGCAGCGAATCCGATCAGAATGATAGGTACCTTAATAAATAAAACAATTATTTTTATATTCAACGATTCTAAGCTTATATCTCAGGGGGAATACTTGCGCCACCAAGAGCAGCGAATCCGACCGGAATGATAGGTACCTGAATAAATATAACAATCATTTATATTCAACAACCAAGACTGACATCTCTGGGTGAATACTGGCGCCTCCAAGAGCAGCGAATCCGAACAGAATGATAGGTACCTGGATAAGGGGTTTTGTCAAGTTAAAACAAATCTGACCAATCCGAGTTTTTTCTCGGATGTTTGGATTTTTTTTAATTTGACAAAACCCCTAAATATAATGTAACTTGTATTGAGACATACAAAATGATAACTAAAGTGGAATATACTATTCCTCCCCCCCCCCCCCCCCCGAGCCACAAATCAAAACAAAATTATAGGTACCTGAAAAAATATATCAATGATTTATATTCAAACATACATCTAAAAGTTGACATCTCGGGTGAATAATGACGCTTCCCGGATATTCCCATAGTGATATTGACCAATATCGTTTGGACCTACATCTTTTTTTCTTTGATATGTGATGGGGGTTTTCGTGGTAAACAAAAATAACGCTCTCACAACCATCGGCGTAATCTTAAAATTGTTTAGAAGTGAACCATTCTTTTATTTTAACACATCGCATCAATAATATATCAATAATATATATATGGATTGAATATGCGGGAGATTTGCCAAGTTGCATCACTGTGATATATTGGTACACGCCAAATGACATAAACGAGCGCCCACTGGGTTCTTTGCCAAAGTGAACTGGTATTTGTAGGTTTAGATGGTGTTATCTTGTGACCTGGTATTTGTAGGTTTAGATGTGCCATTGTGCCACCTATCCAACATCAGAAGTCTGTGACCACGATCAGAGCTAGCTTCTTGACCAAGGCGTATTCATCCATAGTGTACCTATCCAACAACATAAGTCTGTAACCACGATCAGATCTAGTTATTGACCTGGAATTTTCAGATTTAGATGTGTTTTTTTGTGACATGGTATTTGTAGGTTTAGATATGTTATTTTGCTATCTACCCAGCAGAAGAATTATGTGACTACGATCAGAGCTAGCTTCTTGACCTTCTTGGCCTGGCATTGGTAAGCTTAGATGTGTTATTTGTTACCTACCCAGCAGCAGAAATCTGTGACTACAATCAGAGCCAGCTTCTTGGCCAAGGCATATTCATCCATAGCATTAGTAGATTGTGATCCCATTTGTTTCACAGATGATTTAACCGTTAAAAATATGCCCACATATCTGGGAATAAAAATGAAATCACAATTATAAAAATCAATTATGTAATATTGTAAAGATTTCAGACAGAAGGACAACGCAACGCAGACAAATGTTACAGTAATGCAAATAATGCTTACAGAAATACACTGTCTTCTGACAAGAAAAAGAATGATTACTATTAGGCTGGTAAACTATTAAACCGGGGAACTCTACAATTTTAACAGAGACGCAACTTTACTTAAAATAAATATAACAAATATGTGTTTCATACCCTGAAAGAATCAGCAGGAATGATATGAAATTAATCACGAGAAAGATCATGACAGAATATTCCCATCCTGGCAGCCGTTTGTTAGATACTTGAAATGGAAGGCACACACCTGGGAAAAAAGGCACTCAATACGAAGCATAACAGAGTTACCGAGATTCAAACATACACGTTTTAAACACCTGATGGTGTTAAAGATGGTGGTAAATATACATTTCCCATTTTATTTAAAAAAGGTACTAGAATGTCTTATTTACTCCAAAGAGGACATTCACATTGTATTAATAACTTTATGTGTAAAGCAATACTGTAGCGTAATATCGTCAAGTGAATGTTTTTTTTCTAGCTTCAAGCCGAGTAGTACAGGCAATACAAGAATAGCAAACCTCACCAGTTCTTCCAAAGAAAGCATTTCCGAAGTACTCGATCCTTGTTGTGGGGATTAAGGTGAGAAAGAGGCAGATTCCCCATCCAAGTAGCGCCACCAGGCGGGCGTACTTCATCCTGAACTTGCCCATTTTGAGGGGGAATATAATCGCCATAGTTCTCTCCATGGTTATAGCAGTGAGCATAAAGACTGACACCTCACTGGAGAGCATGGCTAATACACCAGCCAACTGGCATAGTGGACTGGTCCTCCACGCATCAGCATGCTGTAAATAGAGATATAAACATAAAGCATGGCTAATACACCCGCTAACTGACATAGTGGACTGGTTGTCCACGCGTCAGCATGCTGTAAATAGAGATATAAACCTGAATCACGGCTGATACTCCGGTCAGCTGACATAGTGGACTGGTCCTCCACGTGTCAGCATGCTAAAAATAGAGATATAAACATAAAGCATGGCTAATAAGCCCGTCAGCTGACACAGTGCCACTAGCCCTCCACGCGCCTGCATGCTGTAAATAGGGATATAAACCTTAATCATGACTAATACACCAGTCAGCTGACATAGTGGACCCGTCTTCCACGCATCTGCATGCTATAAATAGAGATATAAACATTAATCACGGTTAATACACCAGCCAGCTGACATGGTGGATTCGTCCTCCACACGTCTGCAGGTTCACTCGTGTCACCATTGTCTCTCTCTCTCTACTTCAGACACTGCTCATCATCCCCCAATCAGCTAATATTCACCACCAGGGGACAGAGATTTCACAGCCACTCTCTGTACTGCCGTATCCAGGTGCGTGGGAAAAATCCCGCTTCTTTCAGAACGATGGCCTCACAAAGTGCAAAATAGCCCGATTCATGTTATTACCATTGATGCTTCTGAAAATGAGATAAAAATATCTAGGCTGAATATACACTGATATATACCGTATGTAGTAAAAATTGTGCTTAACTCATACTTTTAAAAACTCCATTAAATTAATTATCAATAAACATAAAATTGAAAGTGGAACACTCATGGATAACCTCAGGTTTGTATGATGAGCACCGCGTGCACAAATTCCCATGTGTTGTCAGCTTATGGGCAGGTGTGCATCTAAACACAACTGACCAATCACTAATCTATCTCACCGCTCGTGCCTGGTTTATAAATTGCTGGCTGCTTGGTAGCAGACGGTGACGTAACAGATGACAGAGGCCCCTGGTGTTGAATATATGTAAATGCCACGCAAAAGCTCAGTGGGTGACTGTGACACTCACTGATAACTCTGTAGTCTGCAGGCTATAAATAAAGCTATAAAACTTAATCACGGCTAATACTCCGGTCAGCTGACAGAGTGGACTAGTCCTCCACGCGTCTGTATGCTGTAAATAGATAAATAAACCTGAATCATGACTAATACCTGAATCACGACTAATATATACACCTGTCCCTAATGATATCATATTTACCTGTATATACCTGCCTCTGTAGTGTACATCCACAGAGGCTATGACCAGCAGGTAAACCCCCATCAGTAGGTCAGAGCAGCCCAGGTTAATGATGAAGAAGCTGGATACTTTAGCTCTCTCTGTCTTAATTCTCCACAATATCACGAAGCCGTTACCCAGGAAAGCGATGAAGCCGAGCACCCAAACACTGACCTGAAAATATACAAACACATTACTCTTAAATGATGCGGAAAGGACAAGAAGCAAGGCAACAATAACTGACCTAAAATAGACAACCATATCACACTCGACCTGGGAAAGCGATGAAGCCCAGCATCAACACACTTCAAAATATACAATTATATTACGCCAAAAGCCTTAACAGTGCATGAACAGAGATGTGATATATACAACCCTGATACACTGATCACGAGACGAGAAAGCCAAGGAGCCAGCTGGAAGGGGGTGGGGGTTACAAGAGACATACATAAAATGTGAAGTTGTCCATGAATTCTCTATATCAAGAAGGGTTTAAAAAATAAAAAAGACCTACACGGAGTGGGAAGTTGGCCACGTGATATATGGTATACATGTAGCTACTGTATCTACATCAGGTGGGGTTTTATATATCACTTACTTGGAGTGGGAAGTTGGCAATGTGGTATATGGTAAACATGTATCTACTGTATCTACATCAGGAGGGGTTTTAGATATTACTTACATGGAGTGGGAAGCTAGCCATGTGGTATATGGTAAACATGTATACACTGTATCTACACCAGGAGGGGTTTTAAATATTACATACATGGAGTGGGAAGTTAGCCATGTGGTATATGGTATACATGTATCTACTGTATCTACATCAGGAGGGGTTTTACTGATCACTTACTTGGAGTGGGAAGTTAGCCATGTGATATATGGTATACATGTATCTACTGTATCTACATCAGGAGGGGTTTTATATATCACTTACTTGGAGTGGGAAGTTAGCCATGTGGTATATGGTATACATGTATCTTCTGTATCTACATCAGGAGGGGTTTTAGATATCACTTACTTGGAGTGGGAAGTTGGCCATGTGGTATATGGTATACATATATCAACTGTATCTACATCAGGAGAGGTTTTAGATATCACTTACTTAGAGTGGGAAGTTGGCCATGTGGTATATGGTATACATGTATCTACTGTATCTACATCAGGAGGTGTTTTAGATATCACTTACTTAGAGTGGGAAGTTAGCCATGTGGTATACGGTATACATGTATCTTCTGTATCTACATCAGGAGGGGTTTTAGATATCACTTACATGGAGTGGGAAGTTGGCCATGTGGTATACGGTATACATGTATCTACTGTATCTACATCAGGAGGGGTTTTAGATATCACTTACATGGAGTGGGAAGTTGGCCATGTGGTTTATGGTATACATATATCTACTGTATCTACATCAGGAGGGGTTTTAGATATCACTTACTTGGAGTGGGAAGTTGGCCATGTGGTATATGGTGTTCATGTATCTACTGTATCTACATCAGGAGGGGCTTTACTGATCACTTACTTGGAGTGGGAAGTTGGCCATGTGGTATATGGTATACATGTATCTACTGTATCTACATCAGGAGGGGTTTTAGATATCACTTACTTAGAGTGGGAAGTTGGCCATGTGGCATATGGTATACATATATCTACTGTATCTACATCAGGGGGGGGGGGGTATATATCACTTACTTAGAGTGGGAAGTTAGCCATGTGATATATGGTATACATGTATCTACTATATCTACATCAGGAGGTGTTTTAGATATCACTTACTTGGAGTGGGAAGTTAGCCATGTGGTATATGGTATACATGTATCTACTTTATCTAGATCAGGAGGTGTTTTAGATATCACTTACTTGAAGTGGGAAGTTAGCCATGTGATATATGGTATACATGTATCTACTGTATCTACATCAGGAGGTGTTTTAGATATCACTTACTTGGAGTGGGAAGTTGGCCATGTGGTATATGGTATACATATATCAACTGTATCTACATCAGGAGGGGTTTTAGATATCACTTACATGGAGTGGGAAGTTGGCCATGTGGTTTATGGTATACATATATCAACTGTATCTACATCAGGAGAGGTTTTAGATATCACTTACTTGGAGTGGGAAGTTAGCCATGAGATCTTGACAGGAAGAGAACTCATCCGCCTCCGGTGTACACGTCTTCACATTAGGAGCTATACAGCAGAACTTATAGGCATCAGTGTTCAGGATGTCTAACTGACTGAATCCTAGGAACGTCTCTGAATCCACAGAGTCCAGTAGGTTGTCTGTCAGTATGAGATGGTGGAGAGGCGCCTCTGTGGGCAATACCTCTCTGGACAGCCGTGTCAGCCAGTTAAAGCTAAGGTCCAACTTCCTGAGAGATAACAGTCCTACAAACAAATCAAGCAGTTAAAGCTGATGTCCAACTTCCTGAGCCATAACAGCCATATAAACAAATAACCCAGTTGAAGCTGATGTCAAGCTCCTCAGACATAACAGTCATACAAACAAATAACCCAATTAAAGCTTCCTCTGTAAAACAAAGAAAAATATAATAAGATACATTAGTAGGGGAGCTTAACCTCAAAAAATGATCGAATCGTTCACTTCATTGCAAAAGTTTGAAATTTTTGTCACAGGCTGATATGACCTAGAAATTTCAGAATCTGCCGACAGACAAGTGAATTGTGCCCCCTAGCGGCCATATTGGACGATTCAAAATGGCCGCCACTAAAAACCTTGGCCAAGATAACTTTTTAACTAAAAATCACAGAATAGCTTATAATACCTCTATTTTGAGGTATTTGAGACCAAGGATCACAATTATGATGTCACTAAAATGACCAAATCGAGGTCATATGACGAAATAAGTGTAAAAATGTTTAATTATTTATTTTCTCCGCAAATTTTAAAGCATTCCAAAACTTCACGGTTTTAATTTTTTTTCTGACATAGGTCTTTCATTGTTTTAGTTCTGAATATCAATTATTAGTCTATTTCGCCATAAGAATAATTTTACAAATGGTCGTCAAGGGTTATAAACACGTTGAGGCAGTAAAAGAAATTCCAAAACTTTAAGAAACATGTCGCATCATTACATTAATACGTAATACTAGAACAGTAAGAATGGATGATTTTTAATTGACTCCACAACCATTTATCTGAATACTTTTGCACATTTGAAATTAATTCTATCAACTCTGCACACGAATTGCAAAGCAGTGCAACAAGATTATACACATGTCTACAATGGCAGCAATGACTAATATTACTGTCACTATTATTAGGCCTTCCCAAATAACCAGATAAGTATCACAAAGTACAAAGCTTGACATTATAAAAACCCCATTAAATTCAAGGTTTTTTTCCATGGACAATTGACAAAGGCAATGCAATAACAAAAATAATAGATACCTTCTGAAAATTGAACTGTCTGTATAAATCGTATGTCATGGAATTAACATCAAATAATAAAAACAAATGAAAAACTAATAATATTTCAGGACCAAATAAAAGTGGAGATGTTTTCAGTGCAATCATGTGTTTAGTTACTGGTCAACAGTTTCGTTATTCACACAACCTCCCTCACACTTGCATAATTATGGAGTTGCACCGTAAACCCGACTACTAGCATCAGCTATATAGTCAGGCAGAATATTGGCATTTTGGGACTGAACCTTGCAATGTCAAATTACAATAGTTTTTTTGCATTTTTAAGTCGGCAATATCCATCTCTTTAAGAATCAGCTGGCGTTCCATGCCTAAACCTCGTGGGTTTTTCAAAATTCAAGATGGCGCCCAAGATGGCCGCTATAACACTAAAATTGTTGTAACTTTGTTAATAATCGACTTAGAGTCTCGAATTTGGTGTCTATTAGTAGGTTTTGGGTGGCAAGGAATCCATTTATGTGCTTCATTTTATGGTTAGATGTACTAGACAATGAATACACTCTAATTTGATGAAATCACACAAATAAAGACTACAGAAATGCAAGCGCTCCCGCCCCAAATTAGAATTTGATTAAAACGATTTTGTGTAGTGTTATTAACTAAGAGTTTTGATCGAGTTAAGTAAATTCAGGGTGCATCCTCTCCTGAAACCTCAGATTTTTATAGTAATGGTGTAGCTATCTCATGTATCTTGAGCGCCTGAAAAAACACAACAAGGTACCTTAGAGATCATTTATGTGCAAAATGACAAACCTTGCATACACACACAATAATTGTGCCTTCAAGATCTGTACACCTGTTCTACCTGCCTGTGTCACAATGGTGGCTTGCTAGACCACAATGATGTATGTCTCCTCATGTGTTGTTGCAGATCAACTCATCAAAACATGGAGACCCAGAGGTCCACCAAGGGTAGCCTACTTATAAAGCTAATATAGCATTCCAGGATGTTTATTCTATACCTTCACAGGAGTGTATTGATCATGCGTACATTTTCATGACTTCTCCAATGATGGGTAGGCCTATAAGGAACTATATATTTGAACCTATTTGAATCATTATTTAATATTATGCTCCCGTCTATTTGTACAGCTGCATATCGGCTGTAAACTGAAATGTTATCTGATCATATGAGCTGACCAACATTGGAAGATTTGGTCAAAGCCTTAGACATAGCCATCAGCATGGTAGACCTACTTGAATACTTGGTTTGCGGTTTATGAGAGGCAGGTATCGCTTTTTAGTTCCTGGTTCAAGATATACACCTGCTCCGCGTACTTTTGTGTCAAATAACCATTAAAGTCAGGTCAAGATGGTGTGGTGATAACTTTCTTTAAAAATTTGAAGTCACTTTCTTACAGAGGAGGTCTATATAGTATGTATATATGATGAAGAACATATGCTGGTGGCATAAGCGGGTGTCTTAACCCTGCATGTGGTTCAAGCTGCTTTCATGAGGGATTGGATGGGGCATGGCATTTCTGACCTTGCCATTTTTCTTCCCCGCCTCCACTAGCTTTAACATGGAACCTGGGAGTGAACAGAAGCATTGAAGCAATACCAGACGAATGCAATGCAATTACGTGATCGCGAAATAGCTTTTTTAAATAATGTTCGTCTGGAGAAAGATAATCCACCTTAATGGTCTCTATGGGTAGCATCTATGTCTACCTAGTTCAAAAATCTACTCCGACCATTCATGTCTCAAGGAATGCCTAAACATTATGTTTGACCCCGGAAATATGTTTATTTTCATTCTAAGTGTGAACTTGCTGCAGCAAGATCGATGGTATCTGGCATACGCTGCGTCTCACCACCCTCAACCCATCCTTGCGTTGATGACATTTCTCTTCCAGTAGGGACTTATATATTTTGAATGGTTCATATCGTTGCCTTGGAACTTTTATATCGTAGTCATTTGGTAGAATTCATGCAGTAACATTTGTACAAAAGAAACAGTGTCCTTTAAAGTCTAAATTGTCTCTCTTAGCTTTCAGGTGTAGTAAAAGATAACTCTTCATTGCCACGTTTGACAGACAGCAAGTTTTCTAGAATTCACATAGTGTGATGCACATTTTTTTATCCGAATTGATCATAAATTATGTCACCTCTTGTCTCACTGGTAAAACTAATAAATTTCAATCCTTACGTAGTATAACTAAAGGTTTGTTCTCGTCTTAACAGTAAGAACCATGTCTTTGAAGAAGCATTCCTCACCACATTCTTCAGGAATTATTCAATCAAAACACATAAAAGAGAGCATATTATTATTCAGAACTGTAATTATATTATCAGACGTAAACGCAAAAATCGCTAAAAATAGTGATTGTGACATTTCAGATGCGTTATTCAGATGTTTAATCACCATTTTGGCGGCCATTTTGATTTTTTTACACCAGATCTGACTTTGATCTTTGGGATAACATCAAAATCAGGTTCCCCGACCCCAAAAACCTGGACCTAGACACCAAAATCGTATCTCCAAGTCAATTTGTTAAGAAGTTAGAGCTTGTATTATGTTTAAATAGCCATTTTGGCGGCCATCTTGGATTTTGAAAAACCCACAAAGGTTGGACATGGAACGCCAGCGGATTCTTGATCTATGGCTCATATTCAACTAAAAAATGTAAAAAAATTATTGTAATTCGATATTGCAAGGTCATCTTATGGTTCTGCCTGAATAATAGTTTCGTCCTGAATGACAACCACCTGTTTTCATCACATTCCTATCCCCAATTGGAAAAGTCTGTTACCACCTGATGGCATGATTGCCTGCTTCCATATATAGGAAGCATGTAGGAATGATCTTTTGACGAGCTCAAACAGAGCTGCATGTTCAAGGTATGTTCTCAAGCGAGCGTGAGGTCTATGTGCTGCTGTCTTGCTTCTTTAACAGATGAAACAATACAACTCTTACTATACATAAAACATGTATAAGCACACAGAAACAAATCGCTTCATGTTGACACACTCTGACTTGAGAGACCTAGGTTTGTCTAGAGTGCAATTAAATTTGGTCATTTAATGTATCTGAAAATCTAACATCGCACATGTTCTGCTGGACAGCTCAGAGTCATATGGAGTTATCTTTTTTTCGTTTATTTTTGGAATTGGTGTACTCCCAGTTGGAGTAATTTTGGCAGGGGGGGGGGGGGGTGATGCAGTGGATATAAAGCGGTATGCTTGAAAAACGAGATCGCGGGTTCGTCCCCCGCTCTGGCATTCAGGTTTCAGAGAAGCAAAGCTTTCTTTCCCGCTTACTCGTAAAGATCACTCGTAAGTATTGTGTGGAGCACTGGAGCCTCCATGACTGAGTGGTAACGTGCTCGACCTCAGACCGCCAGAGCTCGAATTTCGAATCTGGAGGGCAGTGTGATCTTATCATCTCATCATTCGCAGAGGGCGTGATTTGGCTCTTCAGATAGGGCACTAGATGTATGTGTATGCAATCATTAAATGTTGCTGCACGACCTGAACATACGATGTGAATTAAAGCAGCGACATCGAGAACATAGACTGAGCATGAGCATACCACGCTCAGCAAGGAATGGTGAAAACATCTGACATATTTCCATTATTTCGGGACTGGTGAGACATAAACATAAGAAGTGTAGCATTTTGCATCATTATTCCTATATTCTTGGAATTGTGCTTGGTAGATTATTTCATGCACACATTATTCATGCAGATCACGCCTAATCTCTTTGACTGTAACTTCATGCTGCCATTACATCACCAGTGTCAATTACTACATGGACAACATCCAAGAATGGACTTGCATGATCTATGAGTAATCTCATGAAACTTGCGACGTCAATGACAAAGTGTCGTTCTAGAGCTTATAGAGATTCTTTATGATGTACATCTGATGAGTTGCGATGGTTTTCTACACTTTCAAATTAATTAATGAATGTCAGGTGCAGCTATAAAATCAGTATCGTCATACAGATCTGATAAGCAACCACCACCAGCTTGTACTACCGATAGCTGTGTTCATGAGACTGATCCATCAAATAAAATTTATAAATAGACCGTTGAACAACGAAAATATCAGAATGTACAGAAAACCACATCACTAAATTATTTACATGGTTCGGTAACCATCTGGAAAAAATGGTGTTGTCAAACGCTAAAAACCAGCAGCACAATTCATCCAACGCATTGAGCTCGAAATCACCATCTCTCAGAGAGTGCGCAAACGACAAATGAGAATTTCCACCTCGATAATAAGTGAACAGTACTTACACAAACGTCCCTCCCTCGACTGCTTGTCAAATCATTCTTCAAATAAGTCTGTATTACTATAGGTATGCTCCTTACTGAAGGAGATGGGTCACCAATGAAACTTGATGATCATACCGAGTGCACTTAATATTGTGGTCATCCAGCGTTGATATAGCTCTGCCAGAGGTGAACACACCAGCCTCAGACATCACCCACTCCCAATCCAGAGCCACAGATAAAATGAGCTTTATCTTCCTATCAAAATTACGTACTTTACGTCACCAAGGATTGAAGGGAATTGCAGGAAAGGATTTGTCAGGAAAAAGAGGTAAAATGTCAATTTATGCTCGAGGTTTCATCCGAGAATGATGACCTGACCAGGTTGTCATAATGTTGTTATCCAAACTGTTTCTCTTATCTCAGACCAGGGGTCCTATAATATGAAGGCCTTGCCACATTACTATCTTCAATTTTTGGCATAAACAAGTCCATGCGGCTGAGATTAACAGGAGGGAGTACAATGACGAGGATATATCATACGATACACTGAGGCCAAGGAGGTGAATGTGCCAATAAGGACTGGTGTTTGAGATGAGTAATTCAATACATATGTAAGCCTACAGTGGTTGGGATGTTTCAGGCTCTCTACTGTGGCATATTTGGACAGTGGACTGAGAGGGAGAGCCATATTTATTTGTATTTTATATCATCACCTGACCAACAACACACGCTACTTAAGATCTCTGAACCATAATATTATCAAAGTTATAAAATTATTTAAAAACTACGGATTTATTCAGCTTTTTAAACATGGACCTATGAGAAAAACAGTAATACGCCAATTTTAAACGATTTTGACCTTGGTGTTGTTATTTAACCTTGACAATTCAACTTTTGATCGAAAATGACGTCATATTCGTCATCCTCGACCTCAAAATACCTACATGTGGTTCTCTGATGATTAGTTAAAAAGTTAGCATAAGTAATCCATTACAGTGGCGGCCATTTTGAAATTGCCCAATTTGGCCGCTAGAGGAAAAAAATCGCTTGTCTGTCGGCATATTCTGAAATATTCAGGATTCTGAAATATACAAATTTATTCAGCTTTTTAAACATCGACCAATGAGAAAAAACAGTAATAGGCAAATTCTAAACGATTTTGACCTTGATGTTGTTATTTGACCTTGAAATTTCAGGTTTTGATGGAAACTGATGTCATTATCGCCATCCCCGACCTCAAATGCCCTGGAAAAGAGGTATTACATGTGGTTCTGTGATGATTAGTTAAAAAGTTAGCATGTGTAATGCATTGCAGTGGTGGCCATTTTGAAATTGCCCAATATGGCCGCTAGAGGAAAAAGATCGCTTGTCTGTCGGCAGATTCTGAAATAGCCAGGTCATGTCAGCCTGTGACAAAAATTTAGGACTTTTGCAACGAAGTGAACGATTATTTGATTAAGCCCCCCCCCCCCTACTACATTTGAATTTGGTAATTTGAAAGCAGATTTAGGCTTGGGTGTATTATGCTAAGCAGATTTGGGGGATTATTTCGATGTCTTCGAAGTTACATCAAATGCAGTTTATATATGTAACTCGGTTTCAGCAAATAAATCTATCAACATATTTCCATTCTAATTCAATAAAATGAACTTATTGTTTTAAGTACCATAATAATAAATGCAAACTTTCCTGACCTTGGAACACTCTTGGTTGCAGGTCTGCCAGCTTGTTGTTACTGAGGCTGAGATCCAGTAGGTTAGTTAGGTGGCTGAACACGTTCATCATCAGAGCCTCCAGACTATTGTAACTGAGATTGAGCTTCACCAGCCAATGTAGTCCAGTGAGAGAGTCACTGGTCAGGTCAACACGGTTCATGGAGAGGTCCAGGGCCCTCAGCTGACGTGTGTCTCTGGTGGAGGTCCATATAGGAAGGTAATGTAGGTCCCTCTGTGTACAGTCACCTACATGACCAATACACGAGCACACACTACATAACACATCTGAAAAATGGAATATATGAATAGGCCTACAACATTTGTCATCATGTATATCGTCATTTTCGCTTATTATCTCTACTTCAATCGTCAATTTCAATATGTTGAGGCTGGTGGTGTGGGTGTCTATGTGTAGATCCAAAGCTGCATAACCTCTACATAAGCAGTAAACGCTACATCTGAAATATAACTATGGTGTACCACTAATTAAAATCTAGAATATTTGCACAAACTCATTCTTGCTTATATACATTATAAATCAGATGTTGAAATGTGTTCTGAATGCTTTCAAATGATTTGGTATTGTAAACATTTCACTGGTGACCTTGTATTTGTAGGTTCGATATGCACGATTAAGTAAAACCTAGGAAATTTGCACAAACTCATTCTCACTTATCACTGCTTATATAAATATTAGGCCAGATATTGAAATGTGTCCTGTATGTTTCCAAATGATCTCGTATTGTATACATAAATTATCACTTGTGACCAGCTGAAGCTAAACTGAACTAATGAGACATCATTAGTGAATTATCAGAGTTAGATTATTAACTCCTACCAAGTTCTCCACAGTATTTTTCATCTTCTTCCAGAGGACAGTGGGGTACTCCATCACAAACCTCTGAGTGAGCTATGCACACTGGGCTGTCTTTACATTTAAATAACCCTGAAACATCATAAGACAAAGTGTACAACAGTATATGAACATAAAACAAAAATATTTTTGTTACATATAACAAACGCAGATGGGAAGTAACTATAAAGGTCTTAAAACTGCTTGTGATCCTACATAAATAAAAGAAGTTTATGATTTTATTGATTTCACATGCATCACCTAAACTTACTGCTTAAAATTTGTCACTTAATCTACAATATTTTTCACACTCTGTGCAGTGGTTTTGACGTCAAGCACATCTGAGTGGGCTTATATATTATGGGTTGTCTTTATATTTAAACAATCTTGCAGCGTCATAACAGTAATTCTAAAGACATATATAACTCAATATGGTATCTTCTTTCCACTAAGCACCTCTGAGTGGGCTTCATACAGTCTCACCCACCATAGCATGTTTTGTGAGTATACTATGTATTATGTACTTCAATTACAAAATAAATCTTTATTATATGTAATATTAGGCAATATTCTACTCCTACTGAACTTACCAGGACATGAGTATGTTTCACAGTCCACCTCATCATGGCCACCTGGACAATCTTTCTTTCCATCACATAGTTTACGGTAAGGTACACAGTAGCTCCCAGGGCAGTGGAACATATGAGGACACTCCACGGCGTCTGCGCAATACAAAAAACACTTCAATCAACCTCCTTGTCATCTTAGTAATTTATAAGTCAATCTAAAATGTAACATATTATCTAATAATGCTGCCACTATGTATGTATTCTATTTGTATCGTCTAATATTTTACTTAATTACTTGATGTGAGAAATTGATCTATCATCTATATATCTATCT
>OZ024904.1:108507566-108699947 GCA_964017125.1 Flabesymbios commensalis | reverse complement strand
AATGATTTTGATCAGCGTCGCAGACGATGGATCAACATTGATTCGACAATGTGTGAGCGTATCATGGTTAGTTTCAAGTCAGTCAGAATAAAGCTCCACTACTTCAACGCCCAAAGGATCACTTACTAATAGCAGATTACATAACTAATTGTAGAAAGTTTCACTTTGCCAAAGCCCAAATAATCACTTACTAATAACATATTACATAAATAATCATAAACAATATTATATTTAAATCTTACAACCCTGAAATATTTTTGTATAAACTATGGAGACCAAAGTTTTTTTTTAATTTGAAATCATCATAAATGTCTCAGTCAGCTCTTCTCGTTTCCTTGAATACCTATGTTATGGGTCTACGGCCATTACAATTGTTAATAATTTCATACGGGGATAGATTTTTAGATGTCAGATTCTGAGGTCTACAGACGACCCCCGCGCCGAAAGGGTTAAAATACACCCATGACGTGAGTATTTACAAGGGGGGATTCTAATTGACGAATATACACTTTTGTTCACATTGACCACGTTGTCCATGGATACGGGTGTAATATCGTTGCCCATGATACGGGTGTAATATCAGGTATAATATCGTTATCCATGATGCAGGTGTAATAACATTATCCATGATTCAGGTGGAATATCGTTGCCAATGGTGCAGATGTAATATCGTTATCCATGATACAGGTGTAATATCGCTGTCTATGATACAGATGTAATATCGTTGTCCATGATACAGGTGTAATATCGTTGTCCATGATACAGGTGTAATATCGTTGTGCATGATACAGGTGTAATATCGCTGTCTAACATACAGGTGTAATATCGTTGTCCATGATACAGGTGTAATATCGTTGTCCATGATACAGGTGTAATATCGTTGTCTAACATACAGGTGTAATATTGTTGTCCACGATACAGGTGTAATATCGTTGTCCATGATACAGGTGTAATATCGTTGTCTAACATACAGGTGTAATATCGTTGTCCACGATGCAGATGTAATATCGTTGTCCATGATACAGGTGTAATATCGGTGTCCATGATACAGATGTAATATCGTTGTCCATGATACAGATGTAATATCGTTGCCCATGATTCAGGTGTAATATCGTTGACCATGATACAGATGTAATATCGCTGTACATGATACAGATGTAATATAATTGGCTATGGAATAGGGGTTGTCTGTAGTGCCTATCATACAACGTGTATTTCGAAAAATACAGATTCTCAGTACATTCAAACCTACGACGCTATCAAATTGTAATTTTGTCCCAAACACTACAACGTTTTATTTTTGTTCTACAATGGTAACCGCCAAACAATATTTTTCATTTATTTTGAAGTACACTTTATCTATAATTTGTTCGTGTAACCTACGCGCTCATTTACATTTCCGGCAAAAATAAAGTTATGATGTAGTCATAATCATGGCAATAGCACTGACATATTCAAATATATTTTTTATGTATACACTTTTTGAATTATCTTTATCATTTATGATTTCATGATCTATTATTACTTTTGAATTTTGTTCTTGGTACATTTAAGATTTCAATGACATCATACTCCATTCATTCCACTGTAACCATGGCAACAATTCTGCACATAAGTACATTAATATGCGGTTAGTCAGAAGTTGTAAAAGTGCAATATATATTTATGACAGTCATATACAACAATATACACCATTTGATCTATGGGGTATTCTAGCTGTAGTTGCAAAGCAATGACAATATAACAATATCACTGACAAACACGACAATATTAACCCTTTAATCCCTCACGATGCATTAAAGCATCATATATACGGAATACGGCGTTCTCTCATCGATATCTGCTCGATCACTGAAGTTAAGCGACGTCGCGCCCGGTTTATAAGTGGATGGGTGACCGCCTGGGACTGCCAGGTGCCGTATACACTATCGTGGGGCTCAAAGAACCACGTAAATCAGATGGTTCGTCTGACTGACTTTGAGTTGGACGTAAAAGAACCTCAATGGACGTAGGCGCAGTTTCCATCCGGCGAGACCCCAAAAAATCCACAATATGGAGTACTTGGCACATATATAAGGCCTTGAATAATATCATGAATGATAACAGGCATTGCTAAGTTACTCCCGTGGCGCGATAGCACAATAGTGCGTACTGCCACGTAATATATAGATACAGATCATATTACATCCCTGAAAACAGACCTAATTTTCCTACAGCTAGGGGTTTTAGAATGAAAATTCCCATGAAACTGGTTTACCAATACATGGTAATTTTCATCAATTTTTCACCCACTTCAAGTTATTTTCATCCACTACAAGTCGTGAATTGCGACAGCAATTCGCGGCTTGTAGTGGATGAAGATGACAATGGTAAATTCAGGCTTGAAAGGGCTTATCCTTGTGCTGCTGTGAACAGATTGGTTTACATAAACACATACAGATTTAATATCAATATTACATATATTTGTGACGGGAGGGACTATCTGTGGTTTGCGAAAGTATTAAAAGATATTTTCAAAAATCTGTAGAACTAACACAATATAAAACAAACCCAAATGTACATCTCATAAAATGACAAAAATCTGTAGAAAACGGAGAATTTCGTAGAATGTACAAGAGGTCACCAGAGGTCACGCCAATTTTGTTTGCGATGAATTTTGAAAACACACTGCCCATACTTAACACCATGCAAAGCCTTCACGATGCATTAAAGCATCATATTACATCCCTGAAAACAGACCTAATTTTCCTACAACTAAGGGTTTTAGAATGAAAATTCCCATGAAACTGGTTTTAGTCGACAGAATCTGACGTCTGTAGACGTCAGATTCTGACGACTTAAGTCGATCCCCGCGCTGTAAGACTAAAATATTTCTAATGGCCGTAGACCCATAACACAGGTATTCAAATGAATCAGAAAGAGCTAACGAGGACATTTATGATGATTTCAAATTGAAAAAAACACCTTTGGTTGCGATGATTTTTACAAATTAATTCAGCGCTTCAAGGGTTAACCCTTTAGCCACTAAGCACGACTACAGTCGTTTTTAGTCCCTTTTATTAGCGTACCTGTAGTTCAGAATGAAATGAGAGTTTAGACATCAAGATTTGCAAATGATTGGTTTTGTCAAGTTAAAACAATTTTAAAAATCCGAGAAAAACTCGGATTAGTCGGACCACACCCACCCCATTATCCAATTTTTTATTTTTGTTTGAAACATTTTAAAATATGAAAACAACACAAAAACACGAAAAAACACAAAATTTCCAAAAAAAATCCGAGTTGGGGCTTGACCCACCCACCCACTTTCAAGTTTTTCTCGGATTTGTGGAATTATTTTAACTTAACAAAACCCCTAAATACGTATGGGTAATTTCCCCCACTTGCAGTTTTGGGTCGCAGGAGCGATATACACTTTCTCCTGGGAAAACATTTCAATTATTTAATTTAGCGCTTTAAGGATTAGCTATAGGATGAAACCTGAACAAAATAATTTTAATTATCTTAATTGTCACAAATGAACCAAGTCAAGGATTATGTTGGTTTAATGTTGGCTCAACGGCGCAAGCGGCCGTGTACCAACATTAAAGGTGATCTATAACCCCTTATATGGTATGAATAATTATGTCCTAATATGGGGTGATTGGCTATCATGTGACCCTCTCAGTGGGTCACATGATAGCCAATCACCCCATATATGGGGTGAATGGCTATCATGTGACCCATCTCAGAGAGTCACATGGTAGTCCATCACCCCATATAAGGAAACACTTGTGCCCCATCTTGTGGCAACTTTGATTTATTTGTCACAAATTTATCATACTATATAAGGGGTGATAGATCACCTTCAAAACAATATTGGCCGAATGGTACGTGTTTGCCGGGATTTGTTACTTTCGATCTAAACTGAAGAATACAAATAATGATGTATAAAAACAACTTGTATAGGTACGATATCAATTATAATAAGGGGTTTTGTCAAGTTAAAAAAAATCCAAAAAATCCGAGAAAAACTTGGAAGAGGGTGGGTGGGTCAAGCCCCAACTCGGATTTGTCTTTTTTTATGAAATTTTGTGTATTTTTGTGGGGGTTTTTTTGCTATACATGTTTCCCAATGAAAAATTGGATAGTGGGGTGGGTGTGTGGGGCCTGGCAAATCCGAGTTTTTCTTGGATTTTTGGATATTTTTAACCTGATAAGACCCCTAACTTGACTGATTGAAATAATTCGTGACACTAGCCCAGTAAATAAGATGTCACAATGGTCATTTAACGTTGGCCCGTCGCCTGCTACGTCGGCCCGGAATTAACCCAACATTGGGTCAAAGTATCGTGTTTGCTGGTTATTATCATTAGTTTCTTTTACTGAATAAATTGTCTTTTTTCTAGAGTAAATATTACCGAATACATGTGTTTCCCATGGTTTAAGGAATCATCACATGTGGCGTTTATAATGTCAACGTGCATTTTTTGTCTCGTAATGATTATGTGATAAAGCAACGGTTTTTATAACTGTACAACATACACCAGTGCCAATGAAGCTAGTGCGAAACGTGAGAGCAGTTAGATACATTTGCGAAACGGCTTCATTACTTGCACAACATTAGACCGATGTTGGGTCACTGCTCGACAATTGTAGATAATGTTTTTTCAAACATTTAGTGATATATGGTGTATGTTGATTATTTATGGCAGTGTATTAGTAGTGACATCAAGAGGTTATGTAACATAATAGTACTTCGATAACAATTTGTAGTAGCTAAATCTGTAAATACATTGATAATATATAAGTGATATAAAAGGGTTATGTACCGTAACATAATAGTACGACAATGGCACTTAAAAAAAGTTATATTTCTAAAAGACAGTGATAGCATAGCAAGTGACATATAAAGACTATATGATACAGTAGTAATTCAATGACACTTTAAAATAAGTACATTTGTAAAAATACATTTGTAAAATACAATGATAATATAACATATATATGTCAGTGGGTGTTATATATTTGTGATATGCAGTTCGATAAGCCCAGCGTAAAATATATTGCATTTTTGTGGTAATGTAGATACATAGAGTGATACATTTCTGATACAGTGGCGTAAATAAACACAATGTCACATCCTGACTGTGGGTGTAACGTAAATATTTATGTGCTCTAATCGATGTACAGTTTACACATACAATGATTACAATTATGACACTTTTTGACAATTGGATTGATTAATTAGTGGCATCAAGAGTCAGTTGAACTTTAAACCTCAGTATTAATTTGTAATAGTTAAATTTGTAACATTTAACAGGGTGGAATATAATATATGTCATGGCAGTGAAATGTGTCAATTTACGCTTGGAGGTTTTTGAATATTATTCTTTCTTGACACTTGGTGTGAGTTACTTCTGTACATTTGTGAAATTTAGCAGTGATGAATATATAGATTATAAAACGATATATATATGTGTTATATGATACCTTGTTCAGTTATACATATGACCTGCAGAATGAATTAATTCAATATAAAAATACACTCGTGTCTGTGCTTGGGGTAGGCCCAATATTTCACCTCCGCCAAAAAGATTCTATGTTTTTGTTCATGTTGGTTTGTTTGCTTGTCTGTCTGTCTGTCCCTCGGATTACGTCAAACGTAAAGAAGCGGATTTGCATGAAACATTTACCAGATGTGTATTTTAGGTGAAACAATTGATTACATTTTGGGAATTATTCGGATTACTATCCGGATTACTATGCGGATCCAGGAATCGCTCGAATTTGCATGACACTTTTACCACACGTGTGTCTGGGGCCCAAGACCAATCCTTTAAATACTGGGGATAATCCGGATTTAGTGCTTCACTCTAAACAATACAGGTTCTTTAGAAAGAACCCTTCAGTACTATTACTATGCAGGGCGGGGACCCTAGGGTAGTGGTTAGCACCGCTGCCTTTCACGCCAGAGTTCGGGGTTCGGTTTCCGGTCTCGGCGGTTTGTAAGAAACAAAAAATGTTTCTTCCCCATCCTCGTGTGAAAGTCAGTATTGTGGAGAGCCTCCGTGACCGAGAGGTAGCGTGCTCGGCCTCAGATCGCCAGGGCTCGAATTTCAAATCCTGTGTCTGGAGGACAGTGTCATCTCAATCATCTCACCATCCTCAGGAGGTCCTCCTGGCCCAGTTTAGCCTATATGTGCACAAAGGTGGCCTAAAGCCCGATTCATTTCATTTCATTTTACTATTACTATGCAACCCCAGGAAAACCCTGCAAGGGTTCGCCTGGGGTTGCATAGTAATAGTACTGAAGGGTTCTTTTTTAAAGAACCTTTATTGTTTAGAGTGTTATATCTACAATGGCAATAAAATTGGGTGTGTAGCATAATCATGCCACTTTTCGTTGGTGATATACATCATTATCTAGGACACACGTTTTTTCTTAAAGATTAGTTGTGTCTACGATATTGGCCTGACATTGGATCAATGTATCTATCATCACTTGTGATATATTTAGATTGTCTGGATGTATCTTAATTCCAATATCAGCTTGTTACGGCCAGATCGGTCGCTGTTGACGAATTTGTGTCCAGTTGGCAGTACAGTTTACTCGGGATGAATTTAGTGAAGATGTCAAGTCTGTTGTGGTTTGTTGTTGGTTCATGGTCTGTCGATTTAACTCCAACATCATTTTGTTTTATTCCAGCATCAGTTAATTTGATTCCAAAATCAATTGTTTGACTTCAACATCAGTTGATTTGCCTACAGCATCATTTGATTTGAGGAGGTATTTTGACGTTATTTAGGAGGTAGTTTGACAGACTGAGACATCTCTGTGGATGAGGTCAGCTGAGTGCTACGGCTGGCTGGTAAACGTTTCCTCTTCTTACTGTGGAAATACAAATAACAAAATAAACCGTATGTCACAACCCTTATCGTGGTGTAAACACATACTCGCTTATTAAGTATTTTTTGTATTTAACCGTTAACTAGTCAGGATTTTTTTATCGCAACATAAAATAAAATAAAATTACAATTTTGTAAAATTTTCAAGTGCAGTAAAAAATAGTTTAGAACATTCTTATTTGAATGAGTTGTAGTACTTTCTTATTAGTTAATTTTATTCAACATTAAAAATATGCATTTTACCATGTGTTCTGTCAAAATTGTGCAGTGTTATTAAAGGGACTGGCCCAGGCTAAAATCATCAAAAAATCGGTGATTTTATTTCGGGTTCTTAATATGACCATATGATGTAAACATGTACATAGACTAGAACTGCAAATTTTTATAATTTTTGTGCTGCGCATTCACCAGTTAGGCTAGATATAGAGACGAAATTCCTGATTTGTAATTATTGACAACCATGTCAAAAATAAGAAATGCGGGAATTTCGTCTCTATATCTAGTCTAACTGGTAAGTGCGCAGCACAAAAATTATGAAAATTTGCAGTTCTAGTCTATGTACATGTTTACATCATATGGTCATATTAAGAACCCGAAATAAAATCACCGATTTTTTGATGATTTTAGCCTGGGCCAGTCCCTTTAACAATCATACTGTTCTGTCCAAATCATACTGTTTTAATTGCAAAATGTTGTAATTTATGATGCATAAACGGAAGGTGCGTTATCATATATTTTACCACATGTTTTGTTTTCAATTTCAGCTAAATTTCAGTTCAATGTAAATTGAAACTAATTAAAACTATTAGGCTATTCAACAGCTGAAAACAAATGAATTTAAATACCGCCGGGAATTCAAACAGTAATTTGAAAGAAACACAAATCATTGACACAATGTCAGGTCAATGTTGTTCCATCATATGCAACTTGGTTCCAACGATTGCCCAACATAGTGTCAATGCACCCATTTCCATGGTGGGTTCACAGTGGCGCCCAGCTTACCCTCTACAGTCTATGGCAGAGATGGTGTAGAGTATGGGATTCATGGCAGAGTTCAGAGGTAGAATAAACACAGCAATCCAAGCTGACATCTCGGGAGGAATACTTGCGCCACCAAGAGCAGCGAATCCGATCAGAATGATAGGTACCTGAATAAATAAAACAATCATTTATATTCAACGATTCTAAGCTGACATCTCTGAGTGAACATTGGCGCCTCTAAGAGCAGCACATCCGATCAGAATGATAGGTACCTGAATAAATATAATGTATTTTGTATTCAGACATACAACCTGATATCTAAAGAGGAATATACCCCCCCCCCCCCCAGCCACGAATCAAACCAAAATAATAGGTACTTTAAAAAATATATCAATGATTTATATTCAAATATACATCTAAAAGTTAACATCTCAGGTGAATAATGACGCTTCATAGATATTGGCCAATATCGTTTAGACCAACAACGTTTTTTCTTTGATTGGTGCTGGGGGTTTTCCTGGTAAACAAAAATAACGTTCTCACAACCACCGGTGTAATCTTAAAATTGCTAAGAAGTTAGCCATTATTTTATTTTAACACATCGCATGAATAATATATCAATCGACACCAAAGTTTTATCATTGTATTCATCAGTGGCATTTGGTAGATAGGGATTGAATATGCTGTACATTTGCCAAGTTGCATCACTGTGATATATTGATACACGCCAAATGACATAAACGAGTGCCCACTGGGTTCTTTGCCAAAGTGAACTGGTATTTGTAGATTCAAATGTGCCATTCGATAGTGTACCTATCCAACAACATAAGTCTGTAACCACGATCAGAGCTAGCTTCCTGACCTGGTATTTTTAGATTTAGATGTGTTATTTTGTGAACTGGTATGTGTAGGTTTAGATGTACCATTGTGCTACCTATCCAACATCAGAAGTCTGTGACTACGATCAGAGCTAGCTTCTTGACCAAGGCGTATTCATCCATAGCATACCTATACAACAACATACGTCTGTAACCACGATCAGATCTAGCTTATTGACCTGGTATTTTCAGATTTAGATGTGTGATTTTGTGACATGGTATTTGTAGGTTTAGAGATGTTATTTTGCTACCTACCCAGCAGCAGAAGTCTGTGACTACGATCAGAGCTAGTTTCTTGACCTGGCATTGGTAAGCTTAGATGTGTTATTTTGTTACCTACCCAGCAGCAGAAGTCTGTCACTACAATCAGAGCCAGCTTCTTGGCCAAGGCGTATTCATCCATAGCGTTAGTAGATTGTGATCCCATTTGTTTCACCGATGATTTAACCGTTAGAAATATGCCCACGTATCTGGGAATAGAAATATGATTTATTGAAAAATGAAATCACAACTATATAAAAAACAATTATGTAATATTGTAAACATTTCAGGCAGAAGGACAACGCAACGCAGGCACATGTTATAGTAATGCAAATAATGTTTACAGAAATACACAAAAATATAGATAAATGTATAATAAAATGTTTTCTGACTTCTGACAAGATAAAGAGTGATTACTATTAAACTGTTAAACCAGGGGGACACTACCCGCAACTTTACTTAAAATAAATATAACAAATATGTGTTTCATACCCTGAAAGAATCAGCAGGAATGATATGAAATTAATCACGAGAAAGATCATTACGGAATATTCCCATCCTGGCAGCCGTTTGTTAGATACTTGAAATGGAAGGCACACACCTGGGAAGAAAGGCACACAATACAAAGTATAACAGAGTCACCGAGATTTAAACATACAAGTTTTAAACACCTGATGGTGTTAAAGATGGTGGTAAATATACATTTCCCATTTTATTTAAAAAAGGTACTAGAATGTCTTATTTACTCCAAAGTATTACATTGTATTAATAACTTTATGTGTAAAGCAATACTGTAGCGTAATATCGTCAAGTAAATGTTTTTTTTCTAACTTCAAGCCGAGTAGTATGGACAAGACATGAATAGCAAAGCTCACCAGTTCTACCAAAGAAAGCATTTCCGAAGTACTCGATCCTTGTCGTGGGGATTAAGGTGAGAAAGAGGCAGATTCCCCATCCAAGTAGCGCCACCAGGCGGGCGTACTTCATCCTGAACTTGCCCATTTTGAGCGGGAATATAATCGCCATCGTTCTCTCCATGGTTATAGCAGTGAGCATAAAGACTGACACCTCACTGGAGAGCATGGCTAATACACCAGCCAACTGGCATAGTGGACTGGTCCTCCACGCGTCAGCATGCTGTAAATAAAGATATAAACCTTAATCACGGCCAATACACCCGCTAACTGACATAGTGGACTGGTCCTCCACACGTCAGCATTCTAAAAATAGAGATATAAACATAAAGCATGGCTAATTCACCCGCTAACTGACAAAGTGAACTGGTCCTCCACGCGCCAGCATGCTGTAAATAGAGATATAAACCTTAATCGCCAATACACTGGTCAGCTGACATAGTGGACTGGTCCTCCACGCGTCTACATGCTGTAAATAGAGATATAAACCTTAATCGCTAATACTCCGGTCAGCTGACATAGTGGACTGGTCCTCCACGTGTCTACATGCTGTAAATAGAGATATAAACCTTAATCACAGCTAATACACCCGCTAACTGACATAGTGGACTGGTCCTCCACGCATCAGCATGCTGTAAATAGAGATATAAACCTTAATCGCCAATACACTGGTCAGCTGACATAGTGGACTGGTCCTCCACGCGTCTACATGCTGTAAATAGAGATATAAACCTTAATCGCTAATACTCCGGTTAGCTGACATAGTGGACTGGTCCTCCACGCATCTACATGCTGTAAATAGAGATATAAACCCTAATCGCTAATACTCCGGTCAGCTGACATAGTGGACTGGTCCTCCACGCGTCAGCATGCTGTAAATAGAGATATAAACCTTAATCGCTAATACTCCGGTCAGCTGACATAGTGGACTGGTCCTCCACGTGTCCACATGCTGTAAATAGAGATATAAACCTTAATCACAGCTAATACACCCGCTAACTGACATAGTGGACTGGTCCTCCACGCATCAGCATGCTGTAAATAGAGATATAAACCTTAATCGCCAATACACTGGTCAGCTGACATAGTGGACTGGTCCTCCACGCGTCTACATGCTGTAAATAGAGATATAAACCCTAATCGCTAATACTCCGGTCAGCTGACATAGTGGACTGGTCCTCCACGCATCTACATGCTGTAAATAGAGATATAAACCTTAATCACAGCTAATACACCCGCTAACTGACATAGTGGACTGGTCCTCCACGCATCAGCATGCTAAAAATAGAGATATAAACCTTAATCACGACTGACACACCGGCCAGCTGACATAGTGGACTCGTCTTTCACGCATCTGCATGCTATAAATAGAGATATAAACCTTAATCATGGCTAATACACCGGCCAGCTGACATAGTGGACTCGTCCTCCATGCGTCTGCATGCTGAAAAAAATACATTCTGCATCAATATGTTACGATAATGGGACCTTATCACTGACAAAATATACCTCTTAAAGTTGAACATATTCGTAATCAGGGAGGCTTATATCGACACAGTGATATGGTACAAGAATGGAAGTTATTACTGGCAAACTAAACCTCTTAAAGTAAAGTATAATGGAAATCAGGGAGGTTAATAATGAGGCACATTCATGATGCAGTCAGCTAGTGAGGTACAATTACATGAAATCATAATATTCCCTGGTATATTGCAAAGTGGCTGAAAGTGACCAGAAAGTAAACACCCACCAGGATATTGCTAAAACACGGATTAATGATACCATATTTACATGTATATACCTGTCCCTGATGATACCATATTCACCTGTATATACCTGCCCCTGTAGTGTACATCCACAGAGGCTATAACCAGCAGGTAAACCCCCATCAGTAGGTCAGAGCAGCCCAGGTTAATGATGAAGAAGCTGGATACTTTAGCTCTCTCTGTCTTAATTCTCCACAATATCACGAAGCCGTTACCCAGGAAAGCGATGAAGCCAAGCACCCAAACACTCACCTGAAAATATACAAACACATTACCCTTAAATGATGCGGAAAGGACAAGAAGCCAGGCAACAATAACTGACCTAAAATATACAACCATATCACACTCGACCTGGAAAAGCGATGAAGCACAACACAACGCACTTCAAAATATACACTTATATAATACTTACGCCAAAAGCCTGAGCAGTGCCTGAACAGTGATGTGATATTTACAACCATGATACACTGATCACGAGACGAGAAAGCCAATAAGCCAGCTGGAAGGGGGGGGGGTTACAAAAGACAGACATTAAATGTGAAGTTGTCCATGAATTCTCTATATCAAGAAGGGTTTAAAAAATAAAAAGGACCTACACGGAGTGGGAAGTTGGCCACGTGATATATGGTATACATGTATCTACTGTATCTACATCAGGGGGGGGGGGGGGTTTATATATCACTTACTTGGAGTGGGAAGTTGGCCATGTGGTATATGGTGTTCATGTATCTACTGTTTCTATGACAGGAGGGGTTTTACTGATCACTTACTTGGAGTGGGAAGTTAGCCATGAGATCTTGACAGGAAGAGAATTCATCCGCCTCCGGTGTACACGTCTTCACATTAGGAGCTATACAGCAGAACTTATAGGCATCAGTGTTCAGGATGTCTAACTGACTGAATCCTAGGAACGTCTCTGAATCCACAGAGTCCAGTAGGTTGTCTGTCAGTATGAGATGGTGGATAGGCGCCTCTGTGGGCAATACCTCTCTGGACAGCCGTGTCAGCCAGTTAAAGCTAAGGTCCAACTTTCTGAGAGATAACAATCCTAAAAACACATAAACCAGTTAAAGCTGAGGTTCAACTTCCTCAAAGATAATAATCTCACAAACAAATAAAACAGTTAAAGCTGATGTCCAACTTCCTGAGAGATAACAGTTCTATAAACAAATAACCCACTTAAAACTGAGGTCCAACTTCATGAGAGATAACAGTCCTAAAAAGAGATAGCCCAGTTAAAGCTGATGTCAAGCTCTGCAGAGATAACAGCACTACAAACAAATAACCCAGTTAAAACTGAGGTCGAACTTCCTCTGATATAACAGCCCTACAAACAAATAACCCAGTTAAAGCTGATGTCAAGCTCCTCAGACAGTCCTACAAACAAATAACCCAATTAAAGCTTCCTCTGTAAAATAAAGAAAAAATTAATAAGATACATTTGAATTTGTTAATTTTAAAGCAGATGAAGGATTAGGTGTATTATGCTAAGCAGATTTTGAGGATTATTTCGATGTCTTCTAAGTTATAATGCAGTTTTATTATATGTAACTCGGTTTCAGCAAATAAACCTATCAACATATAGCCATTCTAATTCAATAAAATGAACTTTTTGTTTTAAGTACCATAATAATAATTGCAAACTATCCTGACCTTGGAACACTCCTGGTTGCAGGTCTGCCAGCTTGTTGTTACTGAGGCTGAGATCCAGCAGGTTAGTGAGGTGGCTGAACACGCTCATCGTCAGAGCCTCCAGACTATTGTGACTGAGATTGAGCTTTACCAGCCAATGTAGTCCAGTGAGAGAGTCACTGGTCAGGTCAACACGGTTCATCGAGAGGTCCAGGGCCCTCAGCTGACGTGTGTCTCTGGTGGAGGTCCATATAGGAAGGTAATGTAAATCCCTCTGTGTACAGTCACCTACATGACCAATACACGAGCACACACTACATAACACATCTGAAAAATGGAATAGAAATGGATTATATGAATAGGCCTACAACATTTGTCATCATGTATGTTGTCGACTTCGCTTAATATTATCTCTACTTCAATCGTCAATTTCAATATGTTGAGGCTGGTGGTGTGGGTGTCTATGTGTAGATCCAAAGCTGAATAACCTCTACATAAGCAGTAAACGCTACATCTGAAATATAACTATGGTGTACCACTAAGTAAAACCTAGAATATTTGCACAAACTCATTCTTGCTTATGTAAATAATAAATCGGATGTTGAAATGTGTTCTGCATGTTCCCAAATGATTCGGTATTGTAAACATTTCACTGGTGACCTGGTATTTGTAGACTTCGATGTGCACGATTAAGTAAAACCTAGGATATTTGCACAAACTCATTCTCACTTATATATATTAAGCCAGATATTGAAATGTGTCCTGTATGTTTCCAAATAATCACGTATTGTATACATAAATTATCACTTGTGACCAGCCGGAGTTAAACTGAACTAACGAGACATCATTAGTAAATTATCAGAGTTAGATTATTAACTCCTACCAAGTTCTCCACAGTATTTTTCATCTTCTTTCAGAGGACAGTGGGGTACTCCATCACAAACCTCTGAGTGAGCTATGCACACTGGGCTGTCTTTACATTTAAACAACCCTGAAACATCATAGGACAAAGTGTACATCAGTATATGAAAAAAAATGTTACCTTTAACAAACGCAGATGGGAAGTAACTATAAAGGTCTTAGGGATGTTTGTGAACCTACATAAATAAATGAAGTTTATGATTTTAATGATTTCGCATGCATTACTTAAACTTGAATTGACTGCTTAAAATTTGTCATTTAATCTACAATCTTTTTCACACTCTGTGCAGTGATTTTGACATCAAACACATCTGAGTGGGCTTATATATTATGGGTTGGTTGTCTTTACATTTAAACAATCTTGCAAACGTCATAACAGTAATTCTAAAGACATATATAACTCAATATGGTATCTTCTTTCATACGCCACTAAGCACCTCTGAGTGGGCTTCATACAGTCTCACACACCATAGCAGTATGTTTTGTGAGTATACTATGTATTATGTACTTCAATTACAAAATAAATCTTTATTATATGTAATATTAGGCAATATTCTACTCCTACTGAACTTACCAGGACATGAGTATGTTCCACAGTCCACCTCATCATGGCCACCTGGACAATCTTTCTTTCCATCACATAGTTTACGGTAAGGTACACAGTAGCTTCCAGGGCAGTGGAACATATGAGGACACTCCACGGCGTCTGTGCAACACAAAAAACACTTCAATCAACCACTTTGTCATCTTAGTTTATACGTCAATCTAAAATGTAACATATTTAACTAATAATGCTGCCATTATGTATATATTATATTTGTATCGTCTAATATTTAACTTAATTACTTGATGTGAGAAATGCATCTATTATCTATATATCTATCTTTATTCTGCCTAAAATGTGAGTGTTAATTTTGTGTCCCACTATGACATCTGAATGACTATTTTTGCCTTAGTTATTATAGAGATTGAGGTGAATCAACAAATCCCATGAACTTATATATATTATACTTTACTTTAGCTGTGTTCCATCTCGACATCTAGCTCTATTAGATAGTTTAGGAGAAATCCTAATCTAGAATATACTTTACCGCAGTCTGTTGTAAGATGCACTCCTTCTCGACATCTGATCGTATTATGCAGTTTATGATATATCCTCAGCTAGATTATACTTTACCGCAGTCTGTTTTGAGATGGGCGCCATCTCGACATCTAGCCTGTATTATGTAGTTTACGATATATCCTTATCTAGATTATACATTACCACAGTCTGTTCTGAGATAGGCTCCATCTCGACATCCAACCTGTATTATATAGTTTACGATATATCCTAATCTAGATTATGCTTTACCACAGTCTGTTCTGAGATGTGCCCCATCTCGACATCCAGAGTGTATTATGTAGTTTACGATATATCCTTATCTAGATAATACTTTACCTCAGTCTGTTTTGAGATGTGAAGCACCCGCCTGTATTATGTAGTTTAAGATATATCCTAATCTAGATTTTACTTTACCGCAGTTTGTTCTTAGATGGGCACCATCTCAACATCTAGCCTGTATTATGTAGTTTACGATATATCCTAATCTAGATTTAACTTTACCGCAGTTTGTTCTTAAATGGGCTCCATCTTGGCATCCGGGTTACTGGGATGATTGCTAGTAGTAGTATTTTTCGCCCCCATCTGGGGAGGGTCATTAGGGATCTGTTCCGTCTGTTGGATGCTGTGTACAGCATTGTACGGAAGCACTAGTCTACAGCAATCATCCAAGGGCAGCTGCAGCCTCCTCGTATCTGGCTATAATCTTTGGGCGGAATGCCAGTGGCGTACTCTGGTTCCTCCGCTCAACAGCTGAGCCAATGCAGCACCCGCATCAGTGCTAGCGCTGATGTAGGCCGTGGTAGCCTTAAATAACCAGCAAAAGCGTGTTTGACATTAGGTTCCTCTTGTGGGATGAATGGAGTTACCCAGAGGGAGTGATCCTTCCTATTGTTACTCCGGGGACTATCCGACCCGAGGATAGCGGAGCTGCGCGAAATGCCACAGAGTTTCAGCATTAAATTGCACAGCGAAACTCAAGTCTCTGGCCGTCTGGGGATGTCTGGGGGTATATCCCCTAGACATGCCCAGAACCCCTTATCGGGCAAGCGAGGGAAAACACTCTCAATAACCCACCATGCCCTATCACCACCACCCTCACATCATCATCTGTACATCATTCATCTCATCAATTGACTACAACGTTTTTATCGTATTATAATGTCACTTAAAATATCTTTTGTGCCGAAAAGTGATGTGAAGCAATGATTTACTACTACTACTACTATCTCGGCATCCAGCCTGTATTATGTAGTTTATGATATATCCTAATCTAGATTATACTTCACCGCAGTCTGTTCTGAGATGGGCTCCATCTCGGCATCCAGCCTGTATTATGTAGTTTATGATATATCCTAATCTAGATTATACTTTACCGCAGTCTGTTCTGAGATGGGCTCCATCTTGACATCCAACCTGTATTATGTAGTTTATGATATATCCAAATCTAGATTATACTTTTCCACAGTCTGTACTGAGATGGGCCCCATCTCGACACCCAGAGTATATTATTTAGTTTACGATATATCCTAGTCTAGATTTTACTTTACCTCAGTCTGTTTGAGATGTGAAGCATCCGACTGTATTATGTAGTTTACGAGATATCCTTATCTAGATAATACTTTACCTCAGTCTGTTCTGAGATAAGAAGCACCCGCCTGTATTATGTAGTTTGCGATAGATCCTAATCTAGATTTTACTTTACCGCAGTTTGTTCTTAGATGGGCACCATCTCGACATCTAGCCTGTATTATGTAGTTTACGATATATCCAAATCTGGATTATACTTTACCGCAGTCTGTTCTGAGGTGGGATCCATCTCGGCATCCAGCCTGTATTATGTAGTTTATGTCCTGATCTACAGCTTCTGTGTCATACTGACAGATGGCGCTGCGGCTGTAGCACTTCTGTTCCCCGGGATGACACTGCGCATGCTCACCACCTTCCTCGCATGACTCGTAGTAACTCTCATTCTCGTAATTTTTGCCATCATAATACAACTCAAACAAAGTGATTATGTCTGAAAAGGTAAAACAGAAATGTTGCATTTGTCACCACAAAAAGAGTTCAGTTTTCAATACGATACATACGTGTGGCTGAATATATAAATAACAGATACAGCACAGCTGAATAGTGCTAGACTGTGATGTTCGAGTGATACCATGATAATTGGAGAACAACTAAAATCTAGAGGTGATATTTTTAAATGCTGCATACAAGAACATCCACATTTATGCAACCACAAGTTGCATTACTGACATTATGTCAAATAAATATGTACGGATATTAGGATATTTTAGTGACATCAAACCAGTTTTGAGGTACACTGTGATATATATATCTATTTTCGTACCGTCATTTGTTTGTTGTTCATCTTCGAAGCTGAGACCAGGACAGTCACTGACTGTGTCCAGTTTAAGTTCATTAGGGAGACATCGTCCAGAGTAGCAGAGGAAGCCGGAACAATGACCATCTGTACAAATAAATAGATATATAAATCAGACTGTGTCATTAGGGGGACATAGTCCAGCGTAGCAGAGGAAGCTGGAACAATGACCATCTGTACAAATAAAAAGAGGTAATAGTGATCAGAAATTCAACCCATATATATACAGGCATCCTGCGAGTCAGATCGAAATATCTGCCAACTTTGATTCTAAGGCTGTGTTATTTTGGGTCGTGACTGTTCTATTATAAATGCCTTGCTGATAATGTGTACTACTGACCATAGACTACAGAGACATCATCACTGTCATCAACATGATCTGTTAAGATTTTGTCCTCTTCATCAAAACAATATGTTACTGGATTGTTAGGTGGCCTCTTTATATCAGCGACCACTCAACACATACTGCAGATATCTCGTCACTGCCATCCACACAATCCGTTACTGGAGTATTAGGGCATGTCCTTATAATAACGACAACTTACCACATACTGCAGATATCTCATCACTGCCATCCTCACAATCCGTTACTGGAGTATTAGGGCATGTCCTGATAATAACAACCACTTACCACATACTGCAGATATCTCATCACTGCCATCCACACAATCCGTTACTGGAGTATTAGGGCATGTCCTTATAATAACGTCCACTCACAACATACTGCAGATATCTCATCACTGCCACCCACACAATCCGTTACTGGAGTATTAGGGCATGTCCTTATAATAACGTCCACTCACAACATACTGCAGATATCTCATCACTGCCACCCACACAATCCGTTACTGGATTATTAGGACATGTCCTTATAATAACGACCACTTACCACATACTGCAGATATCTCATCACTGCCACCCACACAATCCGTTACTGGATTATTAGGGCATGTCCTTATAATAACGACCACTTACCACAAACTGCAGATATCTCATCACTGCCATCCACACAATCCGTTACTGGAGTATTAGGGCATGTCCTTATAATAACGACCACTTACCACATACTGCAGATATCTCATCACTGCCATCCACACAATCCGTTACTGGAGTATTAGGGCATGTCCTTATAATAACGTCCACTCACCACATACTGCAGATATCTCATCACTGCCATCCACACAATCCGTTACTGGAGTATTAGGGCATGTCCTTATAATAACGTCCACTCACCACATACTGCAGATATCTCATCACTGCCATCCACACAATCCGTTACTGGAGTATTAGGGCATGTCCTTATAATAACGTCCACTCACAACATACTGTAGATATCTCATCACTGCCACCCACACAATCCGTTACTGGAGTATTAGGGCATGTCCTTATAATAACAACCACTTACCACATACTGCAGATATCTCATCACTGCCACCCACACAATCCGTTACTGGAGTATTAGGGCATGTCCTTATAATAACGTCCACTCACAACATACTGTAGATATCTCATCACTGCCACCCACACAATCCGTTACTGGAGTATTAGGGCATGTCCTTATAATAACGTCCACTCACAACATACTGTAGATATCTCATCACTGCCATCCACACAATCCGTTACTGGAGTATTAGGGCATGTCCTTATGATAACGACCTCTCACAACATACTGCAGATATCTCATCACTGCCACCCACACAATCCGTTACTGGAGTATTAGGGCATGTCCTTATAATAACGTCCACTCACAACATACTGCAGATATCTCATCACTGCCATCCACACAATCCGTTACTGGAGTATTAGGGCATGTCCTTATAATAACGATCACTCACAACATACTGCAGATATCTCATCACTGCCATCCACACAATCCGTTACTGGAGTATTAGGGCATGTCCTTATAATAACGATCACTCACAACATACTGCAGATATCTCATCACTGCCATCCACACCATCCGTTACTGGATTATTAGGACATGTCCTTATAATAACGACCACTTACCACATACTGCAGATATCTCATCACTGCCATCCACACAATCCGTTTTGAAGTCACACATTTTATCTCCATCCACACACTGTCCATTATGACAACGGAAGTGCCTGCTTGTACAATCCTGAAGAACTGGAAACGAAGAAGCACAAAAATAAACTTATAGGTATATGACTAGAACAAGATCAAACTTAAACCCTCTTCAATGGGAAAATACACTTTAATGATATTCAAAATGGTGGTTCTATGACATGGGTCATGACATAGTGCTAGGATAGAAACACGATGTAACGTTAACATATCTATGATGTTGAGATTCTATGCACGATCTCTATGTGATTAGGGCCCAAACATATATAGCCTGAATGACCGTACTTGGTCATTATACTCATGTATTTTCTTTAATTAAAACACAACTTGTATAGTTTAAGATAAAACTCTTCCATATATTAAGATAGCACTAGTCGTATATTATTTTGTAGTCTGCACATGGACTACAAAAAAAAATCATAAAAGTGGATTTTTGACATCAAATTAAACTAACTACATACTGTACGTTGACGTGCCACAGCGAAGTTATGCTATCCAACATAGCATGTTTTTACATGACACAGTTATATGAACATTTCACATTCCATCTTAAGATCAAACATACACTTTTTTATTTCAGTGAACTTACCACATGCCTTTTCGTCTAAGGCATCAGCACATTGAGTATTGTTATTTCAGTGAACTTACCACATGCCTTTTTGTCTGAGCCATCAGCACATTGAGCGGTTTTATCTCAGTGAACTTACCACATGCCTTTTCGTCTGAGTCATCAGCACATTGAGTGATGAAGTCACATCTCAGAGTTACAGAGATACATGTGCCGTCTTCACATTGGAAGGTGTCTGCTCCACATTCTGCGATATAGAAAAATAGTTATTTTTGACGAGAATCACAAAATAATTTTTTGTAGCAAAAATATGCATATTTGTATGTTCCAGGTTTTCTTATATGTTCACCTTAAGCTATACAAAGTCCATTTATTGTGATCATATTTTTCCTGACACCTGATATTGGACTTTTTATGTCAAGGTATGATGAATAAATTAATATTTACATCACCAATTTGCACATGATGAATGCTCACAATCGGGTCTATTATTGTAATGTGTATGTTACAAAAACACATGCTAAGATAAATGGGAGACTATTTCTTAGATATGCATACTTGTTTCTGATATCTCGACTATATGTAAATATATACCAAACAAACACGTTTAGCCAATGCTGTGTTTGGTCACTATTTGCAACACAAGTTTACCAGCCAGTAAGTTTGGCTAAATTTGTTGCATCTATGCATTACCTACCACAGGTGGCTTCATCTGATGAGTCAGCACAATCAGGTGATCCGTCACAGACATGGTCTACCAGGAGACAGGCACCGTCACCGCACGCAAACTCATAATCCCCGCATGACTCAAGGAGATCTGTAAATAACATAAACAGGTGATAACTGTGACAAACATGGTCCACCAGGAGGCAGGCACCGTCACCACACGCAAACTCATAATCCCCGCACGACTCATGTAGATCTGTAAATAACATAAACAGGTGATAACTGTGACAAACATGGTCCACCAGGAGGCAGGCACCGTCACCACACGCAAACTCATAATCCCCGCATGACTCATGGAGATCTGTAAATAACATAAACAGGTGATAACTGTGACAAACATGGTCTACCAGGAGACAGGCACCGTCACCGCACGCAAACTCATAATCCCCGCATGACTCATGGAGATCTGTAAATAACATAAACAGGTGATAACTGTGACAAACATGGTCCACCAGGAGGCAGGCACCGTCACCACACGCAAACTCATAATCCCCGCATGACTCATGGAGATCTGTAAATAACATAAACAGGTGATAACTGTGACAAACATGGTCCACCAGGAGGAAGGCACCGTCACCACACGCAAACTCATAATCCCCGCACGACTCATGTAGATCTGTAAATAACATAAACAGGTGATAACTGTGACAAACATGGTCCACCAGGAGGCAGGCACATTCACCGCACGCAAACTCATAATCCCCGCACGACTCATGTAGATCTGTAAATAACATAAACAGGTGATAACTGTGACAAACATGGTCCACCAGGAGGCAGGCACCGTCACCGCACGCAAACTCATAATCCCCGCATGACTCATGGAGATCTGTATATAACATAAACAGGTGATAACTGTGACATACATGGTCCACCAGGAGGCAGGCACCGTCACCACACGCAAACTCATAATCCCCGCATGACTCATGGAGATCTGTAAATAACATAAACAGGTGATAACTGTGACAAACATGGTCCACCAGGAGGCAGGCACCGTCACCGCACGCAAACTCATAATCCCCGCATGACTCATGGAGATCTGTAAATAACATAAACAGGTGATAACTGTGACATACATGGTCCACCAGGAGGCAGGCACCGTCACCACACGCAAACTCATAAATCCCACACGACTCATGTAGATCTGTAAATAACATAAACAGGTGATAACTGTGACAGACATGATCTACCAGGAGGCAGGCACCGTCACCACACGCAAACTCATAATCCCCGCATGATTCATGGAGATCTGTAAATAACATAAACAGGTAGTACCACAATGATAGCTGTGACATACATGGTCTACCAGGAGACAGGCACTGTCACCACATTCAAACTCGTTTTCCCCACACAACTCCTGGAGATCTGTAAATAACGAACAAGTGGTACCACACTGATAGCTATCACACATGGTCTATGCAAGCAATGTCACCACACTCAAATTCATAATACCCACACGACTGAAGGATATCTGTAAATAAAAAAACAGGTGGTACCACAATGATATCTGTCACTGACATGAACTATACAAGCAACGTCACCACACTCAAACGCATAATCTACACACGACTCATGGAGATATGTAAATAAGAAACAGGTGGTACCACACTGATACCTGTCACTGACATGGTCTATACAGGCACAATTATCACACTCAAACTCATAATCTACATAGGATTCATAGAGATATTTAAATGAGAAACAGATGGTACCACACTGCCACCCGTCACTGACATGGTCTATACAGACAACGTTATCACACACAAACTCAAGTTGAATGTTGATGAGAAAAAAGGATATGGCTATTATCTCAAAGCATAGATATAAGAAATCAACGTAAAATGCCATATCTTAGCACAAAACATAATAAGGTTTAATAAGATATTCAATATAAAAACCACAATCACATTACAGCTGCTATTATTCTAATTGTTACAAGACTCTGAAAACAAATTACCATAACCTCACCAAATACAACAACTGACGAGTAATATTTTTTGTGTGAAATTATGTAATCAGTGTATCTATTATTTTAGAACTGCATCAACATACACCCATTGAGACACAAACTAAAGTTTTATAAAGCATGTTCATAGCAAAATTATACTGCTTGCAATTGCAAACAATAAGTGGAAAGATTGAGTAGAAAAAAAGAGCATACAATATTGAGCTAAATTATCTCACCGATGGGTTGAGACTGACAAAGCACAGCTCCAAAGTAGAGTTCCACAGCTTGTGTACACTCAGCTGTATCCACCAGCTGATAATGTGTGTTCTCATCCAGTGCCTGGTCTGTGTACACATGTACATAGCTACAGTTATAGTCAGGTTGGCTGTACAGCCATATACTGCCGTGGCGAGACTGATAGTACCAAAGTCTCAGGTGTGTCACTAGCCGATCAAAGGAGTCTGGCATGGCTTTGGCCACATCACCCTGCTTTACATGACAGTGATCTGATGCCATGTCATACGACAGAGAAGCATTCTTATCGGCTGATGTCGTTTGGTAGAGAAGGTAGCATACTCCATTCATGAACACCCATTCTCGAGGACAACCTGGAAAATAAAAAGCGGACAAACTATCATACTGTCGCTGGCAGAGAAAGATATTTTCATACTGACCTAGGTCCGGAACTAGGTGATCCGGCAGTCAACTCCTGTAATTTTTTCACTAGGAGATGTATAAAAAGTGGTGATGTTAAAACACATACTCTGCAGTAATACGGTGCTTTATGTCGCTATAAACGTGACTAAGTCTATTATTATATTTTTACCCGGGACATTGTTTGTAAGCTAAAAAAGACATTTAATTCGGACCGGAACCCATATTTTATAATGTCAGTGGCTATGGTTGCCATGGTTACCAACCAATCCTTAAGTTTCCTGGCTTGTGCCAGGTCATGCGGGAGGTCAATGCGTGATATGTGCATGATCAGCCCAATAATTTATCAGTCATATTATTCAACTTCATCTTGAATGTGTGTGTATATATTAGACATTTTTGCGGTTTCTAATATTTATATTAACGGCAAAATGTAGTTAGTTTTTTTCACAAATGTCATTTTATGGTAAAACAACCAGAGCTATGGACATGTTAGTTAGACAATCTATGTACGCTGCCTGAGATGACTGTACACATGCATGATCATGTGCAAAAATGACGTCATCACTGCTTCCGCTAATCATCGTTTGCACAACAGTGATCACGCCACTGGGGCATGCACTGGTCTAACCGCCCTGGAGTAATGCCCTGAACAAAACAATGCACATGTGCTACTGCACTGTAAATTCAAAATACCGTCACTTCAGATGTCATTATTATGGATATAATATATTTTGTTGGGTTTATCACAGCTCATATATATGGCAAAACATCTTCTGAATCACACACCTGTTTTAAAATTATGAATATTGTGAATATTGTAAAAATATGAGTATCTGTGAATTATGTCAGGATAAACCTATGAAATCTAATACAATCAAGTATGGAAGAGGGGCCTCAAGCTCCAATGTTGTCACCGAGTTTGCTTTCTCCCCTCCGAACCCTAAAAAGAAGATATCTGATGACGCCACCACGTTTCTGAGAATTGGCTTACAACAAAGACAGGTTGATGGGAGCAGGTGTTTCATTCTTCACATAGAACTAACATTCTAACCATCCTCATTAAATAATACAACATGTATAATTCCCCCATACATAGATGTAGTTGGACCGTCTATGTATATCAATGTACATTTTATGCTGTTGTTTTTTATTATACTTAACATAACACATAAAATGGCCATGGGGCATTTGACACCACATCCATGCGATAATGACACAAAACATAGCTGATATAAGGGCTTAACCATAACTGTACCTGATTTAGCAGCTCTATTATTATCATGAAGTTCTTGAGCTGGAGTTTTGACATGAATAATATCTGAAAAGAGACGGATACAAATATGGAAGCAGACAATTACAGGTCAGTGGAACTCATACTTAAAATACTGATAATAAAAAACTGCACAAATATTTCAGATTAATATAGACCTACCAGAAAATACACATAAGACGAAATAATACATTATTAACACCAGGCCTACAAAACATAGTGAGAATATATTTATCCAAACACAAGCTACAAAAATATCAATAATATAACACATTAATTTTGAGACGTATTCTTTAATTATATACATTAGATCGATTTGAGACAAAGACTTTGTCTTTGAGACTAATTTTGTTAATTGAATACACAATTTTTCACAAAATTCTGTATGCTGATGAAATTTTTCAAAACAGCTATAGACGAAATTGACGCTGTGGTTAATATCGTCAATGTCATGCAAGATCAAGTATTTTTCACTGGTTACTTGAAAAATAAGTAGGTACAGTTATTTGCTTTTGCAAGCAGAAAACAATACTTACCCGGATCTACCAAAGCAGGTTTTTCGCAGATGGCACTCCCGCGGAATATTGGATAGTCACATGGTATCTTGGCCCAGTTGAGAGACGTGTGTGGTGACGTCACCATCATTGCTGTACACAAACTGCCTACGTCAGCACTAGGTTGTGGCGATTTCAAGTTCAGAAGGTCCTTGAAGAATGTGTCTTCATACACAGCGGACTGCGCCCAGAATGGGGGAGGTTTGTACCAATCTGCGTACCTGTCATGTAGTGTTACTACTATAATAACTAATATGTGCTCCTGTTAAACAATATTACTACTAAAATAACCAAGCAGGCAACCCATTATGGCATAAAATGTGAACATACCCCATCTGTGAGCCGTCCGTCCATTCATAGTCTCCGCGTCTGTTGTGAAGACCTATAAACACCACTCGTCCGTTAAGCTGATAAGGAGCAGCCGGGTCCCAGAACCACTCGTTAGTCACCAGGTACTGGAACGAAGGTTAATAAATATTGGATGGATGGATAATGGATGGTTAATGGATGGATGGATGGATGGATGGATGGATGGATGGATGGATGGATGAATGGATGGGAGGGTGGATGGATGGATGGATGGATGGATGGATGGATGGATGGGTGAATGGGTGGGTGGATGGATGGTTGGATGGATGGATGGATGGATGGATGGATGGATGGATGGATGGATGGATGGGTGAATGGGTGTGTGAATGGGTGGGTGGGTGGGTGGGTGGATGGATGGATGGATGGATGGATGGGTGAATGGGTGGGTGAATGGGTGGGTGGGTGGGTGGGTGGGTGGGTGGATGGATGGATGGATGGATGGATGGATGGATGGATGGATGGATGGATGGATGGATGGGTGGCTGGATGGATGGATGGATGGATGAATGGATGGATATATGGATGGATGGGTGGATGGGCGGATGGGTGGATGGATGGATGGATGGATGGGCGTTAACCACTCGTTAGTCACAAGGTACTGGAACATAGGTTGATAGATAGATAAATCGATTGACGAACGGTACGATGGACGGACCGACGTTAAGCTGGTAGTAACAGCCGGAACCACTCATTGGTCTCCAGGTACTGGAACATAAGTCAATAGATGAATGGATAGATCGATGGATGGATGGATGGATTAAGCCAATAATTGGGCAGCTGAGTTCCAGAACGAAGGAACATGTGTTATGGATAGAATGAGAGAGTGGATGTGTAGGTGGTTGGATGCCTGTTTAGCTGATAAAGCGCAGTTGTGTCCCAGAACCACACAAATACAGAAAGAAACATGACACTTCTCGAAACTAGATATTTCCCCTTTTGAAGAGATGAAATTGCTATTCAACAAGTAGCAAATACATCCCTTTGATATCTACATTTTCGAGCAAAACAAATGAAAAACTAAGTCTGATGTTGGGAGTAGCTTAGTAGTTTTCCCTATGAGAATTGCGTTACTAATGTCAGTGAATAATACTAACTGACATTAAGGGTTCAAGCAAAAGGGGCTCGATTGATCATGTATGACTAACATATTTCTTTTTGTATTATGGAAGTCTCATTGCTAAGTAGAAATTCATGTTATCAGATATCACGTATCTTGTTTTGCTTGTTTGTTTTGTTTTGTATATACTGAACACAACTTCCTAGTTTGGAAGACTAACGGCTCAGGCTGCTATCGCACCACACTATGGATTTTCTGGGGTCTCACTGGATAGAAACTGCGCCTACGTCCATTGAAGTTCTTTTACGTCCAACTCTAGTTCAGTCAGACGAGCCATCTGATTTACGCGGTTCTCTGAGCCCCATGGCACGACATCGCTGCACGCAACATGTCCTAGTGTATACGGCACCTGGTAGTCCCAGGCGGTCACCCATCCAATTATGAACCGGGTGCGACGTCGCTCAACTTCATTGATAGAGCCACCACCAATGAGTGAACGCCGTATACCGTATGTTCATTTACACATTTGTTTCATATTTGAATGCCTCATCTTTACTGTATGTGTAGCGAAATCAGGGTGCGTTCTGCTGAGCTTGGGATTTCTGGCAGCTCTGACTAAGTTATATAATATAATCATGTATGGGAGAGATACATTGAGTTCTCGATGTGTTCTATATACACCATGTATAGTTGAGTTACCTTATAGAAGTACGCCTCGTCTTCGCTGTGTAGATATATCAGGGTGGCCTCACACTGAACTTGTGAATTCTGCCAACTCTGACTATGTTATATATCATGTATGACATTGTTATCTGTAGCTCTAGTTACTATATACACCATGTATAGCTAAGTTACCTTATAGAAGTACGCCTCGTCCTCACTGTGCAGTGATATCAGGGTGGCGTTCTCCAGTTCACACTGAGCCTGTGATTTCTGCCAGCTCTGCTGAAAAGCATACTCTTCAGGCCTGAAGTGACGCATTACCCAAGGGTAGTAGCGGTAGCAATGTCCATGATAGTAAATGTAATCGTTGGGGCAGAGAGCCGGGTCATGGAGTGCAGACTCTGAATAAATATAAACAGAGAGACAAGTTACGTAGTGCAGACTCTGATTAAATATTAACAGAAGACAAATCAAGTACTACAGACTCTGCAAAAATATAAACAGTGAGGCAAGCTACGTAGTGCAGAAATTGAATAAATATAAATAGAGAGATAGCCAAGTAGTACAAATAGTGAACAAATTAATATGCAAATGCACTGATTATTTCTTTGTAAAATAGACATCCAATAATTTTTATTTCTTACCATTCTAGAATTTAGGCTAGGTCATTACTTACCATTCCAGTATTTAGGTGGAGTCATTTGGTCCACAGTGAAACCCAGTTTAAACTGCCATCTACTGACAATAGTGTTGGCCACAGTGTTCAGCTCGATGGCCACTCTCTGTTGCGGTGGCGACTACAATATAATATCCAAAAAATGCACGAAGAAAGTTTAACCCTTAGAACGCTGAATTTTTTTTTGTTCAAACCATTGAGACCAACGTTTTTTCAGTCATTATAAATGTTTTAGTCAGCTCTCACCACTTCATTTGAATATCTATGCCATGAGACTACGGCCATTATACATTTGTATTTTGTTCCGTCTTTAGACGGTCCCAGCAATAAAAAGGTTAACGCCAACACTAACAAATATACACAAAGCTATACCTCTGTACAAATTTACTAATTGAATACCTTTTCCAGAATATGTTGGTGTCTATGTGATGAACAGTTTATTCGATAGTAATTTCTTATCATATTCCCGCATATTATACCACTGACGTTGAAAGTGCGTATGTATGAAATACACACCCAACACAACTCACAAAGTAGACTGTATATATTACCTTAATTCGTTTGTCTGGCAGGAATAAATCCGTGTCTTCACACAGCTTGAGAAGGAAAGTTTCATATTGACGCAGTGTCGATGCATCTTTGGCGATCTCGATTGCTGTAATAGACTCAGATTAAACTTCTCCCATTATTCATACATGAATATAGGATACGCAAACGGTATTAAGTACTGTATTAGAACCAATATTTTTTTGAAATTATGACAATATTTGAATAAAAAGTATGTACAAGTTTTCACATCATATAAATGCAATATACATGGGAATTATTTTTATTCCGGTCGATTTGTCACCCACCTGCAAAGTATTATTTACATTCTGGTTGATTTGTCACCTACCTGCAAAGTATTCTTTACATTCTGGTTGATTGACATCCTGCCCAGGGCCTTTGACATAGTAGACATACAGGTTATAGTAGAGATGTGGTGGAGCTTCTAGCACCCAGGACCAGACAGCAGGCTGTACAAATCCAGGGAAGCCAGGAGACAGCAGGACTCCACACTGCTGGGGCAGCTTCATGGGTCCTGGGTCACCCATGTGCCAGACTGAGCAATCACCCATATCTGAGAACAGATAGGATAAACTGTTATACCAAATCAATATATATCTACTGATAGTCCCAGACAAGGCATGACACAAAACTCCACACTGCTGGGGCATCTCCATGGGTCCTGGGTCACCCATGTGCCAGACTGAGCAATCACCCATATCTGAGAACAGATAGGATAAACTGTTATACCAAATCAATATATATATATATACTGATAGTCCCTGACAAGGCATGACACATAACTCTGTCATTGATATATGATTTATATAGTCATGCCATAGACGTTAACACATACTTTACCATTGCTGTGGCAGCTTGACAGGTTCAGTCAAAATAATTTTTCACAGTATAATATGTCGAATAATGAAATTAATATATTGTTATCTCAAGGAAATACATGCGTACCGGTACTGATAAAACCATTATGTCAGATAGTGTAAACTTCGAAATCTGCCATCAGGATTACAAAACGAGGGTGAACAGGTCACATAATATACCATAAACTATTCCACAGATATTTCTGCCAATCACACCACACTGAAATAATAATACAAACCTGTGCTACACATAAACTTCTTGTGAGATCAAGATAGCGATAAATCTATTTTGCACCATCTCACCTGCGTTTGTTACCATGACTCTCAGAGCGCCTTCCGGTCGCCTAGCCCCTCTACTGTCAGAATAAAACACCAGGAGCAGAGAATCTCCTGATGATGTCAGATCAAGCGATTTCACATCCGTAATTCCGCAAAATGGACCTGAAGACAATCGTTAAAAGGGATACATCTTCCCGATCATCCGTTAAGAAAAATACACAAAAATAATTAATATTGCCACAGACATCCCACTTCAGTACGGTTGTTGTGGTCAAGCACTTTTTATGTTGTGGACTGTTCAACTATTATGTTCAAAAATAAAACATTTTTCACTTTTCAAAATCAATTGTTAATCTTTGCTGTCTTTTACGTGCCAAAGAAAATGTGTATTTTATATTTAATAAACATGTGTTTATGATTTGCAGCCGAGTTGTAGTAAGATATTAAATAGCACTTTCGATATCACAGTATTTATAATTTGTATATATCGCATCTTCTCCACTTGACTTGGTGAGTCATAATTGGGCCCAGAATTTGCCGAACCATTTTTGTACAAAGCAAATATTTTGCAACGGTTAGCGTGAATTAACACAATGGCAGAGCTTGCATATATTTTTACCATGTCTAGGCGCGTCAGTGGTAACTCCATCATAGACGACAAACCCATCATATCCACAGTCCTGGTCCTGAGGCTGAACTCTGGCGTCCAGCACCTCTAAGTGAAGCTGAGATCCCCTCTCACCCTCAATTAACCATTTACAATATAGTCCTGAAAAACAAACCTGCTGAATTAAATGCCCTGAATATCCCGAACGAGACGATTAACAGAAATGCTTAAAAGAACTGTGAGCTATGGGAATAAATATACAAATAATTACCGTCATGTTAGATATAAGTTTACTTCTCGCAGCTGTAGAAATGCACTATACCAAGCAAAAATCTTCTTATAGTTGGCTTTTTCTCACTATTTTTAGTGCTGGTTTTACAATGTTGTCATTAGATTGTCAATTGTAAAATGTGTATAGATTTGAGTTTTGAAAAGATGTTTGAATGTAAATGCAATAAGTTCAATTGCCCTAGTTCGACCCACCGGCATCATATCCTGGGTTAGTTTTGTCGTATGATGTTTCTGAGGCCATTATAATAACAGGTTCCAGACGAGTTACTCTGTTATTCTCTCCACCTCGGGCAGATGGTTTGTGATAATACTCAGGGCGGTAACAACCGGAGAGGTCTGGATGCCAGGCTGGAAATATAAAACAAAATACCATGGAATTAACCTCACCATGGGAAGTATAAAACAAAATACCATAAGATATAAACTAAATATAAAACAGTATACCATGGAATTAACCATGGGAAATATCAAACAAAATACCAAGCTTAGTAGCGAGATAGTTGTAGTAGATATATTACTTGGCTGATAGTACCCTGATGACATCGCAAGCCTCTGACACAGTGACCTCCATTTTAAATGTTATAGTTCTAATACAATCAAAAGTTTACGTCTGCTGAAAATAGCCTAGTTTTCGTGGGCCTTTAAAATATTCGTTTCAATTTCATGACATTCGAGTTTTTTGGTAGGCATGTGAGTGTCGTTTTTACACAATGGCGGTCAGTGTGACTGGGCCTCGCACAGTAAATGAGTTAGGCGGCCCAGTCATACCGGGTAGGCTGATAGCACCTCTGTTTGCCAACCTGATAAATAGAGCAAATAACAACGTAAGGGTGATGGAGAGGTGTTGAAGGGCGAAAGAGATGCAATGAAGAGTGATGGGAAAGCATTAAAGCGCAACAAGGGAGCATTAAAGGGTGACGGAGAGACGATGGGGATGTGTTGAAGGGCGATTTGGAAGCATTAAAGAGTGACGGAAATACCCTATATTGTGACGAGGCATCATGGAGAGGCCATAAAGCGTTAAAAGGTGTCAGAAAGGTGTCAAAGGGCGACTGGCAGGTGGTAATAAGCGATGGAGATGCATTAAAGAGCAGTGGGAAGGCATAATTGTGTGATTAGGAGGTGTTAGAGGCCGAACAAAAGGCGTTGATGTGTGCTGAGGAGGCAATAATGCAACGTTTAAAGCCCTTTCTGGCTACACCACTTTGTCGGGCATACTCGGAAACCCTATGGTATGACCAAAATCTGCTTCTATTCTATGCCTAAAACTAGGTGGTGCAGGCTAATCCCGTTATATGTCATTTCACTATAAAACGTTATATTAAAACATTAGACTAGTTTTGTTTACCTTTGCTGGTAAAGGAGCATTGTAGCTGAGCTGTGTCATCCTGTAGGAATTTGGAAAACACAACCAGCAGCTGGAATGATCGTCCCTGGACAGTGCCAGATCTAGATATATTCTGATCTAGAGATGTGACATCCCTAGTCTCTGTCAGCAGTACACCCGAGTCCGTTGTCAGCCCGTTATATATCTGGGAAAATACACACAATTAAGTTTTATTAACTTTTCAGTGGCAATTCATATTGGAAAGTCAATGGAAATGAGAAGGCAACCCTCTGTATCATGTTTATACACAAATAAATGCATTCACTCTGCGGTTGAACTTGCACACAATAATGCACGAAAATGAGGGGAAATTCGCTAAGTATCTGTAAATTATTATTTTTGATCAGAAGAAAGAGAGCATGATCCTTGGAGCACAATTGATACATTTATGTACCATACAATAACACATTTCGAATATAATTTCGACTATAAATATTGAAAACAATGAGTCAGTTTCAATTTTTATATAACATACGTGTTTTAAAATCAAGAACTGTTCGTTCACTTTGAACAAATAAACCTTGCATTGTGCGGGCGAATGGTAATACATTTATTTTTACCGTCAGTGAAGCATTCTCAGTGGCTGTGAACTCCCACCCCATCTGTATTATATCACCATGGGGCACCTGGACATGCCAGCGGTACAGAACAGATTCACCCGATGTCACTTGTGGTGTGGACAGTGCCGACGAGAAGGTCCCCTGGTGACCAGTGATGTCAATATCAGGTTGGATAGATGCCCCGTCAGCCGCATCTGTCAGAGATACAAGTGAAGGCAGCAAAGTGTAATTTTAATAATTGACAGGATATGACTAAAATTAAGTCAGTTAAGAATAATGGTGTATTTGGATGACAATCCTCAAGTTATTATTGTTCCTCAAAGGCGCACAAATCCTTAGCGTGCTCTTGTGTCGTAATCAAGAGCCGGACTAATGATGCTAATTCAGTGAAACGCAGTGACGTCACCGGAAACCGTCTTGAATGGCCCCCTCCCGCATACTTCATTGCATTCCACAATTCCTAACACAAGATGGAGAAAAAAACCCTAAATTTATCAAAAATATATGCACAGAGAAAGGTGAGATCTGTTTCATTTCGAGAAATAATATATTTTATCAAAGTGTTCATGCAAAACATATACTCAACATATACGATATGGTAAATAAATAAAACAAAATGGCTTGAAAAGGGTTAATTAATCAACCATCTAATCCCAGCAGACAAAACTAATTTTTTATTCAATTATCTTATCAATAAAATTAATTCACCGACCATTAAATGTATAGTCTAGTTGGATGACGTCGGCTCCTCCCTGCCATGACTCTATGTCCTCTATACGTATGGTCAGATAATGTGATGTGGAATACACGCTCCATGGAAACCTCCTACCACAGTATCTGCCTATGATCCCACCGGTCTCATTAGGTCCGTCATAGATCACCAGGTGGCCCTTCTTACACTGCATCCCTGGTGAACATATATTATACTATATATCGCATACTATATATCGCAAGATTATCAAGGTTATTTAGCATAAGGTTAGTTTGCTATGAAACACTGTGACTGGTAATTTTAAAAATATACCTTGCTTTTGATTTTTTTATATTGTCCGGATATGGTATGGACAAAGTATGTACATATGCGAAATAACTATACAAATACGAAAATGATAAAAAAGGGGGAATACTCTGTCTGTATTTCCTGGTTTATAAGTTACAATGCATACATCCTCTACGATCTCTATATCATTTGTGATAAATAATAGTAGGTAAAAAAACTGAAATTGGTATTAAGAAAAGCTGGTGAACTAACAGCACCTAATTCATGATTAAAATGCTGGTCGAGCTTGATTCTAAGATAGTTATCTAAGATAGTTATCCGAAAGGATTGACGTCAATACTAAAATCCTCAACTGCGTCTGTTTCTATGCAAGACATTAACTTTCTGAGACAAAATATACTGACACGTTCCAAAAAACGTTGTTTTTAAGTCCTTACCTGAATCCTCAATGTCAAACTTGTTGATCTCCAGGTTGATTTTCTGACCTTGGGCCGCTTCTATGTACCACTGACACACTGACCCAGGATTCGGGCCCTGGTTGATAATGATTTGACCGCAATCTGAGGTGAAATGCTGCCTCGTACCACAACCAGAGTCCCCTATGCCAGCACCACACTCTACGTGGAAATAACAGATAATGACCGCTTTACATATGACAAAAGAAAAGCATACCGGAAATATCAAGTAATTCAACATATCATAGACAAAATATAGAAAAAATTAACAAACAAATGATAGCCGTCATTTTAGAATGATGCTTAAGCTATTGTTGATCATGTATTATGACTGATCCTAATTCGCAAAATAATTGATAGAGAGTAAACGATTGACAAATAAAAATGACCCTTGAAATAAAATACACGTCTATGTTAGTGACATATTTAGCAAGGTATAATTACAACCATAAAAAATGATAACCGTCATGTAGAATGATATTGTAACCACGGTCAAACATATTCGACTGGTTAATAGCAACCAAATAAATACAATACATTACAAGGCTAATTATGCCATGCAACTTGAATGGTGAAAATATGGTGAAGTTGAAAGTTATGCAGAGAAGTGGAAGTATGTAATTTCTCACTTTGCTGCTCGTAGGTGAGGCGGAACCCCTGACCACTAACTGACCAATCAGTGTTGAATATGACAAGCACGTCATTTCCTGATGACGTCAGCTGAAGGCTGTAACAAACGAAAAATAATTGAAGGAGGAATTAGTTATTTGCAAAATGAATCTCCCAATTTGATATCCATCCATAAAAGGAAATAAACTAAAATCAAGTAATCAACTTGTATAAAGAGCCACCTGGTAAAGATGAGACTAAAACTATACATGTGGGAATAGTATAGTGGTACATACATAGAAGTCTACCTCCAGGTAACCATACACGGATATCTTCTGGCAACAAAATTTTCCATTGAGCCAATCACCACCCTCCATTTAGTTCTTATGATGTATCTGGTAGACTTATACATATGGACCAATATATTACACTACTGTAATTATTATTAGTTAAATAACGGGTTCCCAATACACCTTTCCCAATAACAACACACCACACAGTGACTAAAAGCTGAACTATTTAGTTGGGAGTCCTGTCACACTCTTCTCTATTACTACACGCCACATAGTGATTAAAACTGAACACTTTAGTTGGGAGTCCTGCTTATGCGCAAAATCGTGCAAACAGTGTATACCAACGTTTTAGCTGAGCTGCTCTCGTCTAGGTGACCACATATGGCTGGCAGGAGGGTGCTGGTGTTGGTGGAATTTCCATCATATATAGACAGGTAATCTAAATGACAATCCTTGCTCTCTTCAAGGTCAAGCGTGTCAATACTAAAAATAGTGGGTTAGTGTTAAAAACAAAAATATAAGAACATTATTTGTATATTATGATTTATCAAGTGTAAACACAGTGAAACAAATTTACATATTGTCCAATCAGGTTTAATTTAAATGACTACCTTTTTTAAAGTGATAGTTGTGTCTCTTTATAATTCTGGTTGCGCTAATTTTATATCTAACCAATCGACATGGCAGGTGTATTCCTATTTGGGCAAGCTACTGGTATTTAATAATAATGAGTTAACACTAAAATGTGTAGTTAAAAAGACAGAGACACGCTGAGGGAGGGGGGGGGGGGCTTGAAGTTCCATTACCTCAGGTTTTTTAAAATATTTTGTCAGACATAATAGTATCTGAGATACCACAACTTACATTAAGAAATTGTTATTCAAGCCTATTTAAACATATGCCTGGTGTGAGGAGGTTTGTTTGATAAACCGATTGCTTTTAGTTTGGACACTGCGAAGAAACATCATATTAGGATTGTCTCTTCAAAGGACCAATCACAATCCAGAACATATGCAGTTTAAAATAGCAATAACTGACCTTATAGAGAAGGCTCTATCACTATCAGTATGTATCAACCACTGACACCTGACCAATGCAGGGTAAGAGAATGGATATAGAGGAGAGATGATCTCTCCTTCTGGACTTGTCAATGATGTTTGCCCACATTGTGTCCACAGAGCTCCTTCTTGTACTGAATACAAATAAAGATGAATACTTATTATTAACTAAATCCTAATATAAAGTGCCTTATCGCTCATTGTGCTACTCTTGGGCATGTCAATGTCAAATTTCTCTTTTGTGCTGTGAATTATTGAAAACGTTTAAAAGCGTCATGTTTAACAAAATGGCTCAATGAATCAATGAATAAAAGTGGTGTGCAAAATGTGGGTTATATGAAAGAGACTTGAAACACGATTAATCCAGGTTTTTACAATTATTTCTGACATAAGTAAAATTTATACTTGTTGCATTTGCCATTGTTACAATACCTTCATGTTTTCACAGATTACAATGTTACCATACCTTGATGTTGGCATCTGTCTCCTACAAATCCTTCCTGACATTCACATATAAACTCAAACTCTCCTCCAACATATAGACATGTACCGTTATTATCACACGACGAAGAGTTACAAGCAAGAGTTCCTGAAAAAGATGCAACATTGTGCATAGAAATATGAGGAACAATCCGGTGGTGAAATCGTCCAGATAATAGTAAGAAAATATGGGCAATCACAGAAGATACAGGAAAATGTTAGTAGTGAAAAAATGTACTGATATTGTTAATGAAATTATTATAATATTATTTGTATAGTCCTATTTTCAGGTACGGTAAACTGTTTCGAATTGATAAAAACATCAATGGTAAATATGTAATAATATCAACAAATATCCATAAATATGAAATATTATATCAAGCAGAATAAACCTGACACATTTCAGTCAATTGTTTTGCATTACAAGCAAATGTGAGTGAAATTGTACATCGTTTTGCAACTTCATATGTTTTACATTAAGAGATTAACAAAAATAATACTTTCACTTACTTTCACAAACATATCCTTGAATTTCATTAGCTGGATTAACATCACATCCAAAATCTCTCCAAACATACGAGTCCAGAATCATTTTCCTGATGCTCCAGTACATATAGTTAGTCATCACCACACAGTCTTCTGCTCCTTTCTCATCGTCAGGTTGGCCTTCATCCCAAGCATTCCATGGATCTGTAGGCATCGCCATGATGGAACCATCTACCCACCTCCACACTCCCTCTACAACAAGAACCTTAATGCAATGAGGACATCGCCATGATGGAACCATCTACCTACCTCCACACTCCCTCTACAACAAGAACCACAATACAATGAGGACATGATGGAACCATCTATCCACCTCCACACTCCCTCTACAATAAGAACCTCAATGCAATGAGGGCATCGCCATGATGGAACCATCTACCCACCTCCACACTCCCTCTACAACAAGAACCACAAGGCAATGAGGGCATCGCCATGATGAAACCATCTACCCACCTCCACACTCCCTCTACAATAAGAACCTCAATGCAATGAGAACATCGTCATGATGGAACCATCTACCCACCTCCACACTCCCTCTACAACAAGAACCTCAATGCAATGAGGACATCGCCATGATGGAACCATCTACCCACCTCCACACTCCCTCTACAATAAGAACCTCAATGCAATGAGGACATCGCCATGATGGAACCATCTACCCACCTCCACACTCCCTCTACAACAAGAACCACAAGGCAATGAGGACATCGCCATGATGGAACCATCTACCCACCTCCACACTCCCTCTACAACAAGAACCACAATGCAATGAGGACATCGCCATGATGGAACCATCTACCCACCTCCACACGCTCTCTACAACAAGAACCTCAATGCAATGAGGGCATCGCCATGATGGAACCATCTACCCATCTCCACACCCCCTCTATAATAAAAATCTCAATGCAGTGAGGGTAATGATGGAACCATCTACCCACCCCACACCCCTCTACAATAAAGAAAACTCACTAAAGCGATACCATGATGGAACCATCTACCCACCTCCACACTCCCTCTACAACAAGAACCACAAGGCAATGAGGACATGATGGAACCATCTACCCACCTCCACACTCCCTCTACAACAAGAACCACAATGCAATGAGGTCATCGCCATGATGGAACCATCTACCCATCTCCACACTCCCTCTATAATAAAAATCTCAATGCAGTGAGGGTAATGATGGAACCATCTACCCACCCCACACCCCTCTACAATAAGAACCACAATGCAATGAGGGCATCGCCATGATGGAACCATCTACCCATCTCCACACTCCCTCTACAATAAGAACCACAATGCAATGAGGGCATCGCCATGATGGAACCATCTACCCATCTCCACACCCCCTCTATAATAAAAATCTCAATGCAGTGAGGGTAATGATGGAACCATCTACCCACCCCACACCCCTCTACAATAAGAACCACAATGCAATGAGGGCATCGCCATGATGGAGCCATCTACCCACCTCCACACTCCCTCTACAATAAGAACCACAATGCAATGAGGGCAACGCCATGATGGAGCCATCTACCTACCTCCACACTCCCTCTGCAATAAGAACCTCAATGCAATAAGGGCATCGCCATGATGGAGCCATCTGCCCATCTCCACACTCCCTCTACAACAAGAACCACAATGCAATGAGAACATCGCCATGATGGAACCATCTACCCACCTCCACACTCCCTCTACAACAAGAACCACAATGCAATGAGGACATCGCCATGATGGAACCATCTACCCACCTCCACACTCCCTCTACAACAAGAACCACAAGGCAATGAGGGCATCGCCATGATGGAACCATCTACCCACCTCCACACTCCCTCTACAACAAGAACCACAATGCAATGAGGGCATCGCCATGATGGAACCATCTACCCACCTCCACACTCCCTCTACAATAAGAACCTCAATGCAATGAGGGCATCGCCATGATGGAACCATCTACCCACCTCCACACTCCCTCTGCAATAAGAACCTCAATGCAATGAGGACATCGCCATGATGGAACCATCTACCCACCTCCACACTCCCTCTACAACAAGAACCACAATGCAATGAGGGCATCGCCATGATGGAACCATCTACCCATCTCCACACTCCCTCTATAATAAAAATCTCAATGCAGTGAGGGTAATGATGGAACCATCTACCCACCCCACACCCCTCTACAATAAGAACCACAATGCAATGAGGGCATCGCCATGATGGAACCATCTACCCATCTCCACACTCCCTCTACAACAAGAACCTCAATGCAATGAGGGCATCGCCATGATGGAACCATCTACCCACCTCCACAGTCCCTCTACAACAAGAACCTCAATGCAATGAGGGCATCGCCATGATGGAACCATCTACCCACCTCCACACTCCCTCTACAACAAGAACCACAATGCAATGAGGGCATCGCCATCATGGAACCATCTACCCATCTCCACACTCCCTCTACAATAAGAACCACAATGCAATGAGGGCATCGCCATGATGGAACCATCTACCCATCTCCACACTCCCTCTACAACAAGAACCTCAATGCAATGAGGGCATCGCCATGATGGAACCATCTACCCACCTCCACAGTCCCTCTACAACAAGAACCTCAATGCAATGAGGGCATCGCCATGATGGAACCATCTACCCATCTCCACACTCCCTCTACAACAAGAACCTCAATGCAATGAGGGCATCGCCATGATGGAACCATCTACCCACCTCCACAGTCCCTCTACAACAATAACCTCAATGCAATGAGGGCATCGCCATGATGGAACCATCTACCCACCTCCACACTCCCTCTACAACAAGAACCACAATGCAATGAGGGCATCGCCATGATGGAACCATCTACCCATCTCCAGACTCCCTCTACAACAAGAACCACAATGCAATGAGGGCATCGCCATGATGGAACCATCTGCCCATCTCCACACTCCCTCTACAATAAGAACCTCAATGCAATGACAACATCGCTATGATGGAACCATCTACCCACCTCCAGACTCCCTCTACAACAAGAACCACAATGCAATGAGGGCATCGCCATGATGGAGCCATCTACCCACCTCCACACTCCCTCTACAACAAGAACCACAATGCAATGAGGGCATCGCCATTATGGAACCATCTACCCACCTCCACACTCCCTCTACAATAAGAACCACAATGCAATGAGGGCATCGCCATCATGGAACCATCTACCCATCTTCACACTCCCTCTACAACAAGAACCACAATGCAATGAGGGCATCGCCATTATGGAACCATCTACCCACCTCCACACTCCCTCTACAACAAGAACCACAATGCAATGAGGGCATCGCCATGATGGAACCATCTACCCACCTCCACACTCCCTCTACAACAAGAACCACAATGCAATGAGGGCATCGCCATTATGGAACCATCTACCCACCTCCACACTCCCTCTACAACAAGAACCACAATGCAATGAGGGCATCGCCATGATGGAACCATCTACCCACCACCACACTCCCTCTACAATAAGAACCACAATGCAATGAGGGCATCGCCATTATGGAACCATCTACCCACCTCCACACTCCCTCTACAACAAGAACCACAATGCAATGAGGGCATCGCCATGATGGAACCATCTACCCACCACCACACTCCCTCTACAACAAGAACCACAATGCAATGAGGGCATCGCCATGATGGAACCATCTACCCACCTCCAAACCCCCTCTATAATAGAAAGCTCAATGCAGTGAGTGACTTGATGGAACAATCTACCCACCTCCACACTCCCTCTACAATAAGAACCTCAATGCAATGAGAACATCGCCATGATGGAACCATCTACCCACCACCACACTCCCTCTACAACAAGAACCACAATGCAATGAGGGCATCGCCATGATGGAACCATCTACCCACCTCCAAACCCCCTCTATAATAGAAAGCTCAATGCAGTGAGTGACTTGATGGAACCATCTACCCACCTCCAAACCCCCTCTATAATAGAATGCTCAATGCAGTGAGTGACTTGATGGAACCATCTACCCACCTCCACACCCCCTCTACAACAAGAACCACAATGCAATGAGGGCATCGCCATGATGGAACAATCTACCCACCTCCACACTCCCTCTACAATAAGAACCTCAATGCAATGAGAACATCGCCATGATGGAACCATCTACCCACCTCCACACTCCCTCTACAACAAGAACCACAATGCAATGAGGGCATCGCCATGATGGAACCATCTACCCACCTCCACACTCCCTCTACAACAAGAACCACAATGCAATGAGGGCATCGCCATGATGGAACCGTCTACCCATCTCCACACTCCCTCTACAACAAGAACCACAATGCAATGAGAACATCGCCATGATGGAACCATCTACCCACCTCCACACCCCCTCTACAACAAGAACCACAATGCAATGAGGGCATCGCCATGATGGAACCATCTACCCATCTCCACACTCCCTCTACAATAAGAACCACAATGCAATGAGGGCATCGCTATGATGGAACCATCTACCCACCTCCACACTCCCTCTACAACAAGAACCACAATGCAATGAGGGCATCGCCATGATGAAACCATCTACCCACCTCCACACTCCCTCTACAACAAGAACCACAATGCAATGAGGGCATCGCCATGATGGAACCATCTACCCACCTCCACACTCCCTCTACAACAAGAACCACAATGCAATGAGGGCATCGCCATGATGGAACCATCTACCCACCTCCACACCCCCTCTACAACAAGAACCACAATGCAATGAGGGCATCGCCATGATGGAACCATCTACCCACCTCCACACTCCCTCTACAACAAGAACCACAATGCAATGAGGGCATCGCCATGATGGAACCATCTACCCACCTCCACACCCCCTCTTCAACAAGAACCACAATGCAATGAGGGCATCGCCATGATGGAACCATCTACCCACCTCCACACTCCCTCTACAACAAGAACCACAATGCAATGAGGGCATCGCCATGATGGAACCATCTACCCACCTCCACACTCCCTCTACAACAAGAACCTCAATGCAATAAGGGCATCGCCATGATGGAGCCATCTACCCACCTCCACACTCCCTCTACAACAAGAACCACAATGCAATGAGGGCATCGCCATGATGGAACCATCTACCCACCTCCACACTCCCTCTACAACAAGAACCTCAATGCAATAAGGGCATCGCCATGATGGAGCCATCTACCCACCTCCACACTCCCTCTACAACAAGAACCACAATGCAATGAGGGCATCGCCATGATTGAACCATCTACCCACCTCCACACTCCCTCTACAATAAGAACCACAATGCAATGAGGGCATCGCCATGATGGAACCATCTACCCACCTCCACACTCCCTCTACAACAAGAACCACAATGCAATGAGGGCATCGCCATGATGGAACCATCTACCCACCTCCACACTCCCTCTACAACAAGAACCACAAGGCAATGAGGGCATCGCCATGATGGAACCATCTACCCACCTCCACACTCCCTCTGCAATAAGAACCTCAATGCAATGAGGGCATCGCCATGATGGAACCATCTACCCATCTCCACACTCCCTCTACAACAAGAACCACAATGCAATGAGGGCATCACCATGATGGAACCATCTACCCACCTCCACACTCCCTCTACAACAAGAACCACAATGCAATGAGGGCATCGCCATGATGGAACCATCTACCCACCTCCACACTCCCTCTACAACAAGAACCACAATGCAATGAGGGCATCGCTATGATGGAACCATCTACCCACCACCACACTCCCTCTACAACAAGAACCACAATGCAATGAGGGCATCGCCATGATGGAACCATCTACCCATCTCCACACTCCCTCTACAATAAGGACCACAATGCAATGAGGGCATCGCCATGATGGAACCATCTACCCACCTCCACACTCCCTCTACAACAAGAACCACAATGCAATGAGGGCATCGCTATGATGGAACCATCTACCCACCACCACACTCCCTCTACAACAAGAACCACAATGCAATGAGGGCATCGCCATGATGGAACCATCTACCCACCTCCACACTCCCTCTACAACAAGAACCACAATGCAATGAGGGCATCGCCATTATGGAACCATCTACCCACCACCACACTCCCTCTACAACAAGAACCACAATGCAATGAGGGCATCGCCATGATGGAACCATCTACCCACCTCCACACTCCCTCTACAACAAGAACCACAATGCAATGAGGGCATCGCCATGATGGAACCATCTACCCACCTCCACACTCCCTCTACAATAAGAACCACAATGCAATGAGGGCATCGCCATGATGGAACCATCCACCCACCTCCACACTCCCTCTACAACAAGAACCACAATGCAATGAGGGCATCGCCATGATGGAACCATCTACCCACCTCCACACTCCCTCTACAATAACAACCTCAATACAATGAGGACATGATGGAACCCTCTACCCACCTCCACACTCCCTCTACAACAAGAACCACAATGCAATGAGGGCATCGCCATGATGGAACCATCTACCCACCTCCACACTCCCTCTACAACAAGAACCACAATGCAATGAGGGCATCATCATGATGGAACCATCCACCCACCTCCACACTCCCTCTACAACAATAACCTCAATGCAATAAGGGCATCGCCATGATGGAACCATCTACCCACCTCCACACTCCCTCTACAACAAGAACCACAATGCAATGAGGGCATCGCCATTATGGAACCATCTACCCACCTCCACACTCCCTCTACAACAAGAACCACAATGCAATGAGGGCATCGCCATGATGGAACCATCTACCCACCTCCACACCCCCTCTACAACAAGAACCACAATGCAATGAGGGCATCGCCATGATGGAACCATCTACCCACCTCCACACTCCCTCTACAACAAGAACCACAATGCAATGAGGGCATCGCCATGATGGAACCATCTACCCACCTCCACACTCCCTCTACAACAATAACCTCAATGTAATGAGGACCTCGACATGATGGAACCATCTACCCACCTCCACACCCCCTCTACAACAAGAACCACAATGCAATGAGGGCATCGCCATGATGGAACCATCTACCCATCTCCACACTCCCTCTACAATAAGAACCACAATGCAATGAGGGCATCGCCATGATGGAACCATCTACCTACCTCCACACTCCCTCTACAACAAGAACCACAATGCAATGAGGACATCGCCATGATGGAACCATCTACCCACCTCCACACTCCCTCTACAACAAGAACCTCAATGCAATGAGGGCATCGCCATGATGGAACAATCTACCCACCTCCACACTCCCTCTACAATAAGAACCTCAATGCAATGAGAACATCGCCATGATGGAACCATCTACCCACCTCCACACCCCCTCTACAACAAGAACCACAATGCAATGAGGGCATCGCCATGATGGAACCATCTACCCATCTCCACACTCCCTCTACAACAAGAACCTCAATGCAATGAGGGCATCGCCATGATGGAACCATCTACCCACCTCCACACTCCCTCTACAACAAGAACCACAATGCAATGAGGGCATCGCCATGATGGAACCATCTACCCACCTCCACACTCCCTCTACAACAAGAACCACAATGCAATGAGGGCATCGCCATGATGGAACCATCTACCCACCTCCACACTCCCTCTACAACAAGAACCACAATGCAATGAGGGCATCGCCATGATGGAACCATCTACCCACCTCCACACCCCCTCTACAACAAGAACCACAATGCAATGAGGGCATCGCCATGATGGAACCATCTACCCACCTCCACACCCCCTCTACAACAAGAACCTCAATGCAATGAGGGCATCGCCATGATGGAACCATCTACCCACCTCCACACTCCCTCTACAACAAGAACCACAATGCAATGAGGGCATCGCCATGATGGAACCATCTACCCACCTCCACACTCCCTCCACAACAAGAACCACAATGCAATGAGGACATCGCCATGATGGAACCATCTACCCACCTCCACACTCCCTCTACAACAAGAACCACAATGCAATGAGGGCATCGCCATGATGGAACCATCTACCCACCTCCACACTCCCTCTACAACAAGAACCTCAATGCAATGAGGGCATCGCCATGATGGAACCATCTACCCACCTCCACACTCCCTCTACAACAATAACCTCAATGCAATGAGGACATCGCCATGATGGAACCATCTACCCACCTCCACACTCCCTCTACAATAAGAACCTCAATGCAATGAGGGCATCGCCATGATGGAACCATCTACCCACCTCCACACTCCCTCTACAACAAGAACCACAATGCAAAGAGGGCATTGCCATGATGGAGCTATCTACCCACCACCACACTCCCTCTACAATAAGAACCTCAATGCAATGAGAACATCGCCATGATGAAACCATCCACCCACCTCCACACTCCCTCTACAACAAGAACCACAAGGCAATGAGGGCATCGCCATGATGAAACCATCTACCCACCTCCACACCCCCTCTACAACAAGAACCACAATGCAATGAGGGCATCGCCATGATGGAACCATCTACCCACCTCCACACTCCCTCTACAACAAGAACCACAAGGCAATGAGGGCATCGCCATTATGGAACCATCTACCCACCTCCACACTCCCTCTACAATAAGAACCTCAATGCAATGAGAACATCGCCATGATGGAACCATCTACCCACCTCCACACTCCCTCTACAACAAGAACCTCAATGCAATGAGGGCATCGCCATGATGGAACCATCTACCCACCTCCACACTCCCTCTACAACAAGAACCTCAATGCAATGAGGGCATCGCCATTATGGAACCATCTACCCACCTCCACACTCCCTCTACAATAAGAACCTCAATGCAATGAGAACATCGCCATGATGGAACCATCTACCCACCTCCACACTCCCTCTACAACAATAACCTCAATGCAATGAGGACATCGCCATGATGGAACCATCTACCCACCTCCACACTCCCTCTACAACAAGAACCACAATGCAAAGAGGGCATTGCCATGATGGAGCTAACTACCCACCACCACACTCCCTCTACAATAAGAACCTCAATGCAATGAGGACATCGCCATGATGGAACCATCTACCCACCTCCACACTCCCTCTACAACAAGAACCACAATGCAAAGAGGGCATTGCCATGATGGAGCTAACTACCCACCTCCACACCCCCTCTACAATAAGAACCACAATGCAATGAGGGCATCGCCATGATGGAACCATCTACCCACCTCCACACCCCCTCTACAACAAGAACCACAATGCAATGAGGGCATCGCCATGATGGAACCATCTACCCACCTCCACACTCCCTCTACAATAAGAACCTCAATGCAATGAGGATATCGCCATGATGGAACCATCTACCCACCTCCACACTCCCTCTACAATAAGAACCTCAATGCAATGAGGACCTCGTCATGATGGAACCATCTACCCACCTCCACACTCCCTCTACAACAAGAACCACAATGCAATGAGGGCATCGCCATGATGGAACCATCTACCCATCTCCACACTCCCTCTATAATAAAAATCTCAATGCAGTGAGGGTAATGATGGAACCATCTACCCACCCCACACCCCTCTACAATAAGAACCACAATGCAATGAGGGCATCGCCATGATGGAACCATCTACCCACCTCCACACTCCCTCTACAATAAGAACCACAATGCAATGAGGGCATCGCCATGATTGAACCATCTACCCATCTCCACACTCCCTCTACAACAAGAACCACAATGCAATGAGGGCATCGTCATCATGGAACCATCTACCCACCTCCACACTCCCTCTACAACAAGAACCACAATGCAATGAGGGCATCGCCATGATGGAACCATCTACCCACCTCCACACTCCCTCTGCAATAAGAACCTCAATGCAATGAGGGCATCGCCATGATGGAACCATCTACCCACCCCACACCCCTCTACAACAAGAACCACAATGCAATTAGGGCATCGCCATGATGGAACCATCTACCCATCTCCACACTCCCTCTACAACAAGAACCACAATGCAATGAGGGCATCGCCATGATGGAACCATCTACCCATCTCCACACTCCCTCTACAACAAGAACCACAATGCAATGAGGGCATCGCCATGATGGAACCATCTACCCACCTCCACACTCCCTCTACAACAAGAACCTCAATGCAATGAGGACATCGCCATGATGGAACCATCTACCCACCTCCACACTCCCTCTACAATAAGAACCACAATGCAATGAGGGCATCGCCATGATGGAACCATCTACCCATCTCCACACTCCCTCTACAACAAGAACCACAATGCAATGAGGGCATCGCCATGATGGAACCATCTACCCACCTCCACACTCCCTCTGCAATAAGAACCTCAATGCAATGAGGGCATCGCCATGATGGAACCATCTACCCATCTCCACACTCCCTCTACAACAAGAACCACAATGCAATGAGGGCATCGCCATGATGGAACCATCTACCCATCTCCACACTCCCTCTACAACAAGAACCTCAATGCAATGAGGACATCGCCATGATGGAACCATCTACCCACCTCCACACTCCCTCTACAACAAGAACCACAATGCAATGAGGGCATCGCCATGATGGAACCATCTACCCATCTCCACACTCCCTCTATAATAAAAATCTCAATGCAGTGAGGGTAATGATGGAACCATCTACCCACCCCACACCCCTCTACAATAAGAACCACAATGCAATGAGGGCATCGCCATGATGGAACCATCTACCCACCTCCACACTCCCTCTACAATAAGAACCACAATGCAATGAGGGCATCGCCATTATGGAACCATCTACCCACCTCCACACTCCCTCTACAATAAGAACCTCAATGCAATGAGAACATCGCCATGATGGAACCATCTACCCACCTCCACACTCCCTCTACAACAAGAACCTCAATGCAATGAGGGCATCGCCATGATGGAACCATCTACCCACCTCCACACTCCCTCTACAACAAGAACCTCAATGCAATGAGGGCATCGCCATTATGGAACCATCTACCCACCTCCACACTCCCTCTACAATAAGAACCTCAATGCAATGAGAACATCGCCATGATGGAACCATCTACCCACCTCCACACTCCCTCTACAACAATAACCTCAATGCAATGAGGACATCGCCATGATGGAACCATCTACCCACCTCCACACTCCCTCTACAACAAGAACCACAATGCAAAGAGGGCATTGCCATGATGGAGCTAACTACCCACCACCACACTCCCTCTACAATAAGAACCTCAATGCAATGAGAACATCGCCATGATGAAACCATCCACCCACCTCCACACTCCCTCTACAACAAGAACCACAATGCAATGAGGGCATCGCCATGATGGAACCATCTACCCATCTCCACACTCCCTCTATAATAAAAATCTCAATGCAGTGAGGGTAATGATGGAACCATCTACCCACCCCACACCCCTCTACAATAAGAACCACAATGCAATGAGGGCATCGCCATGATGGAACCATCTACCCACCTCCACACTCCCTCTACAATAAGAACCACAATGCAATGAGGGCATCGCCATGATTGAACCATCTACCCATCTCCACACTCCCTCTACAACAAGAACCACAATGCAATGAGGGCATCGTCATCATGGAACCATCTACCCACCTCCACACTCCCTCTACAACAAGAACCACAATGCAATGAGGGCATCGCCATGATGGAACCATCTACCCACCTCCACACTCCCTCTGCAATAAGAACCTCAATGCAATGAGGGCATCGCCATGATGGAACCATCTACCCACCCCACACCCCTCTACAACAAGAACCACAATGCAATTAGGGCATCGCCATGATGGAACCATCTACCCATCTCCACACTCCCTCTACAACAAGAACCACAATGCAATGAGGGCATCGCCATGATGGAACCATCTACCCATCTCCACACTCCCTCTACAACAAGAACCACAATGCAATGAGGGCATCGCCATGATGGAACCATCTACCCACCTCCACACTCCCTCTACAACAAGAACCTCAATGCAATGAGGACATCGCCATGATGGAACCATCTACCCACCTCCACACTCCCTCTACAATAAGAACCACAATGCAATGAGGGCATCGCCATGATGGAACCATCTACCCATCTCCACACTCCCTCTACAACAAGAACCACAATGCAATGAGGGCATCGCCATGATGGAACCATCTACCCACCTCCACACTCCCTCTGCAATAAGAACCTCAATGCAATGAGGGCATCGCCATGATGGAACCATCTACCCATCTCCACACTCCCTCTACAACAAGAACCACAATGCAATGAGGGCATCGCCATGATGGAACCATCTACCCATCTCCACACTCCCTCTACAACAAGAACCTCAATGCAATGAGGACATCGCCATGATGGAACCATCTACCCACCTCCACACTCCCTCTACAACAAGAACCACAATGCAATGAGGGCATCGCCATGATGGAACCATCTACCCACCTCCACACTCCCTCTACAACAAGAACCTCAATGCAATGAGGGCATCGCCATGATGGAACCATCCACTCACCTCCACACTCCCTCTACAATAAGAACCACAATGCAATGAGGGCATCGCCATGATGGAACCATCTACCCATCTCCACACTCCCTCTGCAACAAGAACCTCAATGCAATGAGGACATCGTCATGATGGAACCATCTACCCACCTCCACAGTCCCTCTACAACAAGAACCTTAATGCAATGAGGGCATCGCCATGATGGAACCATCTACCCACCTCCACACTCCCTCTACAACAAGAACCACAATACAATGAGGACATCGCCATGATGGAACCATCTACCCACCTCCACACTCCCTCTACAACAAGAACCACAAGGCAATGAGGGCATCGCCATGATGGAACCATCTACCCACCTCCACAGTCCCTCTACAACAAGAACCACAATGCAATGAGGGCATCGCCATGATGGAACCATCTACCCACCTCCAGACTCCCTCTACAACAAGAACCACAATGCAATGAGGGCATCGCCATGATGGAACCATCTACCCATCTCCACACTCCCTCTACAACAAGAACCTCAATGCAATGAGGGCATCGCCATGATGGAACCATCTACCCACCTCCACACTCCCTCTACAACAAGAACCACAAGGCAATGAGGGCATCGCCATGATGGAACCCTCTACCCATCTCCACACTCCCTCTACAACAAGAACCTCAATGCAATGAGGACATCGTCATGATGGAACCATCTACCCATCTCCACACTCCCTCTACAATAAGAACCACAATGCAATGAGGGCATCGCCATGATGGAACCATCTACCCACCTCCACACTCCCTCTACAATAAGAACCACAAGGCAATGAGGGCATCGCCATGATGGAACCATCTACCCACCTCCACACCCCCTCTACAATAAGAACCTTAATACAATGAGGACATCGCCATGATGGAACCATCTACCCACCTCCACACCCCCTCTACAATAAGAACCTTAATACAATGAGGGCATCGCCATGATGGAACCATCTACCCACCTCCACACCCCCTCTACAACAAGAACCTTAATACAATGAGGACATCGCCATGATGGAACCATCTACCCACCTCCACACTCCCTCTATAACAAGAACCACAAGGCAATGAGGGCATCGCCATGATGGAACCATCTACCCATCTCCACACTCCCTCTACAACAAGAACCTCAATGCAATGAGGACATCGTCATGATGGAACCATCTACCCACCTCCACAGTCCCTCTACAACAAGAACCTTAATACAATGAGGGCATCGCCATGATGGAACCATCTACCCATCTCCACACTCCCTCTACAACAAGAACCTTAATGCAATGAGGGCATCGCCATGATGGAACCATCTACCCACCACCACACTCCCTCTACAACAATAACCACAAGGCAATGAGGGCATCGCCATGATGGAACCATCTACCCACCTCCACACTCCCTCTACAACAAGAACCACAATGCAATGAGGGCATCGCCATGATGGAACCATCTACCCACCTCCACACTCCCTCTACAACAAGAACCACAATGCAATGAGGGCATCGCCATTATGGAACCATCTACCCATCTCCACACTCCCTCTACAACAAGAACCACAATGCAATGAGGGCATCGCCATGATGGAACCATCTACCCACCTCCACACTCCCTCTACAACAAGAACCACAAGGCAATGAGGGCATCGCCATGATGGAACCATCTACCCACCTCCACACTCCCTCTACAACAAGAACCACAAGGCAATGAGGGCATCGCCATGATGGAACCATCTACCCATCTCCACACTCCCTCTACAACAAGAACCACAATGCAATGAGGGCATCGCCATGATGGAACCATCTACCCACCTCCACACTCCCTCTACAACAAGAACCACAATGCAATGAGGGCATCGCCATTATGGAACCATCTACCCATCTCCACACTCCCTCTACAACAAGAACCACAATGCAATGAGGGCATCGCCATGATGGAACCATCTACCCACCTCCACACTCCCTCTACAACAAGAACCACAATGCAATGAGGGCATCGCCATGATGGAACCATCTACCCACCTCCACACTCCCTCTACAACAAGAACCACAATGCAATGAGGGCAACGCCATGATGGAGCCATCTACCCACCTCCACACTCCCTCTACAACAAGAACCACAATGCAATGAGGACATCGCCATGATGGAACCATCTACCCACCTCCACACTCCCTCTACAACAAGAACCACAATGCAATGAGGGCATCGCCATGATGGAACCATCTACCCACCTCCACACTCCCTCTACAACAAGAACCTCAATGCAATAAGGGCATCGCTATGATGGAACCATCTACCCAGCTCCACACTCCCTCTGCAACAAGAACCACAAGGCAATGAGGGCATCGCCATGATGGAACCATCTACCCACCTCCACACTCCCTCTACAACAAGAACCACAATGCAATGAGGGCATCGCCATGATGGAACCATCTACCCACCACCACACTCCCTCTACAATAAGAACCACAATGCAATGAGGGCATCGCCATGATGAAACCATCTGCCCACCTCCATACTCCCTCTACAACAAGAACCTCAATGCAATAAGGGCATCGCCATGATGGAACCATCTACCCACCTCCACACTCCCTCTACAACAAGAACCTCAATGCAATAAGGGCATCGCTATGATGGAACCATCTACCCAGCTCCACACTCCCTCTGCAACAAGAACCACAAGGCAATGAGGGCATCGCCATGATGGAACCATCTACCCACCTCCACACTCCCTCTACAACAAGAACCACAATGCAATGAGGGCATCGCCATGATGGAACCATCTACCCACCACCACACTCCCTCTACAATAAGAACCACAATGCAATGAGGGCATCGCCATGATGAAACCATCTGCCCACCTCCATACTCCCTCTACAACAAGAACCACAATGCAATGAGGGCATCGCCATGATGGAACCATCTACCCACCTCCACACTCCCTCTACAATAAGAACCACAATGCAATGAGGGCATCGCCATGATGGAGCCATCCACCCACCTCCACACTCCCTCTACAACAAGAACCACAATGCAATGAGGGCAACGCCATGATGGAGCCATCTACCCACCTCCACACTCCCTCTACAACAAGAACCACAATGCAATGAGGACATCGCCATGATGGAACCATCTACCCACCTCCACACTCCCTCTACAACAAGAACCACAATGCAATGAGGGCATCGCCATGATGGAACCATCTACCCACCTCCACACTCCCTCTACAACAAGAACCTCAATGCAATAAGGGCATCGCTATGATGGAACCATCTACCCAGCTCCACACTCCCTCTGCAACAAGAACCACAAGGCAATGAGGGCATCGCCATGATGGAACCATCTACCCACCTCCACACTCCCTCTACAACAAGAACCACAATGCAATGAGGGCATCGCCATGATGGAACCATCTACCCACCACCACACTCCCTCTACAATAAGAACCACAATGCAATGAGGGCATCGCCATGATGAAACCATCTGCCCACCTCCATACTCCCTCTACAACAAGAACCTCAATGCAATAAGGGCATCGCCATGATGGAACCATCTACCCACCTCCACACTCCCTCTACAACAAGAACCTCAATGCAATAAGGGCATCGCTATGATGGAACCATCTACCCAGCTCCACACTCCCTCTGCAACAAGAACCACAAGGCAATGAGGGCATCGCCATGATGGAACCATCTACCCACCTCCACACTCCCTCTACAACAAGAACCACAATGCAATGAGGGCATCGCCATGATGGAACCATCTACCCACCACCACACTCCCTCTACAATAAGAACCACAATGCAATGAGGGCATCGCCATGATGAAACCATCTGCCCACCTCCATACTCCCTCTACAACAAGAACCACAATGCAATGAGGGCATCGCCATGATGGAACCATCTACCCACCTCCACACTCCCTCTACAATAAGAACCACAATGCAATGAGGGCATCGCCATGATGGAGCCATCCACCCACCTCCACACTCCCTCTACAACAAGAACCTCAATGCAATGAGGGCATCGCCATGATGGAACCATCTACCCACCACCACACTCCCTCTACAATAAGAACCACAATGCAATGAGGGCATCGCCATTATGGAACCATCTACCCACCTCCACACTCCCTCTACAATAAGAACCACAATGCAATGAGGACATCATCATGATGGAACCATCTACCTACCTCCACACTCCCTCTACAACAAGAACCACAATGCAATGAGGGCATCGCCATGATGGAACCATCTACCCACCTCCACACTCCCTCTACAACAAGAACCACAATGCAATGAGGGCATCGCCATGATGGAACCATCTACCCACCTCCACACCCCCTCTACAATAAGAACCACAATGCAATGAGGACATGATGGAACCCTCTACCCACCTCCACACTCCCTCTACAACAAGAACCACAATGCAATGAGGGCATCGCCATGATGGAACCATCTACCTACCTCCACACTCCCTCTACAATAAGAACCACAATGCAATGAGGGCATCGCCATGATGGAACCATCTACCCACCTCCACACTCCCTCTACAACAAGAACCTCAATGCAATGAGGGCATCGCCATGATGGAACCATCTACCCACCACCACACTCCCTCTACAATAAGAACCACAATGCAATGAGGGCATCGCCATTATGGAACCATCTACCCACCTCCACACTCCCTCTACAATAAGAACCACAATGCAATGAGGACATCATCATGATGGAACCATCTACCTACCTCCACACTCCCTCTACAACAAGAACCACAATGCAATGAGGGCATCGCCATGATGGAACCATCTACCCACCTCCACACTCCCTCTACAACAAGAACCACAATGCAATGAGGGCATCGCCATGATGGAACCATCTACCCACCTCCACACCCCCTCTACAATAAGAACCACAATGCAATGAGGACATGATGGAACCCTCTACCCACCTCCACACTCCCTCTACAACAAGAACCACAATGCAATGAGGGCATCGCCATGATGGAACCATCTACCTACCTCCACACTCCCTCTACAATAAGAACCACAATGCAATGAGGGCATCGCCATGATGGAACCATCTACCCACCTCCACACTCCCTCTACAACAAGAACCACAATGCAATGAGGGCATCGCCATTATGGAACCATCTACCCACCTCCACAGTCCCTCTACAATAGGAACCACAATACAATGAGGGCATCGCCATGATGGAACCATCTACCTACCTCCACACTCCCTCTACAACAAGAACCACAATGCAATGAGGGCATCGCCATTATGGAACCATCTACCCACCTCCACACTCCCTCTACAACAAGAACCACAATGCAATGAGGGCATCGCCATGATGGAACCATCTACCCATCTCCACACTCCCTCTACAACAAGAACCACAATGCAATGAGGGCATCGCCATGATGGAACCATCTACCCACCTCCACAGTCCCTCTACAACAAGAACCTCAATGCAATGAGGACATCATCATGATGGAACCATCCACCCACCTCCATACTCACTCTACAACAAGACACTAAATACAACGAGGACATCATCATGATGGGACCATCTACCCACCTCCACACTCCCTCTACAACAAGAACCACAATGCAATGAGGGCATCGCCATGATGGAACCATCTACCCACCTCCACACTCCGTCTCTACAATAAGAACCTCAATACAACGAGGACCTCGTCATGATGGAACCGTCTACCCACCCCACACCCCTCTACAACAAGAACCACAATGCAATGAGGGCATCGCCATGATGGAACCATCTACCCATCTCCACACTCCCTCTACAACAAGAACCACAATGCAATGAGGACATCGCCATGATGGAACCATCTACCCACCTCCACACTCCCTCTACAACAAGAACCACAAGGCAATGAGGGCATCGCTATTATGGAACCATCTACCCACCTCCACACTCCCTCTACAATAAGAACCTCAATACAACGAGGACCTCGTCATGATGGAACCGTCTACCCACCTCCACACTCCCTCTACAACAAGAACCACAATGCAATGAGGGCATCGCCATGATGGAACCATCTACCCACCTCCACTCTCCGTCTCTACAATAAGAACCTCAATACAACGAGGACCTCGTCATGATGGAACCGTCTACCCAACCCACACCCCTCTACAACAAGAACCACAATGCAATGAGGGCATCGCCATGATGGAACCATCTACCCACCTCCACACTCCCTCTACAACAAGAACCACAATGCAATGAGGGCATCGCCATGATGGAACCATCTACCCACCTCCACACTCCCTCTACAACAAGAACCACAATGCAATGAGGGCATCGCCATGATGGAACCATCTACCCACCTCCACACTCCCTCTACAACAAGAACCACAATGCAATGAGGGCATCGCCATGATGGAGCCATCTACCCACCTCCACACTCCCTCTACAACAAGAACCACAATGCAATGAGGGCATCGCCATGATGGAACCATCTACCCACCTCCACACTCCCTCTACAACAAGAACCTCAATGCAATAAGGGCATCGCTATGATGGAACCATCTACCCAGCTCCACACTCCCTCTGCAACAAGAACCACAAGGCAATGAGGGCATCGCCATGATGGAACCATCTACCCACCTCCACACTCCCTCTACAACAAGAACCACAATGCAATGAGGGCATCGCCATGATGGAACCATCTACCCACCACCACACTCCCTCTACAATAAGAACCACAATGCAATGAGGGCATCGCCATGATGAAACCATCTGCCCACCTCCATACTCCCTCTACAACAAGAACCTCAATGCAATAAGGGCATCGCCATGATGGAACCATCTACCCACCTCCACACTCCCTCTACAACAAGAACCTCAATGCAATAAGGGCATCGCTATGATGGAACCATCTACCCAGCTCCACACTCCCTCTGCAACAAGAACCACAAGGCAATGAGGGCATCGCCATGATGGAACCATCTACCCACCTCCACACTCCCTCTACAACAAGAACCACAATGCAATGAGGGCATCGCCATGATGGAACCATCTACCCACCACCACACTCCCTCTACAATAAGAACCACAATGCAATGAGGGCATCGCCATGATGAAACCATCTGCCCACCTCCATACTTCCTCTACAACAAGAACCACAATGCAATGAGGGCATCGCCATGATGGAACCATCTACCCACCTCCACACTCCCTCTACAATAAGAACCACAATGCAATGAGGGCATCGCCATGATGGAGCCATCCACCCACCTCCACACTCCCTCTACAACAAGAACCTCAATGCAATGAGGGCATCGCCATGATGGAACCATCTACCCACCACCACACTCCCTCTACAATAAGAACCACAATGCAATGAGGGCATCGCCATTATGGAACCATCTACCCACCTCCACACTCCCTCTACAATAAGAACCACAATGCAATGAGGACATCATCATGATGGAACCATCTACCTACCTCCACACTCCCTCTACAACAAGAACCACAATGCAATGAGGGCATCGCCATGATGGAACCATCTACCCACCTCCACACTCCCTCTACAACAAGAACCACAATGCAATGAGGGCATCGCCATGATGGAACCATCTACCCACCTCCACACCCCCTCTACAATAAGAACCACAATGCAATGAGGACATGATGGAACCCTCTACCCACCTCCACACTCCCTCTACAACAAGAACCACAATGCAATGAGGGCATCGCCATGATGGAACCATCTACCTACCTCCACACTCCCTCTACAATAAGAACCACAATGCAATGAGGGCATCGCCATGATGGAACCATCTACCCACCTCCACACTCCCTCTACAACAAGAACCTCAATGCAATGAGGGCATCGCCATGATGGAACCATCTACCCACCACCACACTCCCTCTACAATAAGAACCACAATGCAATGAGGGCATCGCCATTATGGAACCATCTACCCACCTCCACACTCCCTCTACAATAAGAACCACAATGCAATGAGGACATCATCATGATGGAACCATCTACCTACCTCCACACTCCCTCTACAACAAGAACCACAATGCAATGAGGGCATCGCCATGATGGAACCATCTACCCACCTCCACACTCCCTCTACAACAAGAACCACAATGCAATGAGGGCATCGCCATGATGGAACCATCTACCCACCTCCACACCCCCTCTACAATAAGAACCACAATGCAATGAGGACATGATGGAACCCTCTACCCACCTCCACACTCCCTCTACAACAAGAACCACAATGCAATGAGGGCATCGCCATGATGGAACCATCTACCTACCTCCACACTCCCTCTACAATAAGAACCACAATGCAATGAGGGCATCGCCATGATGGAACCATCTACCCACCTCCACACTCCCTCTACAACAAGAACCACAATGCAATGAGGGCATCGCCATTATGGAACCATCTACCCACCTCCACAGTCCCTCTACAATAGGAACCACAATACAATGAGGGCATCGCCATGATGGAACCATCTACCTACCTCCACACTCCCTCTACAACAAGAACCACAATGCAATGAGGGCATCGCCATTATGGAACCATCTACCCACCTCCACACTCCCTCTACAACAAGAACCACAATGCAATGAGGGCATCGCCATGATGGAACCATCTACCCATCTCCACACTCCCTCTACAACAAGAACCACAATGCAATGAGGGCATCGCCATGATGGAACCATCTACCCACCTCCACAGTCCCTCTACAACAAGAACCTCAATGCAATGAGGACATCATCATGATGGAACCATCCACCCACCTCCATACTCACTCTACAACAAGACACTAAATACAACGAGGACATCATCATGATGGGACCATCTACCCACCTCCACACTCCCTCTACAACAAGAACCACAATGCAATGAGGGCATCGCCATGATGGAACCATCTACCCATCTCCACACTCCGTCTCTACAATAAGAACCTCAATACAACGAGGACCTCGTCATGATGGAACCGTCTACCCACCCCACACCCCTCTACAACAAGAACCACAATGCAATGAGGGCATCGCCATGATGGAACCATCTACCCATCTCCACACTCCCTCTACAACAAGAACCACAATGCAATGAGGACATCGCCATGATGGAACCATCTACCCACCTCCACACTCCCTCTACAACAAGAACCACAAGGCAATGAGGGCATCGCTATTATGGAACCATCTACCCACCTCCACACTCCCTCTACAGTAAGAACCTCAATACAACGAGGACCTCGTCATGATGGAACCGTCTACCCACCTCCACACTCCCTCTACAACAAGAACCACAATGCAATGAGGGCATCGCCATGATGGAACCATCTACCCACCTCCACTCTCCGTCTCTACAATAAGAACCTCAATACAACGAGGACCTCGTCATGATGGAACCGTCTACCCACCCCACACCCCTCTACAACAAGAACCACAATGCAATGAGGGCATCGCCATGATGGAACCATCTACCCACCTCCACACTCCCTCTACAACAAGAACCACAATGCAATGAGGGCATCGCCATGATGGAACCATCTACCCACCTCCACACTCCCTCTACAACAAGAACCACAATGCAATGAGGGCATCGCCATGATGGAACCATCTACCCACCTCCACACTCCCTCTACAACAAGAACCACAATGCAATGAGGGCATCGCCATGATGGAGCCATCTACCCACCTCCACACTCCCTCTACAACAAGAACCACAATGCAATGAGGGCATCGCCATGATGGAACCATCTACCCACCTCCACACCCCCTCTACAACAAGAACCACAATGCAATGAGGGCATCGCCATGATGGAACCATCTACCCACCTCCACACTCCCTCTACAACAAGAACCTCAATGCAATGAGGGCATCGCCATGATGGAACCATCTACCCACCTCCACACTCCCTCTACAACAAGAACCACAATGCAATGAGGGCATCGCCATGATGGAACCATCTACCCACCTCCACACTCCCTCTACAAGAAGAACCACAATGCAATGAGGGCATCGCCATGATGGAACCATCTACCCACCTCCACACTCCCTCTACAACAAGAACCACAATGCAATGAGGGCATCGCCATGATGGAACCATCTACCCACCTCCACACTCCCTCTACAACAAGAACCACAATGCAATGAGGACATCGCCATGATGGAACCATCTACCCATCTCCACACTCCCTCTACAACAGGAACCACAATGCAATGAGAACATCGCCATGATGGAACCATCCACCCACCTCCACACTCCCTCTACAATAAGAACCTAAATACAATGAGGGCATGATGGAACCATCTACCCAGCTCCACACTCCCTCTGCAACAAGAACCACAAGGCAATGAGGGCATCGCCATGATGGAACCATCTACCCACCTCCACACTCCCTCTACAACAAGAACCTCAATGCAATGAGGGCATCGCTATTATGGAACCATCTACCCACCTCCACACTCCCTCTACAACAAGAACCACAATGCAATGAGGACATCGCCATGATGGAACCATCTACCTACCTCCACACTCCCTCTACAACAAGAACCACAATGCAATGAGGGCATCGCCATTATGGAACCATCTACCCACCTCCACACTCCCTCTACAACAAGAACCACAATGCAATGAGGGCATCGCCATGATGGAACCATCTACCCATCTCCACACTCCCTCTACAACAAGAACCACAATGCAATGAGGGCATCGCCATGATGGAACCATCTACCCACCTCCACAGTCCCTCTACAACAAGAACCTCAATGCAATGAGGACATCATCATGATGGAACCATCCACCCACCTCCATACTCACTCTACAACAAGACACTAAATACAACGAGGACATCATCATGATGGGACCATCTACCCACCTCCACACTCCCTCTACAACAAGAACCACAATGCAATGAGGGCATCGCCATGATGGAACCATCTACCCACCTCCACACTCCGTCTCTACAATAAGAACCTCAATACAACGAGGACCTCGTCATGATGGAACCGTCTACCCACCCCACACCCCTCTACAACAAGAACCACAATGCAATGAGGGCATCGCCATGATGGAACCATCTACCCATCTCCACACTCCCTCTACAACAAGAACCACAATGCAATGAGGACATCGCCATGATGGAACCATCTACCCACCTCCACACTCCCTCTACAACAAGAACCACAAGGCAATGAGAGCATCGCTATTATGGAACCATCTACCCACCTCCACACTCCCTCTACAATAAGAACCTCAATACAACGAGGACCTCGTCATGATGGAACCGTCTACCCACCTCCACACTCCCTCTACAACAAGAACCACAATGCAATGAGGGCATCGCCATGATGGAACCATCTACCCACCTCCACTCTCCGTCTCTACAATAAGAACCTCAATACAACGAGGACCTCGTCATGATGGAACCGTCTACCCACCCCACACCCCTCTACAACAAGAACCACAATGCAATGAGGGCATCGCCATGATGGAACCATCTACCCACCTCCACACTCCCTCTACAACAAGAACCACAATGCAATGAGGGCATCGCCATGATGGAACCATCTACCCACCTCCACACTCCCTCTACAACAAGAACCACAATGCAATGAGGGCATCGCCATGATGGAACCATCTACCCACCTCCACACTCCCTCTACAACAAGAACCACAATGCAATGAGGGCATCGCCATGATGGAGCCATCTACCCACCTCCACACTCCCTCTACAACAAGAACCACAATGCAATGAGGGCATCGCCATGATGGAACCATCTACCCACCTCCACACCCCCTCTACAACAAGAACCACAATGCAATGAGGGCATCGCCATGATGGAACCATCTACCCACCTCCACACTCCCTCTACAACAAGAACCTCAATGCAATGAGGGCATCGCCATGATGGAACCATCTACCCACCTCCACACTCCCTCTACAACAAGAACCACAATGCAATGAGGGCATCGCCATGATGGAACCATCTACCCACCTCCACACTCCCTCTACAAGAAGAACCACAATGCAATGAGGGCATCGCCATGATGGAACCATCTACCCACCTCCACACTCCCTCTACAACAAGAACCACAATGCAATGAGGGCATCGCCATGATGGAACCATCTACCCACCTCCACACTCCCTCTACAACAAGAACCACAATGCAATGAGGACATCGCCATGATGGAACCATCTACCCATCTCCACACTCCCTCTACAACAGGAACCACAATGCAATGAGAACATCGCCATGATGGAACCATCCACCCACCTCCACACTCCCTCTACAATAAGAACCTAAATACAATGAGGGCATGATGGAACCATCTACCCAGCTCCACACTCCCTCTGCAACAAGAACCACAAGGCAATGAGGGCATCGCCATGATGGAACCATCTACCCACCTCCACACTCCCTCTACAACAAGAACCTCAATGCAATGAGGGCATCGCTATTATGGAACCATCTACCCACCTCCACACTCCCTCTACAACAAGAACCACAATGCAATGAGGACATCGCCATGATGGAACCATCTACCCACCTCCACACTCCCTCTACAACAAGAACCACAATGCAATGAGGGCATGATGGAACCATCTACCCAGCTCCACACTCCCTCTACAAAAAGAACCTCAATGCAATGAGGACCTCGTCATGATGGAACCATCTACCCACTTCCACACTCCCTCTACAACAATAACCTCAATGCAATGAGGACCTCGCCATGATGGAACCATCTACCCACCTCTACACTCCCTCTACAATAAGAACCTCAATGCAATGAGGACCTCGTCATGATGGAGCCATCTACCCACCTCCACACTCCCTCTACAATAAGAACCTCAATGCAATGAGGACCTCGTCATGATGGAGCCATCTACCCACCTCCACACTCCCTCTACAATAAGAACCTCAATGCAATGAGGACCTAGTCATGATGGAACCATCTACCCACCTCCACACTCCCTCTACAATAAGAACCTCAATGCAATGAGGACCTCGTCATGATGGAGCCATCTACCCACCTCCACACTCCCTCTACAATAAGAACCTCAATGCAATGAGGACCTCGTCATGATGGAGCCATCTACCCACCTCCACACTCCCTCCACAATAAGAACCTCAATGCAATGAGGACCTAGTCATGATGGAACCATCTACCCACCTCCACACTCCCTCTACAATAAGAACCTCAATGCAATGAGGACCTCGTCATGATGGAACCATCTACCCACCTCCACACGCTCTCTACAACAAGAACCTCAATGCAATGAGGACATCGTCATTATAGAACCATCTACCCACCTCCACACTTCCTCTACAACAAGAACCTCAATACAATGAGGACATCGTCATGATGGAACCACCTACCCACCTCCACACTCACTCTACAATAAGAACCTCGATGCAGTGAGGTGTGACCATAATGAATCAAGCCGCCCACATTAAAAAAACCTCTACAATAAAACCTGGCAAACACTACATTGTGGGCGTGACCTTGAAGAATCCACACGTTCACTTTCAAAAGGATAAGTATTTCACATACCTCTTTACAATCCCTAACAAGAGGGGTTTTACAGTATCTAAGCGGAATACAGTCGTGATAAAATCATCCCACATTCCACGCAGTACGCCATGAGATCTACAATCACACTTAACTTCCACGCGATCAGACCCCTGATGAAGGCACTGAGGGTCATTTTGGCAGTACTTTGTATTCTATGAGATCTATAATTACACTTACCTTCCACGCGATCTGACCCCCCAATGAAGGCACTGAGGGCCCTCTTGGCAGTACTTTGTATTCTATGAGATCTATAATTACACTTACCTTCCACACGATCTGACCACCAATGAAGGCACTGAGGATCCTTTTGCACAATACTTTGTACTCTATGACTCTATAATTACACTTACCTTCCACGCGATCTGACCCCCCAATGAAGGCACTGAGGGTCCTTTTGCGCAGTACTTTGTACTGTATGAACTCTTGCTCCTCCCTTGTGTTGATACTGACCAATAGGCCACCGTGCTGGTAACATTGGTCCCGCCCACCGTTAGCAGTGATTGACAGGTCAGAAAAGAACTTGTACTGATGACCTTCAAGTTCTGACCACTCGTCTGACCACACAAGGTCAGCTGAAATAAACAAATACGAGAATCATGAAAAGCTTTGACTGGTTACAAAATAAAAAAGGCGTTATAGCAATAAACAAAATAATAATAATAATAATAATAATAATAATAATAATAATAATAATAATAATAATAATAATAATAATAATAATAATAATAATAATAATAATAATAATAAGCGTGAATTGATGACCATAATGTCTGCGCAGACAAGGTCATCAGAATAAAAACGAAATCTAATAAATCTAAGAACCATGAACTTGCATTGAATACTTGTATGCTCTTGCGATTCAGACTTGAGCAGCATAATTGGTATGAGAAGCTAAGATGTCTTTTACTTTAATTCACATTTTCAGCAATATTAGATTTTAAACCAAACATGTACAAAACTCGTTTAAGTTTCAGGGGATTTTATGTGGTGGAGCTGTTAATAATTTGGAAATAAAATTGAATATATTCAAATCAAGCGGAAAGAGATAACTAAGACATTTATGACGATTTCAAATTGAAAATAACCCTTTGTTCTCTTGGTTTATATAACACCTCAGCAGTTTAACCCTTTAACCGCCAAATTATTCAATTTGAATTTTCACCCACGTGAAATTGTGTCTCGCTGACGCGATCCACAACTTCAAGTGAGTGAAAATTATTCAGATTTGACAAAATGGAGGTCAACTGTTTTCAAATATTGCTGATTGATGTCACATTTTATCTTCAACATATCTAAAAGGTGGTACTTAATGTGCTAATAAAAAATGAAAAACCGAATAAATGCGACACCGGCGGTTAAAGGGTTAAATTAACGTATCGTGTTTGCTGAGTAGGTGTAAGCTCATCAGAAAATGTGAATGACACAATTGACAGAATTAGCTTGTCATTTCACATGGAAAGGTGAACTTTTCTGAAGATAGTCAACGGTCATTATCACGTGTGAGGGAGTAACAAGTAAAAAGTGTCAGCTTGGTGTAAAAATATCATATCCGACTGCTTACAAAATGGCAGATGCGACCTTTTGATATGTGATAAAATACTAACTTACGTTTACAGGCTTGATAGAAGTCATAGCAGCAGTTTTCATACTGATCACAAGCGTCATTACAGTAACAGGGCCGACCTGGGAAGTAAGCCTCTTCACAACGGTCAACACAAGAGGCTGTCAGCGGCTGGCCGGCGTCATCTGGATTATAAAATAAAACAAATGAACTATGTGAATAAACACACTTTACAATCCGTCCATTGGGGTTTCTCCACAGCGGTCCACACAGGAGGCTGTCAACGGCTGACCGGCATCATCTGCATTATAAAAAAGAACAAAATAAACTGTGTGATTAAACACACTTTACAACGACCGTCCAGAATGGGGCTTCTTCGCAGCGGTCCACGCAGGAGGCTGTCAACGGCTAACCGGCATCATCTAGATTATAAGATAAAACAAAATAATCTATGTGATTAAACACACTTTACAAAACCCGTCCATTGGGGTTTCTCCACAGCGGTCCACGCAGGAGGCTGTCAACGGCTGACCGGCATCATCTGAATTATAAAATAAAACAAATGAACTATGTGATTAAATACACTTTACAATACCCGTCCATTGGGGCTTCTCCACAGCGGTCAACAGAGAAGGCTGGCAGCGGCTGATCGGCGTCATCTGAATTATATAATAAAACAAAATTCACTATGTGATTAAACACATATTACAGCACCCGTCCAATGAGACTTCTTCACAGCGGTCAATACAGAAGGCTGTCAACGGTTGACCGGCGTCATCTGTGGGGTAAAATACATATATCCCTTAAAGTTCTCATCCCGCCAACTCCTAGGGCTAATATAAATTGAGATAGTAGGTGACTCGCTGAAAATGCAGTAGGTTTAGAGCAGTAAGTGACACAAGACGTACAGTGATGTTTATTTCATTTTATTCCAAAATGTTACACCATGACATCACACACAATTGACTGATATTGACTCTACGAGAGCTATGGCAAAAATGATATTACAATTCACCTTCTGTGCCTTCACGCAAAAACTAGCTAAAGGCTGGTGACTAATATGAGACGCACCAGCCCTTGCAGCTAATCCATGAAAGCCACCGCGAGATTCCATTGGCCGCCAGCTCACGTCTGTCCAAACAATGACAATCAGAATTCGTCACACATCCCAAATACCATGGATGAGTAGATTTATCATGCAGATACTCTTTTTAGCATGGTATCATCTTGTCTTCTAATGAGCCGTCATCAAACACATATGACGACCAGTTTTCGCATATTCAGCTATCCTCAGAGTGTATTAGTTTTCATCCAAGTCATCCAAGTCCAAATGGAAATGGATACGTTTGTTAATTTTATTTAAAAAATACCAGCGATATTTTAAATTCCAAAGGTCAACGCTTTCATTTTTGAAAGAAGATTATGCAGGTCAATTTTTTCCCAGACAAAAGTCTTGAGTAAATTCGAGTACTGGCTTTCTGAGGTCGAGCACACTACCTTCCAAGAATATTGAATCAGCCTCTTTTGTGGTTATAATGATTCACTCCTACTGGTATAAGTAGACACCATACTTATTACAATATTAAGCCTGAAATGGGCGGCAAATGAGAAAAATATATTGCAATTATTAAACAATTCCATGAAAAAATCGTTCTGAAACGCCTAGGTTTTAGAATTCAGAAATGTAAAATAATGCTTCGAAGCATCGCTAGGGTTTAAAGGGTTATGAGCTAAAAGGGCATCACTTATTCTGGTGTCTATCAATACCGCATAGTGTGTTTTGTCTAGATTCAGATTGGGAACCAAGTAACGTCAATCAGGAACATCTTAAGACAAAATAAATACATGGGGTTTAGTCATACTTTGTGAATGAACTATTTTATCTGTTTATTGTACTCATAAAACACTTAATATAATATATGTAACTTTATGACATTGTCACCAAACAGACGCAAATATGATTTAATGTATACTAACATGAACAATCTGTTCGTGAATAAATGTGCAAAAAAGATAACTTGAAGTGGGTGAAAAATTGAAAAAAAAAACATTGTTGTTACTGAAACAGTTGCATGAAAATTTTCGCTCTAAAAACTGTAGGTGTAGGGGATGAAATTATTCTTTAGGGATGCAACATGCTGCTTGGATGAATCGTGAGGGCTTAACCCTTTCAGGCCTAAATTTACCATTGTCACCTTCATCCACTACAAGCCGCGAATTGCTGCCGCAATTCTCGACTTGTAGTGGATTAAGATGATTTAATGTGGATTAAAAATTGAAGAAAATTGTTATGTGTTGGTAAAGCAGTTTCATGGAAATTTTGGTTCTAAAACCCCTAGTTGTGGGAAAATTAAGTGTGTTTTCAGGGATGTAAAATGATGCTTAGATGCATCGTGAGGGCTTAAAGAGTGTTAATAAGAGTGTTGATCAGACTAGGCTGAAGGCAGGTTAATTATAGTGTATTATGTAAATACAGTTCAGCTGTAGATATGTAGTGCACATTGTGATGCACTGCATTCATACATAAACCTTGTAGTCAGACGGAGATACAGATATTTTATTGACATAAAGAAACGTCATTACAGACTTATTTGTCATAAAAATGAATATGTGTACATATATATACAAGATGGTTAATTTGCTGAAAAAACACGACAATTTACATGGCATCACATACAGAATTAAAATTATGTTAAATGGTATTGCCATAGTAAAACATGGTAGTATTTTGCAAAGAGTGAGATGTGGTTTTGAGTTTGCGCCTCTGCCCAAGTGTAGTGCAGCATGTGACATACCCTCTTTTCGTTGGATGGGTGTCGATAACTACACTTAAAACACACCACTACATTATTTTCTTTGTCCGACCACGACATTCTAAGCCGGGAATGGAGAGTTATTGTTCATCAAGTACAGATGGTACTATAATCAGTCAGCCGCGACCGAACTGTTGATTATGAGGGATTTTCATTGTGGTTGGATGTGCTTTAAGTCAGTTAAAACCTTCGGAGCCTTCGGCCTCGGCCCTTTTCAAAGCCAAGAATATAGAGCTCCACGGGCTTTATCTTATTCTGTGAAACTCAATGACCTCGACCTCTTTAGTTTTCTCCGAGCTGGCTAATACAATGAAGTATGGGGGATGGGACTTATATAACCTTGTTTTCACCGAGTGACGTCACTGCGTTTCACAGAATGAAGTATGGGGGAGGGAGTGTTATATAACCTTGTTTTCATCGAGGGACGTCACTGCGTTTCACAGAATGAAGTATGAGGGAGGGGGTGTTATATAACCTTGTTTTCACCGAGTGACGTCACTGCGTTTCACAGAATACTTAGGCCTGTGCCTCTTGCTATTATTTATATTGCTCCGTCTCTTTTCAGATACCCTCAAGCGGGTCGAAATTTAATTATCCCTTTAAAGCTTAAATTCACCATTGTAATCTTCTACCACTACAAGCCGCGAGTTGCTTTCGCAATTCTTGACTTGTAGTGGATAAAGTTGACTTGAAATGGGTGCAAATCAAAAAAATATATTGTTATTGTCAAACAGTTCCATGAAAATTTTAGCTCTTCTAGGAAATTAGGTAATTATTCAAAATGCAAAATGATGATTTGATGCATCGTGAGGCTTTAAAGGGTTCAGATAAATTAGACGACGTGGCCAAAACTGAACTCACCTGATGTAGAAACAACAATACATGAAACAGATGACGTTTTGTATTTATTGGCATCGAAATTCGAATAGAAAATCAAACTTAGGAATTTTTTTTAAACTATTAGTTAAGCGTTGCGAGCCAGATTTAACAAATATGAGCAATTTTCACCCAAGTGATTCTCAACTTCAAGTCGGCGAAAATTTTGATAAGATTATAGGTCAACTTAGGGGGCCACCATTAGATTCCCAGGGGGGGGGGGCAGGAGTATTTGTCGCGGGCAAATTATTTATGTATGTCATAGCTATCATTGTGGTACTACCTGTTTATATATTTACAGATCTCCATGAGTCATGCGGGGATTATGAGTTTGCGTGTGGTGACGGTGCCTGTCTCCTGGTAGACCATGTCTGTCACAGCTATCACCTGTTTATGTTATTTACAGATCACCATGAGTCGTGCGGGGATTATGAGTTTGCGTGCGGTGACGGTGCCTGTCTCCTGGTAGACCATGTCTGTCACAGTTATCATTGTGGTGCTACCTGTTTATATATTTACAGATCTCCATGAGTCATGCGGGGATTATGAGTTTGCGTGCGGTGACGGTGCCTGTCTCCTGGTAGACCATGTCTGTCACAGTTATCATTGTGGTGCTACCTGTTTATGTAATTTACAGATCTTCATGAGTCATGCGGGGATTATGAGTTTGCATGAGGTGACGGTGCCTGTCTCCTGGGAGACCATGTATGTCACAGCTATCATTGTGGTACTACCTGTTTATATATTTACAGATCTTCATGAGTCATGCGGGGATTATGAGTTTGCATGAGGTGATGGTGCCTGTCTCCTGGGAGACCATGTATGTCACAGCTATCATTCCGGTATCACCTGTTTATATATTTACAGATCTTCATGAGTTATGCAGGGATTATGAGTTTGCGTGTGGTGACGGTGCTTGTATAGACCATGTGTGTGACGGCTATCAGTGTGGTATTGCACAGCTAGCACCTGTTTATGTAATTTACAGATCTTCATGAGTCTTGCGGGGATTATGAGTTTGCGTGCGGTGACAGTGCCTGTCTCCTGGTAGACCATGTCTGTCACAGTTATCATTGTGGTACTACCTGTTTATATATTTACAGATCTCCATGAGTCATGCGGGGATTATGAGTTTGCGTGTGGTGAGGGTGGCTGTCTCCTGGTGGACCATGTGTCATAGCTATCATTGTGGTACTACCTGTTTATATATTTACAGATCTCGATGAGTCATGCGGGGATTATGAGTTTGCGTGTGGTGACGGTGCCTGTCTCCTGGTGGACCATGTGTCATAGCTATCTTTGTAGTACCATCTGTTTATATATTTTCAGATCTCCATGAGTCATGCGGGGATTATGAGTTTGCGTGCGGTGACGGTGCCTGTCTCCTGGTGGACCATGTGTCATAGCTATCTTTGTAGTACCATCTGTCTATATATTTACAGATCTCCATGAGTCATGCGGGGATTATGAGTTTGCGTGCGGTGACGGTGCCTGTCTCCTGGTGGACCATGTGTCATAGCTATCTTTGTAGTACCATCTGTCTATATATTTACAGATCTCCATGAGTCATGCGGGGATTATGAGTTTGCGTGTGGTGACGGTGCCTGTCTCCTGGTGGACCATGTGTCATATCTATCTTTGTAGTACCACCTGTTTATGTTATTTACAGATCTCCATGAGTCATGCGGGGATTATGAGTTTGCGTGCGGTGACGGTGCCTGTCTCCTGGTGGACCATGTGTCATAGCTATCTTTGTAGTACCACCTGTTTATGTTATTTACAGATCTCCATGAGTCATGCGGGGATTATGAGTTTGCATGTGGTGACCGTGCCTGTCTCCTGGTGGACCATGTATGTCACAGCTATCAGTGTGGTACCACCTGTTTATATATTTACAGATCTACATGAGTCATGCGGGGATTATGAGTTTGCATGTGGTGACCGTGCCTGTCTCCTGGTGGACCATGTATGTCACAGCTATCAGTGTGGTACCACCTGTTTATATATTTACAGATCTACATGAGTCATGCGGGGATTATGAGTTTGCGTGTGGTGACGGTGCCTGTCTCCTTGTGGACCATGTCTGTGACGGATCACCTGATTGTGCTGACTCATCAGATGAAGCCACCTGTGGTAGGTAATGCATAGATGCAACAAATTTAGCCAAACTTACTGGCTGGTAAACGTGTGTTGCATAAATGTAGTATATATTTGACGAAAATTTGTGTCATTTTATGGTTACGTTCATTGACGAATGACGACGGAAATTTCCGTCATGTATGGTAGTGAAAAGGTTAAGTCAGTTAAAACCTTCGGAGTTTTCGGCCTCGGCCCTTTTCAAAGCCAAGAATATAGAGCTCCACGGGCTTTATCCTATTCTGAAACTCAATGACCTCGACCTTCTTTGTTTTCACCGAGCTGGCTAATACAATGAAGTATGGGGGAGGGTTCTTATATAACCTTGTTTTCACCGAGTGACGTCACTGCGTTTCACAGAATGAAATATGGGGGATGGAGTGTTATATAACCTTGTTTTCATCGAGGGACGTCACTGCGTTTCACAGAATGAAGTATGAGGGGGGGGGGGGTGTTATATAACCTTGTTTTCACCGAGTGACGTCACTGCGTTTTACAGAATACTTAGGCCTGCGCCTCTTGCTATTATCGCGATATTATGAATAATAAAAGTGCAGAAAGCCGGGCAATCCCCCACAATCACTTAGTCAGTACAGCCACATAGGCAGGTCCAGCTCTTTGATCACCTTGATCGGCCACGGACCTTTCAATCTAATATAAACGGTTCTATTCCAGGCAGTGACAGTTCTAACAGTGTAACATATACCCAATAAACCACGAGTCGTGTCATTAATGCTTACTTAACACTGCATCATTCGTGTTGGCGTGACCTTAGACTATCATCTGCACCATTGTTACAGCCTCAAAACAATATTGGTTAAGCGCATTCCATTTGCAAGAGATCAGAGGTTTTGCACTGATGAAAGATGTCAATGAGTGCGCTTCCCGTGCACTGATGCTCTCTGCCTGAGATGTATATAAGCTGTTATTACCGTGGTAATGAACTAATGGATGGTTAACCGTCCCAGACCAAATACAAAGATAATCACAGAACAAAGTGACCACAGACATAACCACTGCTTCCTGCCTTTAATCTCATATAGTGCTGTACGGTTGTTAACTAATCCAGAAAAAATTAAAGGTCTACACAGAAATAATTATACTTTACTTAGCTGACAAGAGACAATGACGTTCAACAATGTGTGATTGTCGCAGACGATGGGACAACATTCAATCAACATTAGTTCAAAGTCTCGTGTATGCTTCGGAGTCACCTTTGATCTCATCGCTATCATGTAATTTTAGTGGGTGTAATTGTTTGATTGATTGATTGATTGATTGATTGATTGATTGATTGATTGATTGATTGATTGATTGATTGATTGATTGATTGATTGATTGATTGATTGATTGATTGATTGATTGATTGATTGATTGATTGATTGATTGATTGATTGATTGATTGATTGATTGATTGATTGATTGATTGATTGATTGATTGATTGATTGATTGATTGATTGATTGATTGATTGATTGATCGATCGATCGATTGATTGATTGATTGATTGATTGATTGATTGATTGATTGATTGATTGATTGATTGATTGATTGATTGATTGATTGATTGATTGATTGATTGATAGAGATTGATTGATTGATTGATTGATTGATTGATTGATTGATTGATTGATTGATTGATTGATTGATTGATTGATTGATTGATTGATTGATTGATTGATTGATTTATTGATTGATTGATTGATTGATTGATCGATTGATTGATTGATTGATTGGGTTTTTCATTTCTATCATTCCTGTATTGAAAAGAAAACAGTCGATCGACTTCTAAATAAATGGTTATAGCCATCTCAATGAACAACGTTTGTATTTACTCATAGGATCAAGTCACAGATGCCATAACCATCATAGATTTAGGTCAAACTACAGCTAGAGTGTTTCTTTTATGTGTTTTTAAACTGATGAATGCCGCTCTCAGTTTTCCCACTTAAAGTGGTTTATTTATATCTAGTCGTAGGTGCTGGAAAGAGATATTTTACAAACCCTGGCCAGGCCGCTTTTAACTTGACTTTACATGAAGCTGTCTTCCATATTTCCAGTAGAACCTGTAGTTTTACCATGCTGGTGCTGGTGGTGTAGCTAATAGGATGTATGGACATATAAAATTTCCATAATTTTATTGTTTTTGTATAACAAGGCACATATTCAAAAATATATCGTGAATTGCAAATCCAAGAGTGTAAGAATAACACGACCAACAATTTCCTTTCCTTGCTAATTAAACTAGTTTTTATTTATTTAGAACATTTCACTTAATAAATCAATTTACTTAAACATGTAAATAAGCGTGATTTTCAAACTTAGGTACTTAAAATAACTATTTTCTTTATATGAACATCCACATAAACGAACAAAAAAACCTTTGATGATTTTTTCAGTAGAAGAGCTGGGAGATTCAGGATTAAATATGCAAATAATTTATGACAGACGAAACATCATGCTAGATGTAAATTCCCTCCATTTAACTATCACTATTGACCATTTCACTTGGCGGTTTTATAACAATTTTTAGCATTCTTAATAGAATAAATGTATGTATGTAAATATACACTTTTGAAAACACCTTTTTATCAGGTATTTTAGCTACCCCAATAATAATTAATGGGTATTTTACATACCCCAATAATTCCTGTCTTTTAGTTAAGAATGAAGAAAAACTAAAAGACGGAAATCTACCAATTGGGGGCTTTAAATGTATGTACATTTGTTTATTTATTTTTGAAAGGGATTGAACAAAACACTCAACTATCTACTGCATGCATCATCACTACTTCCTCTGGAAAGCTCATAAACATATTACTAAATATATTTAGTTTTATAATTAAATATTTACACTATACCCAACAGACAGACAAATATTTACACTGTACCCAACAGACAGGCAGACATATGTTTTACCGACGTAGATAAAAGTCATTAAATATATGCACATGTATATACAAGATGGTCAGTTTGGTAAAATCACATGACAACATATATGCTGTCGTATCTATAAATAAATCATGTTCAATTGCGTTCTAACTGTTCGTGACTCACCTATAATATTATGTTCAAGAATTGTTTTTCAATAATCTAGTTCTATTTTAACTGAAATTCCAGCCAATTCAGAGATATTCAGACATGCAAATGTAGCTGAACCCTTTGCAAACACCACGTGGTGACTAATAAACAATATATCCTGGGACGGAAATCGCTTTATGAAATGATGGAGACGTATTTTATCGAAATACCTGTGACTGCATATTGGCAAATTATCCATATTGTCGTGGGCCTGCTCAGCACCACGCCCTCAACTTAGTAAGTCGTGGACCTATCTTTTTAGCGTAGAGAGAGTGAATTAATAAGTGAATAATTATTGCACAATCATGGCAACATCGCAACTGAAGGAAGCCCGAAGTCGGGTCTATGCCCTGTTAGGGTCAGTTGTCAGATACAGCAATGTCGGCTACAAAATATGTCCGCAAAAATAAAGTCGCCCACAAGATATGTCCGGAAAAAACGAAGAAAGAAATTTCCGCCACAAGGTAATTTATGTCCAGAAAAAAAAACGAAAAGAGGAGTGTCCGACACAAGGTATGTCCGCAAAACGAAATGTCCGCCACTAGATATTTTCGTTACAAGATATGACAACAACAAAAAAAACACAAAAAGAAATGACCCATGGGCTGTTTTCTAGTATTGCTGTGTCAATGTTGAGTTGTTTCACACCAAACAAGAAACGTTGAATCAATTTTGGGTTAATGCTGGGCCAGCATCGTAGACGGTGGACGAATATCAAGCCAAAAGTGGTTCAATGTTGTGTCGTCGTGAATTGCTGATGTATTAGACAGACCATCAATATTCTAGTTGAACTTATTTGTGACTCTGACCTACATCATAACATTTTGAGTAATCGATGATTTTTTTACATAATTTCTGTTGCGAATAATTTTATTACTAAAATAAGTCTGCTGTTTTACACGTTAACATTACTTAGTGTTCAAGATAGCACCATGTGCTTTAAGTGAAGATACCTTGTCGCCTAAATATTTATATAATTTTAATAAGCCATTTTGAAAATTAATGCACATATTTAGATTTTTAAATTGTCCAGCAGTGGAGATCAGTCGTCACAAGAAAGACACACATGCTTAATAAACTCAAAGCAAACTGTAGACATTGAACAATTGTTGGCTCAATGTTGTGCCAGCGTCGCAGTCTTGTGTTTGTGACCCTTTTCGATTGCCTTTATTCAAAATAATAATGAGGACAATTGTAATTGATTTGAGAGATTTTTAAAAAATATAATACTGGTCCAGTTGAAACAAATTGTATGCAATTCTATTGTACATCCTTAACTAAACAATTCCCATTTTTTACCTAAAATAGTTTGCATTATAAATTTTGTAACTGCGAACTAAATAAATCTGCGATTGCAAATCGCATTTTTCCTACCTTGAGCCATAGTCAAATGAAAAAAACATACAGCGTAAAGCATTACACCAACAAGGTGAGTCATCGCGATGAGGTATAGGTGGGCCCCACCTGCATGTACAAGTGGTCCAGCTCTCTCAGATATGACAAATGACACAGGGCTGGCGCGAACCAGCCTGATAAATCTCTCAGAGTCTCCAATGCCGTGCGCAGTAACTATTATGACAGCTCAGCTCCTCCCACTTACTCCAAGCGATGTTAACGTAGGTTCAATGCTGGCTTAATGCTGGGCCGGTGTCTAAGACGCTGGCCCAGCATTGATCCAACACTGATATAAATGTTTATCACCATAATAGATCTGGGAGCAGTGCTGAGGAAGTTGGATCTGCTTTCAGCCAACAATGAGATGGCGCCGCGGGTTTTTATCCTAACGAGGACATATTCGATTGCTAATAGAGGTCGGCACCGTCTAGGCCCAGGGGAGTGAACAATGAATGAATGAGGGCAGGGCTCCTGGTAACATGATTAGATCCCTGTTCTCTGTATTATGCTTTCAAAGATACAAAATATTTTTTTCTGCGTCCACCCGTAAATATCTAATATTGTTGGGAGGAGCCTCTGTGACAGAAAAGTAGAGTGCTCAACCTAAGACGACCTTGTTACAAGCTCTGAAGGGCTGCATACACACTTTTGAATGACATGAATGGAAATAAAGGCTTAAAAAATATCGTTAAGAGGCGCCGCACATGCGAATCAAGTTCATTATCTTTGTCCATTTACCGTTCCAATTCGTGGAACGAGGAGGCCGTGACACACGGGATTTAAGATGGAAAAGCTTGGCCGAAATATAAGGTCTTTAATTTTCGAAATGACTGTCAAGATTAATATTTTTTCATTTCTGGAGGGATACGACTCCTAAGCTATTCAGGGATATTACTCTGAGGTCGCTATCAAGTAGATTTATGCGATAATGTCGTATTCTTAAGTCTACGTTCAACAATTTAATATCTAATTATCTCTGGACACCATTACAAGTGCAAAATTATAAACACCGAGTCATCTACCCGAATAATTATTTCACTCGTTTTAAGCTATGAATCGTTTCCACAACTCTCACCTCACAGTGAATGAAAACTACCCAATGTTAAATGTGTAAGTTTTAAACCTTTTAAATGCGGGAAACCACTTTAGACATCAGAATATGACGTCTATAGCGTCTATAGACGTCAGACTCTGACGTCTATAGACGCTATAGACGCCATACTCTGACGTCTATAGCGTCTATAGACGCCAGACTCTGACGTCTACAGTCAATCCCCGCAATGAAAGAGTAAAATATTAACAGTGGTCGTAGACCGTCGTAGACCCATAACATAGGTATTCAAGTGAAGCGGAAAGAACTAAATGAGATATTTAGAATTATTTCATATTAAAAAAACCTTTGGTCTTTTGGTTTATATAAAACAAAATATTTCATCGCTTTTAAGGTTGAAAATGTATGTCTTATTTATTCGAGGGGTGTAGACTAATGGCTGACTCATTCGATGGGGTGTATTATAATCTATGACATTACTGTCTTTAATGATATATTTCATGACGTACATAAGAGTCACTAGAAGGTAAAGAATCATTTTGCATCTCTGAAAAAAGTTTTAATTTTCTACAACTGATGGGTTTTAGAACGAAAAATGTTCTTGGAACTGTTTATTAATAACAATAGTTTTTTTCATTTGCCACCCACTTTAAGTCATTTTCATCCACTATAAGACGAGAATTGCGACAGCAATTCGCGGCTTGTAGTGGATGAAAATGACAATGGTAAATTCAGGCTTCAAAGGGTTAAGTAGGGTATTCTTACTTAGTGTTTTGTCGGGGGTAAGATGATGCATACTGTTGTGTAACCCGATCACAGTATAGGTCATAGAGGAGATCTGAGCAGATTGAAACATAGGCGATGATATCACGATAGCACATTAAAGAGGAGAGCTGGCAAATTGAAACACCAAGGTCTTCATCTATTTTTGATACATGAGGAGTGCAGATGTTTGACAGCGTAATGTACCCTGTAATTAATATGCCTGATCGAAACTTTCCATTTCAGATCAATCCATGGCTCTTCAGTATAACATATCAATCTGCATCTCAGCCATTAACATTCCCCGCTAAGGGCGTCTATAATCCTTATCAATACTTTTATTAGCAGATTAAATATTACTACAGATGACAAAATGTTTGTTTCAACAATTTTCTGGTCTGAAACATTAGATATTTCACCCACTTAAAGTTGTGGGTCGCGGTAGCGGGACACAACCTCAAGCGGGTCGAAATTTAATTATCCCTTTAAAGCTTGAATTTACCATTGTAATCTTCAACCACTACAAGTCGTGAATTGCTTTCGCAATTCTCGACTTGTAGTGGATAAAGTTGACTTGAAATGGGTGGCAAATCAAAAAAATATATTGTTATTGTCAAGCAGTTCCATGAAAATTTTAGCTCTGAAACCTCTGTTTTTTTAGGAAATTAGGTAATTATTTAAAATGCAAAATGATGATTTGATGCATCGTGGGGCTTTAAAGGGTTCAGACAAATTAGACCACGTAGCCAAAACTGAACTCACCTGATGTAGAAACAACAATACATGAAACAGATGACGTTTTGTATTTATTTTCACCCACGTGTTTCACAACTTCAAGTCGGGGAAAATTTACATAGGATAAATTACAAAGGTCAACGTAAAACAATTTTGTATCTGCTTCTGACGCCGCATACAGATGACAAAACACGGTATATTAATTATGTATACGTTGGTGGAGAACAACACGACGTGTCACATGGGGAACAAAGCTGCCATCCTGTAATATCAGAAACACTTTATGGCCACCGGCAATCACCTTATGAACTCAGATGGTTTAACCTTTTAACTGCCGGGGCCGCATATATTCGGGTTTTCATATCATTTTATTAGCACATTAAGTACCATATTTTAAATATGTTAAAGATAAAATGTGAATTCAACAAGCAATATTTAAAAACAGTTGACCTCCATTTTGTCAAATCTGAATAATTTTCACTCACTTGAAGTTGTGGATCGCGTCAGTGAGACACAACTTCAAGTGGGTGAAAATTCAAATTGAATAATTTGGCGGTTATAGGCTCAAAGCAGTGAAATGTTTTGTCAATATCTCGTATTTGTTGATACATTTCTCAAGGTATCTGTCTGTGATTCAAAATTCAATGAAATTACAAAGTATAATTTAAATATGTTTCAGTTCTCCTCAAATCGGGCCAAGTGTAGAGCTTTCCTTGCTGACGTAGACCCTATTATTTGTGGCACATTCACCCGCGCTCATATATCACGCCGCCCGCTAGTGGTGATATAAGAGAGGACTGACTGTCCCAATGTTGGGCTAATGTTGATTCAACGATCCACAACTTCAAGCAGGCGAAAAATACTGATATTTTGTTCAATTTGAGATCATAACGATACATGTTTGCCTCATTCAATTCAAATTACAGTGATATAACCTGCTAATAAAACCGATTGAATAGACTAAAGTCGTTGTTAGACTACAATTATTCAAGTATTTTTTTAGCGCAAGATTTTCGGTGGTTTCTCAGGCAATTGTCAACCGATTTTCTTGAATTTAGCAAAACGCTATTTTCTAGTAAAATCCCGACAGCCCTTCAAAATTTCAGAAACATCTTTCGATTATATTAGCAGTTAGATCATTTTAAATTGTAGGTTTGAGACAGAGCTTCTTCAATAGGTCTATAGAGAGATGTCATAATTGCCAATCTACAACATGAAAAAAGGTATAACTTACTCCATATAATTTAACGACATTCAGAGATGTAACGATTGTTTAGACAAGTAGTGTGGGCCCATTTTCATGAAACTCTGTTGAGAAGTATAGGTTAAGCCCAAGGGGCTCTACATTCTTAGTTTTGAAAAAGGCCGAGATGGTTTTAACTGACTTAAAACACATCCGACCATGATGCAAATCACTTATAATCAACAGTTCGGTCATGCTTGACTGATTATAGCACTATATGCCTAACATGATAATTGGTCTGTACTTGATCAACAATCACTCTCCTTTCCCAGCTTATAATGTCGTGGTCGGACAAAGAAAATAATGTAGTAGTGTGTTTTAATTGACTGAGAAATCAGCGATAACCATGCGCTACTAGATAATTCTGGCCTAGACTATAGTGAAGTATTGTATCAATATATTATAGCCCTTACGAAATAATGTTTTGTGGCATTTTATGTGACTTTTTGGGTTTGCTGGGTTACCCTATCTGCGCCAAGGAACCAGCCTCCAAAGAATATTAGTTAACCATTTCAACGCCGGTCCCGAAAATATTCGGTTTTTTATTTTTTTATTAGCACATTAAGTACTACATTTCAAACATGTTGAAGATAATAGTTGACATCAATCAGCGAGATTTGAAAAGATTTGACCTCCATTTTATCAAATCTGAATATTTTTCACTCACTTGAAGTTGTGGATCGCGTCAGCGAGACACAACTTCAAGTGGGTGAAAATTACAATTGAAAAATTTGGCGATTAAAGGGTTAATCGTTTCCCATTTATTAATTCTGAACATGTAGTGAATAAATTTGACTTGAAGTAGATTAGAAATGAAATAAAAACATCCTTCTTATTGAAAACGTTCCACAAAACGTTTGTTCCAAACCCCCTAGGTGTAGCAAATTAAGCCATTTTTCAGAGATGTAAAACTATACATCGTGAGGGTTTAAAGAGATAAAAGTAATGAAACAAGTCTCCCTATTATTTACACTCAATGTATTTAGCAAGTTAAGCGGATACACAGTTAAGTGGACATGACGTTGCCTTAAATGATAAGTATGGCAACACCTAGAGCCAGTGAACAGTTGGTTTGATATTATACTGTCATATTATTTTATTCTATGATTTTAATTCACTAGTATGGTTGACAGGCATTGTAGAGGTCGTCTAGACCTTTTCCCGTCAACCAAAGTTAAAAACATGTTAAAAAAAATACTGAATTTATAATAATGACAATGTACCATTTTTGCATGGTTTTAACTGGAAGTCAAATAAACATATAAACATAAACATTTAGCAATGTGTTCCATTTACAACAGCAGCAAAGAATAGACTCTCTCTCCAAATTTTCGGAACATCCAAATACCCTTCTCCTTCAGATCGGTTATTGCGAGCTGATATGTAGGGGGTTAATAAGCCTTTGGTTTACGAAGGAACCGTGTCATATATTTATGCATGTCATAGTTATGCAGACCACCTTGCCATTATTGTATGAACTTCATATTTAGCACAACCATAGGCCTTGACCCATGCAGTGGCCCATGGGCATTTAAATTTAAATTAAACTATTGGGGGAGCGTTCCTGGTGAACAAGATGTTTAACCTTTTAAGCCCTTACGATGCATTAATGCATCATTTTACATCCCTGTAAACATAACTAATTTTCCTACAACTAAGGGTTTTATACTGAAAATTTTCCTGAAATTGTTTTACCAATTCATGGCAATTTTCTTTAATTTTTAAACCACATCAATCATCTTTATCCACTACAAGTCGAGAATTGCGACAGCAATTCGCGGCTTGTAGTGGATGAAGATGACAATGGTAAAGTCAGGCTTGAAAGGGTTAAAAAATATTTATTAATGCCGGCCTAGCATCGCAACTCAGCGGTCCCAGCGAACACGATACAGAAGGACGAGATGGTGGCCAAGTGTGCCACACTCTTCTAGAGCAGCGCACAAAATGTAAGCGACAGGCTATCTAGTTTTTATGACATGACTCTATGCAGTCTTCATTGGGTCTCCCCTGTGGACTGATTCAGAAGTAATATAAGTCATAGAGTCCTAGCTGTGATCCATTGGTCCAGATCTTAGGCTGTTTGTTATTCCCATTTCTCATCAGTGCCCAACAATAGACTAATCCCGGGTGGCAGCGCATGCGTTCCCGGTTGGTGGCGTGGGATATCGCAGCGCATTGTCAAACAGCTGGATTTAACAACCACATAATACCAGGTGAGATTAGAAGCAGATCTTTGACAAGTGATTGGTCGAGATGGCCATCTCGACCAATCACACGTCAAAGATCTGTGTAACACTTATTTAGGATATCAGGCTGAGTCAAATAGCATGTGCTCACAATCAAAACATTTTTGGCCGATCAGCTAATATTGGGTTTAGTATCATGCAAATGTTCCCGTGGCGTATTGCGAAAGCAAAATCCACATTCATATAAGCAACCACATCTCGCAACTTATATTATTAAATTACCATAGGATATTGTGTTCATAGTCATTCATAGGCCAAACGAATTCCCATTGGATCCCTCTTTTTATCAAAATTATGGACCAGTTCCTGGATTTGAAGGGTGGAGAAAAGGCATATATACGAACATGCAGATTATATTGACATAGTAAAAGGCATTTCTGACTTATTAGTTATACACAAGATACATATAATCTTGTTAGATCTTAGGTTATTAATAAAATGTGTACATTATATCAATATTTTAAACCAGGCTAAGCGGCATATGTGTAAGGGCATTTTTTTAAGCATACATCATTAACCAATACAGCGCGGGGACCGACTTTAGACGTCAGAATCTGACGTCTGTAGACATCAGAATCTGACGTCTGTAGACGTCAAAATCTGACGTCTGTAGACGTCAGAATCTGACGTCTGTAGACGTCAGAATCTGACGTCTGTAGACATCAGAATCTGACGTCTGTAGACGTCAGAATCTGACGTCTGTAGACGTCAAAATCTGACGTCTGTAGACGTCAGAATCTGACGTCTGTAGACGTCAGAATCTGACGTCTGTAGACGTCAGAATCTGACGTCTGTAGCCGTCAGAATCTGACGTCTGTAGACGTCAGAATCTGACGTCTGTAGACGTCAGAATCTGACGTCTGTAGACGTCAGAATCTGACGTCTGTAGATCGATCGCCGCAAACCAGGCGAAGCGGCATATGTGTAAGGGCATTTTTTTAAGCATACATCATTAACCAATACAGCGCGGGGACCGAACGTCTGTAGACATCAGAATCTGACGTCTGTAGACGTCAGAATCTGACGTCTGTAGACATCAGAATCTGACGTCTGTAGACGTCAGAATCTGACGTCTGTAGACGTCAGAATCTGACGTCTGTAGACGTCAGAATCTGACGTCTGTAGACGTCAGAATCTGACGTCTGTAGACGTCAGAATCTGACGTCTGTAGACGTCAGAATCTGACGTCTGTAGACGTCAGAATCTGACGTCTGTAGACGTCAGAATCTGACGTCTGTAGATCGATCGCCGCACTGTAAGAGTAAACATATTTATATTGGTGGTGGACCTATGACATAGGTATTCAAATGAAGCGGAAAGAGCTCCAAGTGAAAGAAACCCTTTGGTCTCCATGGTTTATACGAGAGTATTTCAGTGCCTAAAGGGTTAAAATGGGTAGAAATATAAACACAGCCATGATGTACAAATATATACTGTAGATCTGGTAATTTTCGCGTGTTCAAATTCTCGCGAATTTCTTATTTTTTTTACTTTTCACGAAGTTTAGAATTCGCGACTTTTCATTTTTCTTTAGTAACGCTTTTATAAAAATAATTTTCACGGGATACTTGAATTCGAGAATTTGTCCTCTTCGCGAATTTCACGAAAATTAAAACCTCGCAAATATTACCAGATGTAAAGTATTACCGCTCCAAAACACTAAGACCGTAAGATATGCAAGCAGTGTGCGTTTGACTACGATATGGGAAAATACAGCACTCGTCCAATGAATAAGATGTGAGCCTTTAGGCGAACACCTTATTCATTGAACATGTGCTATATCGCACGAGCAATGGACAACGTTTTTATTATTATATCTCACACGATTGAGTCACACATGACATAACTTTCATCCATTGCAGTTCAAACTACAAGATAATGCGACATGGTTTGATACCGCTATATGCCTCATAGTGAAAACCACTGCACAGAGTGTGATATAGGCTGATGCCGATATTTGTCAATACGTAATGCTGAAACCATCTTAACATTCCGTAAATTTCTTACATCTCACCTGGCTTTCCCACCCTAGCCTTCGGCAGCCCGGCTCCCTGTTGACGAACCTGCTTTGACATCGATTATGACACATGATCACGCTGAGGTTTGTGCGCCTCTGAGCTCAGTCCGCTGATGATATAGGCGCTATAGAAGTTCTATTGATTGAGTGATTAATCTAGGGCCTGAATGTGTGGATGAGTGCCATTATTCGATAAATTGACCCTATTCCCGTTAAATTATTTAAATGTTCACCCACTTAAAGTTGTGTCTCGCTACCGCGACCCACAACTTCAAGTGGGTGAACATTGTTTATATTTGTTTCATTTGAACCCAACATTTAAAAATCTTCATGTGAAAACACTCATTGCATTCCCAATAGCTGTGACTTAACCCGCCAGAAAACAGGTGCTTAGTTGGCTCTTAATTATTTCGGTGTGGACTTTTCATGTCAGAATCTACGATAAAAGTCGCTTCCCAGACCTAAAGAGAGGGTTGTTATACACTGTGATCCTGCAGTGTATGTGTGAGTAGAATTAATCTATTCATTATGTGATGATAATCTCCCTATTGACTGGTAAAGCGAGGTCTGTTTTCCCATAAGACACGAGACGTTGAACCAAAGTTGTTTGAATGCTGGGACACCGTATATGATGTTGGCCCAGCATTGAAACCACCTAGTGTTTGTCTAGTGTTTGCTGGTTGTGGACTGTGATAACAATGTGTGTGTAAATGCCGCCAATCGATTAATTATGTGATGATGGTGCCGATAATGGCGGCAAAACACGTAATAGAAGGGAAATAGTGTGTAATGGATAAATCCGTAAGAAGAATCCTAGCACCCTAAGGCTGCTGAGAGCGAGATAATGACATTAGTATCCCAGATTAGTGAGTTATTTTTAGTCTACCAACTACATTATGTTGTGCAAATGTCTGAATGCAAAGGAGGACTTGAACCTGGGAAGTAATATTTTAAATTTATAACTTGACCCTTGGAGGTCCAAGGGTTGGCCTAAAGAAAGAGGTGTTTAAGCAAACCATAGCTATCCTCGTATCTCTGATCTCTACCACTGTTCCCTGAATATAAAAAGCCGGTAAAATGAATTTTGCAGCTATAATTAGACTTCCATGGGCTTATATATGCCCAAGAATCGCTTAATGATAAATTAGTGGGTTAGCTGCCCGACCATTGAACATGTGTCAATAAATCTACACTTTTCCAGGAGCACCAATGGATAAATTGTAATATACACTCTTCTTATATACCGATGGTGGAGTTACGTTGGGCAAACGCAACAGACGGTGGGCCAACATTACTGCAATATTGGATCAAGATTTATTTGTTGGGTAATAGTTTGAGAGTTCAGGTTAATTCACATCAACTACGGTGAATGAATTTTCTCAGACATATTCTCAACCATTTTTCATGAAATTGTACATAATGTTTTCTCGTCATGAGGCGACTACCCTGAAAATTTCGCCAAGTTTTAGTAGGTAATTCAGAAGCTAGACCATTTGACACGTAATGAAATCCTGTGACGAAGTTAATGGGTTTATGGAGGGGCGACGTTTACTTCATGTCATAGATAAAAGCTTTTAATTATAGGCAATATTAAAAAAATCGGTTGAGAATTGACTGAGAAATCAGCAAAACTCAATCACCATGGTTAATATCATGCGCTGACTACTCCGAATATTTCACCAAGCTTTAATCATCACAGTTATTAATAATCTGGATATAAAATGTATAACAATTTAAACATAGTACATGTTTATTGGGATTTCCAAATAATTGAGCTGTATGATTGCTTTTTGTTTTCGAAATACTACATGAGATGTCGTCATACGCTTAGATAGTCAACTACATGCGGTGGAACTAGCGTGTATTTTCGGTCGAAAACTGGCAAAATATAAAGCCATGTTTAAAAACTAGAACTGTAAAAAATTACATTTTATTGGTTTTATTTGAGATGCCAAATGTTGATATCTTTGTGGTGACAAAACAACTCAAAGTAGTCGCCTAATGTGAGAGAAAACATTATTATCTTGTAATTTGACCAACATATAACTGTTTAACCCTGTATTAAGATTGTGCATTATTTAAGTAAAATGATCGTCATTAATGTTGATATTGGAGTTGTTGCAAACATTGTCAAGACTACTAAAATATACATGTGTTTAGAGAGTTGAGACATTGACTAAAAATATGCAATTTTACCACCTGAGATGAAAATCGGCAATGGTGTCACCCGGAATGAAAATCAACAATGGTGTCACCCGAGATGAAAATCAGCAATGGTGTTACCCGGAATGAAAATCGGCAATGGTGTCACCCGGAATGAAAATCAGCAATGGTGTCACACGAGATAAAAATCAGCAATGGTGTCACCCGAGATAAAAATCAGCAATGGTGTCACCCGAGATAAAAATCAGCAATGGTGTCACCCGAGATAAAAATCAGCAATGGTGTCACCCGAGATGAAAATCAGCAATGGTGTTACCCGGAATGAAAATCGGCAATGGTGTCACCCGGAATGAAAATCAGCAATGGTGTCACCCGGAATGAAAATCAGCAATGGTGTCACTCGAGATGAAAATCAGCAATGGTGTCACCCGGAATGAAAATGTGTCATCCGGAATGAAAATCAGCAATGGTGTCACCCGAGATAAAAATCAGCAATGGTGTCACCCGAGATAAAAATCAGCAATGGTGTCACCCGAGATAAAAATCAGCAATGGTGTCACCCGAGATGAAAATCAGCAATGGTGTTACCCGGAATGAAAATCGGCAATGGTGTCACCCGGAATGAAAATCAGCAATGGTGTCACCCGGAATGAAAATCAGCAATGGTATCACCCGAGATAAAAATCAGCAATGGTGTCACCCGAGATAAAAATCAGCAATGGTGTCACTCGAGATGAAAATCAGCAATGGTGTCACCCGAGATGAAAATCAACAATGGTGTCACCCGAGATGAAAATCAGCAATGGTGTCACCCGAGATGAAAATCAGCAATGGTGTCACCCAGAATGAAAATGAGCAATGGTGTCACCCGAGATGAAAATCAGAAATGGTGTCACCCGGAATGAAAAGCAACAATGGTGTCACCCGAGATGAAAATCAGCAATGGTGTCACCCGGAATGAAAATCAACAATGGTGTCACCCGAGATGAAAATCAGCAATGGTGTTACCACCTGAGATGAAAATCGGCAATGGTGTCACCCGGAATGAAAATCAACAATGGTGTCACCCGAGATGAAAATCAGCAATGGTGTTACCCGGAATGAAAATCGGCAATGGTGTCACCCGGAATGAAAATCAGCAATGGTGTCACCCGAGATAAAAATCAGCAATGGTGTCACCCGAGATAAAAATCAGCAATGGTGTCACCCGAGATAAAAATCAGCAATGGTGTCACCCGAGATAAAAATCAGCAATGGTGTCACCCGAGATGAAAATCAGCAATGGTGTTACCCGGAATGAAAATCGGCAATGGTGTCACCCGGAATGAAAATCAGCAATGGTGTCACCCGGAATGAAAATCAGCAATGGTGTCACTCGAGATGAAAATCAGCAATGGTGTCACCCGGAATGAAAATGTGTCATCCGGAATGAAAATCAGCAATGGTGTCACCCGAGATAAAAATCAGCAATGGTGTCACCCGAGATAAAAATCAGCAATGGTGTCACCCGAGATGAAAATCAGCAATGGTGTTACCCGGAATGAAAATCGGCAATGGTGTCACCCGGAATGAAAATCAGCAATGGTGTCACCCGGAATGAAAATCAGCAATGGTGTCACCCGAGATAAAAATCAGCAATGGTGTCACCCGAGATAAAAATCAGCAATAGTGTCACTCGAGATGAAAATCAGCAATGGTGTCACCCGAGATGAAAATCAACAATGGTGTCACCCGAGATGAAAATCAGCAATGGTGTCACCCAGAATGAAAATGAGCAATGGTGTCACCCGAGATGAAAATCAGAAATGGTGTCACCCGGAATGAAAAGCAACAATGGTGTCACCCGAGATGAAAATCAGCAATGGTGTCACCCGGAATGAAAATCAACAATGGTGTCACCCGAGATGAAAATCAGCAATGGTGTTACCCGGAATGAAAATCGGCAATGGTGTCACCCGGAATGAAAATCAGCAATGGTGTCACCCGAGATAAAAATCACCAATGGTGTCACCCGAGATAAAAATCAGCGATGGTGTCACCCGAGATGAAAATCAGCAATGGTGTCATCCGAGATGAAAATCAGCAATGGTGTCACCCAGAATGAAAATGAGCAATGGTGTCACCCGAGATGAAAATCAGAAATGGTGTCACCCGAGATGAAAATCAGCAATGGTGTCACCCGAGATAAAAATCAGCAATGGTGTCACCCGAGATAAAAATCAGCAATGGTGTCACCCGAGATAAAAATCAGCAATGGTGTCACCCGAGATAAAAATCAGCAATGGTGTCACCCGAGATAAAAATCAGCAATGGTGTCACCCGAGATGAAAATCAGCAATGGTGTTACCCAGAATGAAAATGAGCAATGGTGTCACCCGAGATGAAAATCAGAAATGTTGTCACCCGAGATGAAAATCAGCAATGGTGTCACCCGAGATAAAAATCAGCAATGGTGTCACCCGAGATAAAAATCAGCAATGGTGTCACCCGAGATAAAAATCAGCAATGGTGTCACCCGAGATAAAAATCAGCAATGGTGTCACCCGAGATGAAAATCAGCAATGGTGTTACTCAGAATGAAAATCAGCAATGTTGTTACCCGGAATGAAAATCGGCAATGGTGTCACCCGGAATGAAAATCAGCAATGGTGTCACCCGGAATGAAAATCAGCAATGGTGTCACCCGAGATAAAAATCAGCAATGGTGTCACCCGAGATAAAAATCAGCAATGGTGTCACTCGAGATGAAAATCAGCAATGGTGTCACCCGAGATGAAAATCAACAATGGTGTCACCCGAGATGAAAATCAGCAATGGTGTCACCCGAGATGAAAATCAGCAATGGTGTCACCCAGAATGAAAATGAGCAATGGTGTCACCCGAGATGAAAATCAGAAATGGTGTCACCCGAGATAAAAATCAGCAATGGTGTCACCCGAGATAAAAATCAGCAATGGTGTCACCCGAGATAAAAATCAGCAATGGTGTCACCCGAGATGAAAATCAGCAATGGTGTTACCCGGAATGAAAATCGGCAATGGTGTCACCCGGAATGAAAATCAGCAATGGTGTCACCCGGAATGAATATCAGCAATGGTGTCACCCGAGATAAAAATTAGCAATGGTGTCACCCGAGATAAAAATCAGCAATGGTGTCACTCGAGATGAAAATCAGCAATGGTGTCACCCGAGATGAAAATCAACAATGGTGTCACCCGAGATGAAAATCAGCAATGGTGTCACTCGAGATGAAAATCAGCAATGGTGTCACCCGGAATGAAAATCAGCAATGGTGACACCTGAGATGAAAATCAGCAATGGTGTCATCCGGAATGAAAATCAGCAATGGTGTCACTCGAGATGAAAATCAGAAATGGTGTCACCCGAGATGAAAATCAACAATGGCGTCACCCAGAATGAAAATCAGCAATGGCGTCACCCAAGATGAAAATCAACGATGGCGTCACTCAGAATGAAAAGCAGAAATGGCGTCACTCAGAATGAAAAGCAGAAATTGCGTCACCCAAGATGAAAATCAGCAATTGTGTCAACGAAGATGAAAATCAGCAATGGCGTCACCCAAGATTAAAATTAGCAATGGCGTCACTCGAGATGAAAATCAGCAATGGTGTCACCCGAGATGAAAATCAGCGATGGCGTCACCCAAGATGAAAATCAGCAATGGTGTCACTCGAGATGAAAATCAGCAATGGTGTCACCCGGAATGAAAATCAGCAATGGTGTCACCCGAGATGAAAATCAGCAATGGTGTCACCCAGAATGAAAATGAGCAATGGTGTCACCCGAGATGAAAATCAGAAATGGTGTCACACAGAATGGAAATCAGCAATGGCGTCACCCAAAATGAAAATCAGCAATTGTGTCACCCGGAATGAAAATCAGAAATGGTGTCACCCAGAATGAAAATCAGCAATGGCGTCACCCAAGATGAAAATCAACAATGGCGTCACTCAGAATGAAAAGCAGAAATGGCGTCACCCAAGATGAAAATCAGCAATTGTGTCAACCAAGATGAAAATCAGCAATGGCGTCACCCAAGATTAAAATTAGCAATGGCGTCACTCGAGATGAAAATCAGCAATGGTGTCACCCGAGATGAAAATCAGCGATGGCGTCACCCAAGATGAAAATCAGCAATGGCGTCACCCAGGATGAACATCAGCAATTGTGTCACCCATGATGGAAATCAACAATTGTGTCACTTGAGATTAAAATCAGCAATGGCGTCACCCAAGATGAAAATCAGCGATGGCGTCACCCAAGATGAAAATCAGCAATGGCGTCACCCAGGATGAACATCAGCAATTGTGTCACCCATGATGGAAATCAACAATTGTGTCACTTGAGATTAAAATCAGCAATGGCGTCACCCAAGATGAAAATCAGCAATGGTGTCACACAGGATGAAAATCAGCAATGGTTTAGCCCAGAATGAAAATCAGCAATGGCGTCACCCAGGATAAAAATCAGCACTGGTGTAGCCCAGAATGAAAATCAGCAATGGCGTCACCCAGGATAAAAATCAGCAATGGTGTCACCCTAGATGAAAATCAGTAATGGTGTCACCAGAATGAAAATCAGCAATGGCGTCACCCAGGATGAACCTTGTGACGAATCTGAAAGAAGTCAATATTGGACACTAACGTGATTATTTTACTGAGATTATGTTGGCACACCGCTGCCTGCATGTTGACACAGTGTTGTAGATGTTTTCTCAACATTAAGTTATCTCTGGGAAGACATTGAACTTATGTTGGCTCAATTCTGGCCCATCGTCTTCGACGCTGGACCAGAATTGAGCCAACATTAGGTGAACGTCTCGTGTTTTCTGGGATGTGTCGTGCAGGAGGTCTACGTGCGTAAACCAGTCAACAAATCCATATAAGACCTTCGTGGAGACATTATCTACTTTTCTCTAATCAGGCAAATTATTGTGATTTATATCTGATTTTGACAGGTTGTTTCGGATAATAATACATTATATTGATGGCTAATACAATTTTATTATTCTGAAATAGTTGGTGATGACACCAGCGCGCCGGTTTACCGTGTTTACCGTTGGGCGTAAACCAGCAACGTATTTCCTGTGTTGGTACCGATTATATATATGTTATTTGTTTTCATTTTTATTGTGATCTTGCATATCAGCTTTTAAGCATGGTGGAAATAAAACGTGCCATCAATCGGCAAAAAATGGAAACTAGTTGACCTCCATTTTGTCAAGTCTGAACAATTTTCACTCACTTGAAGTTGTGGATCGCGTCAGCGAGACATAACTTCAAGTTGGTGAAAATTCCAATTGAATACTTTGGCGGTTAAAGGTTAAAATCTACTACACATTTGTAAACTGGAAAACACGAAACGTTGGGCCAATGTAGGCTCAATGTTGGCCCTCAGTCTGCGCCGCCGACCCAACATTGAGCCGACGTTGAGTTAACGTATCGTGTTTACTAGGTAAAGTCATTATTTTACAGAGGTTATTTCACTGTTATTTCCCTATAATAAATGACCCTAATAAGGCAAATTATGGTGATTTATTTATGATTTTGACACGTTGCTTTGGCTGATTATACATTTGATCTATAACTAATACTACGTTATTATTCTATCAATACGTGATGGTTGGTAATGACAAATTGGTCGATGGTGTCAAAATCTACTACGATGATATTTAACAATGTATTAAATCGATCTGAACAGAATAATATCGCTGTATTAGCTATAGATCTGTTGTATAATAGTCGTATAAATACGTGTCATTATGAATATGATGGCTGTTGATAACATCGACCTAGATGGCAAAATAGAAAAAACTACGATGACATTTGGCGTGGGGGATCCAGATGAGAGGGGCGATCGGATTTTGACCCCCCTTTTATTCAAAACTAAATTGATGAAAATTGCCAAGACATAGAGATATTTGTCACTCATCACAAAGATTACTAGGGCAGTGTATTAAGCCCCGGCTTATCAGACGAAAAGACCACAAATTGGTTTGAAACGTAAATATATTTTCCACCGGATAAATGTGTAAATAGTTTATTGTGAAAAAGTGCAGCGTTTCTAACAAACCCGAGACGTCGATCCAATGCTGGGTCAATGTTGGGCCAACATCCACGACATTGGCCCAACATTTCTCGCTTTATGTTCTCCCAGCGAGTATGAGACGTTTATTGCGTTTCATCAGTCTTGTGTCAGTGTCAATGTGATGTAAACCATACAAATATGGGTCTTTGAAACAACGCTAACTACTTGACTGTGATAGATCATCCATATATTATTGTCACGAAGGATTTCTGCATGATCTTTCTGGTCCAATACTTGACAATTGAAGCACCAGTCGCGCCTCTTTGACATTTTGTTCAGCTCTTGATATGAAGGATAAAGTTTGAATTTTGTGTAATAGTTTTTTGACAGGTGCTGCATCTGCTGTCATTGACTAGTAACGCCCTGAGATGCTCTGCCGCTGATGATGATGCTGCTGCTCCTCCTGAGCTGCTGATGCCACCGCTGCTGATGCTGTTGCTGCTGTTATCGCTGTTGCTGCTGCTGTTGTGGTTACTGCCATTGACAAGTAATGTCATCAGATGCCTGTCAGGAAATATTTCTGCATGCTGATTCTTTCTGGTTCAGTACTTGACAATTAAAGCACCAGTCGCCCCTCTACTTGTAGCTGGTTTTTGACATTTTGTTCAGCTCTTGATAGGAAAAATGAAGTTTGAATATTGTGTAATTGTTTTTTTGACAGGTGCTGCATCGGCTGTCATTGACTAGTAATGTCTTCAGATGTCTGTAGATAATCTGCTGCTGTCGCGTCAGCCGCCATTGCTGCTGCTGCTGATGATGATGATGCTGCTGCTGCTGCTGCTCCTGAGCTGCTGATGCCACCGCTTCACCTCATGCTGCTGCTGTTGCTGCTGTTTTCGCTGTTGCTGTTGTTGTTAGTGTCATTGAAAAGTATTATCTTCAGATGCTTGTTGATAATCTAATGCTGCTGCTGCCGCTGTTGCTGCTGCTGTTGTTGTTATTCCGCTCCTGCTGTGGTCGCTGTTACCACTGCTCCGAGCCTCAGATCGATGCAAGTTTACGTATAGGATAAAGCCCGAGGAACTCTACATTCTTAGCTGTGGAAAAGGCCGAGGCGAAGGCCGAGGTTTTTTCCACAGCTAAGAATGTAGAGCTCCGAGGGTTTTAACTGACTTAAAACACATCCGACCATAATGAGGATCCCTCATAATCAAAAGCTCTGTCACACCGGACTGATTATAGTACCATCCCAGCAAACACAAAACATTTGCATAACATTTATACAACGTCGACCCAACGCTGGTCCAACATTGTATAAATGTTATACAAATATTTTGTGTTTGTTGGGATAGGCCTACCATAATAATTGGTCTGTACTTGAGCAAAAATATATCTCCGTTCCCGGCTTAGAATGTAGTGGTCGGACAAAGAAAATAATGTAGTGGTGTGTTTTAATTGCTGTTAGCATAAAATCAAACAAATTGTTTTTCTACATGACAACTTTCATTATTATTTTAACAAATACTGGTCTATTATTTTTATACTTTATAGTTGGATACACTTTTTCACTACTTTTCCGATATATTTTGACTTAGTACTGGGAGATGTTTAAATATTTCACAACATTTGCTTAATATCGGGTAAGTATAGTAACACATCATCATCGTAATTTCTACTTATCTTTAATTATTATGTACTCATTATGATAATTTCATATTATATCATATGTCGATGCAATAATAATAACAATAATACAATGAACGTCATAATCGTCATTAGACTGGTAATATAATGTTCTATTTTAGATCGCCGAGGACGTCACAATGAAGCATGAATTTACTTTCATGACGATAAAATGAATACATAATGATGCATATTAACATATATCGCGCTGCATGAATACAAACTATCATTAAGTATTTAAACATTTTTTACATACTTAAGTCTTTACGCATTCGAGTGTGAATTGTCTGTGATGCATTTATATTGCTTTTGTAGTTTAAGAAATAAATAAATAGATACAATTTAAAGCTGAAATTGCTAAAGCAATTCGCAAATTCAAATGACGGAATATATTATATTTATGAAAAAATAACCACATATCAATGTCAATTATTTTAAAAACTGAGCATCCACCATCTGTTTTTAGTACCACGTTTTTAGCTCAAAACTGTATATTGGGCCTACTTGTGTATAGTTGGTATTAAAATTCCGTACCTAATGATAAACGACACGAGACAAACAGGAAGCTACAGCATCAAATTGACACTACTTAACCACATAGACCTGAACACATCAAGCAAGTAACCTCTACATCTCGCAGCAATTAAATGTAAATGCTCACCCATTTGAAGTTGTGTCTCGCTACCGTGACTCACAACTTCAAGTGGTTGAAAAAAATACTCATACTTTTTTAATTTTAGACCATAGAATCAAATAATGATGGTTAAACACTCTTTACCGTCTCAGTAATTGTGAAGTTAATCGGTTGATAAAGCGGAATAAAATCGGTTGTTTTCGTGCTCAGTGTGCAGAGGGTTATCAGTAATGCCCTGAACGCGGGCCTTCTGTATGCTATACGTTCACTTGACCTTTGACCTGTTGAATAGTTTGCCTAACCCTGTATTAACCTGATATGACCCTGCGTTGCTTACACACAATACGAGAAGGTACGGACAGAGAGGACAATACACCAACAGCTATGACAACCTTGAGCGCTGACAAGCTGTGAACGCCACGGATGGATGCAGAGCCGCTTAACTATAATTAGTGGGCAGGGGACGTATCAGAAGCATAATCTCGCCTCAACCACGAGTTGCGTGCTCTTAGTCAGAGAAAAGCGTAGAAAAATGGCCTGATCCGTGCGGAATTTGGATATAACTACTGAACAGAAGACATGTGACAATAGCTGTGATTATATTGGGATGATAGATCAAGAGAGAAGAATCATTACTTATCGGAGGAGATCCTACCTGTTCAAGTTATATATCTCACTACAACACTACTATACAACGCTGGATAAACTATTGCATGGAAGCGCTACCCTGAATTAGGCATTTGTTCAAACAGTTATGAAGGAATCATGGAGTACGGAAGAATGAAGAACCAAACGAGGAAGCACTTTTATTAGAGAAATTAAATTCTAGATCCAGTTCAAGTAAGATTGAAGTTTACCTTTCCACCATTAGAATACTTATATACCACAGTAATAATACAGTAGATCTGGTAATTTTCGCGTGTTTAAATTGTCGCGATTCTGATTTTGGCACTTTTCACGAAGTTAAGAACTCGCGAATTTTCCTTTTTCTTTACTAGCGCTATTAAAATAATAATTCTCGCGAAATTCTTGAAATCGCGAATATTTACCTCGCGAATATTTTCTCTGGTTTAAGCGCGGGAAACATACATTATGCACACCAGCAAAATAACATGTACAGTCACCGTGTTATTAACCTTTTCACCACCATACATGACGGAAATTTCCGTCGTCATTCGTCAATGAACGTAACTATAAAATGACACAAATTTTCGTCAAATATATACTACATTTATGTATTTTTCGTCATTTGAAGCTGAAAATTGCGTTAGCAATTCCAGCTTCAAATGACGAAAAATAGAACTCCCACACCAGTATATCTGGATCCTGGTATGCACCCCGGCCTGGAAGTCAAAGGGTTAACACGTTATCCCTTTGACCACTAAGCTGAGCTCTAGTCGTTTTAAACTGTGTTATAAGCCGATCAAATCACTGTTATTGGGAACCAAATGTGTGTTTAACCCTTTGAGTGCGGGCGACGCTTTTAAGCGCATTCATACTGTTTTTCCACAACTAAAATTTGACAGAAATTGCACAAATATGCATATATAAATCTTGAGTAAAGCCCCCATTGTGAAATTTAGCAGGTTTAATTTTTAAGTGAGGAGGTATTTTCCTTTCATTTGAAGTTGGCAATTGCGTGAGCAATGCCAACTTCAAATGAAAGGAAAATGTTAAGTAGTAATGAAGCACTTAAAGAGTTAAGCGTCCAGATTTGCAATTATTTGTTCTCAAAATAAACCTACACAAGTGATTTGCAGACGTTTGGTCTGTAATTAAACAAATATGCGTAGTTTTCACCCATTTGAAGTTGTGGGTCGCGGTAGCGAGACACAACTTCAAGTGGGTGACATTTTAAATTAGACAATTTGTCGCTTTAAAAGCTAAATATCGCTGGTTGCAAATAACCCGTAAACATAAGACGTCGACGCTATGCTGGTTTAATGTTGTGCCAGCGTCACAGACGGTGGACCAACATTGAACCAACGTTGGGTCAACGTCTCATGTTTCCTGAGCTGTGCGCGGGTACACTATTAAATATAATTTATAATTAATCGAGGCAACGTTATGGTTTTGCTATTTTTTAAATGTAAATAATGTAAATATTTTTGAAGAGTGCGTTGAGGATATGCTGATTAAATGTTGTGTCAGCGTTGCAGATGGTGGACCGCCATTTATCCAATCTTGCGTCAACGTTTCGTATCTACTGGGTTTCTGTTAAATATCAATAAATTAAGGGGTCATGTCAAGTTTAAAAAAAACCTAAAATCCGAGAAAAACTAGGATTGGCCAGACACCAGCCATCCCCCCCCTATCCAATTTTTATTTATTTTTGGAAAAAAAAACACAAAAAACACAAAATTTCCAAAAAAAAAACAAATCGGAGTTAGAGCTTGACCCACCCACTTCCGAGTTTTTCTCGGATTTTCTATATTTTTTTGACTTGACAAAACCCCTAACCAACGCAAAAAAATGCATCCAATTAGCAAGACCTGTTATCATTCATGATATAGTACATAGCCTTATGTGCATGCCAAGTACTCCACATTGTGGATTTTCTGGGGTCTCGCCGGATGGAAGCTGCGCCTACGTCCATTGAGGTTCTTTTACGTCCAACTCAAAGTCAGTCAGACGAGCCATCTGATTTACGTGGTTCTCTGAGCCCCACGACACGACATCGCTGCACGATGTCCAAGTGTATACGGCACCTGGCAGTCCCAGGCGGTCATCCATTCAATTATGAACCGGGCGCGACGTTGCTTAACTTCAGTGATCGAGCCGACACCGGTGAGACAACGCCGTATTCTGTATACACTATATATACTAATTTTGTTTTTTCAACCATCGACTTGAATTGTATTTATTTCTATATAAATATATTTGATAACTAATCCGTGTTGTAACCATTGTGACAGTAAACACAAGGTGAGCCCTGAACACCCCCGCCCCCCCCCCCCCTCACACTTAGGGAACACAATGACATTGTCACCTTGGCATTAAAGGCTTGTATCTGTCACCCCAATACTGAGCTGATGACACGCTAGACAGCAAGCACACTAATCAGCAATGACGGCAGTGAACTCTGACAAGCTGTGAGCGCGTTACACATGGTTAGGTATAACTACTGGATATACTTGTAAGACAATACAGCAACGACATCAATCAGCAATGACAACAGTGAACGCTGACAAGATGTGAGCGCGTTACATATGGAACCCATTAGGTATAACTACTGGACTGGCGATACAATGACATGGGGGACAATAAAGCAAAAAACATCAATCAGCAATGACAACAGTGAACGCTGACAAGATGTGAACGCGTTACACATGGAACCCATTAGGTATAACTACTGGACTGGAGATACAATGACATGGGGGACAATACAACAAAAACATCAATCAGCAATGACAACAGTGAACGCTGACAAGATGTGAGCGCGTTACACATGTCCTAAGTATAACTACTGGAGTTACTTGTAAGACAATACAACAACGACAACAATCAGCATTGACAACAGTGAGTGCTGAGAAGCTGTGAACGCGCTACACATGAAGCCCCTCAAGTACTACTGGCCTGGAGATCCAATGACATGAAAGGCAAAACAATAAAGAAATAATTCAGCAATTACAACTGTGAACGCCGACAAACTGTGAACGCGCTACACATGGAGCCAATTGGGTATAACTGCTAGACAGGGAACGTGTGGTAACAGTTGTGAATGAATGGGGTTTTTAACAGGCCAATTTTGTGTACATTTAGGCTAAACTGGACCAGGATGGTTGTGAATGGATCACGACGTATAGAGGAACGACAAACCAAGATAAACTCGTTTATATAAAAGAGACAAAGAACGAAATACCTCAATCAGCAATGACAAAACTGTGAGCGCTGTCAGTATGTGAACACAACGACTGGCGTGTGGAGCTTACATATAACAACTGGAAGACCTCAATCAGCAATGACAACACTGTGAACGCTGTCAGAATGTGAGCACTACGGCAGGCGTGTGGAGCTTACATATAACTACTGCACAAGGGAAGTGTGAGAGTAGTGTTGGAATATGGTGGAATGACGGAACAAGAGAGGGAAAACATCACTTATATTATAGAAAATTGTATACCAGATCCTATATGTCACGGTAAGACACAAGCTCCTATCATTAAAACAAGAATATACGATGTTGGATAGACTATTACATGGACTATTACACACATTATACAGATACAGATGCGCTTCCCTGTCAAGGCTCCGGCCGTCTGGGCATGTCTGGGGGTATATCCCCTAGACATGCCCAGAGTCCCTTATCGGGCGAGCGAAGGAAAACGCTCTCAATAACCCACCATGCCCTATTGCCCCCACCCTCACATCATCATCTGTACATCATTCATCTTATCAATTGACTACAACGTTTTTATCGTATTATAGTGTCACTTAAAAGACCTTTTGTGCCGAAAAGTGACGTAAAGCAATGATTTACTACTACCACTACTATGCGCTTCCCTGAAACCATCACCTATATCACAAAAATGGTTATATCTTTGTCAACCAGCTTAATCTGACATGGATTATTGTTCTCAAAAACCATTACTTGCTTGCACTGTCGCTGGCAGCCAGTTCATTCTGACATGATTTATTGTCCTCCAGATAAATTACTTGATTACCTACTTCCACATATAGTCATAGGCACTATCTTTGTCAACCGGCTTATTTCGCCATGATTTATTCACCTCTGTACAATTTACTCACACTATCTTTGTCAACCGGCTTATTCTGCCATGATTTATTTTTCTCTGTACAATTTACTCACATTATCTTTGTTAACCGGCTTATTCTGACATGATTTATTCTCCTCTGTACAATTCACTGACACTATATTTGTCAACCGGCTTATTCTGCCATGATTTATTCTCCTCTGTACAATTTACTCACATGATCTTTGTTAACCGGCTTATTCTGCCATGATTTATTCTCCTCAGCTCTGGAATTGTATCCCTCTTGAGATTAAGAAATCTAAATCTGCACAGTCGTTTCGGAAAAAATTGAAGACTTTATATTTCGGCCAAGCCTTTCCACCCTAAATCCTCTGTGTCCCGGCATGCTGGATCTACGAATTGGAACGTCAAACGGATAATGATAATCGAGCCTGATTCGGATTTGCAGCGCCTCTGAGCTCGTCTTGTACACATGATAACATTCTTGAAAGTAAAGACACGACTTTATCTGTGTAAAACCAGAGATAAATAACAACCTATTTTAAAACATAGTAGCAATAACTGAATAACTATGAACGTCGTTATTATCAGATTTTTATGATACATAGTTTCGGAAAGTTATTTAAAAGTCCATACTGCCCTAAAAGTGATGTCAAACAATTCAATTATTTACTTAGAGAAATAGTCATAAAAACTATATTTGTCAGCAAGCTTATTCTAACATAATTTTTGTCCTTAATTAATTTACCTACACATATAGCCAAAGGCACTATCTTTGTCAGCCATCTTAATCTGGCATGATTTCTGCTTCACTAGACAATTTATTTATGTACACATATAATCATAATCTTTATCTCTGTCAGCCATATTATTCTGACATGATTGATTCTGCTCTGGGCAATTCGTCTACTTACTTGAACATATAATCATAATCATTATCTTTGTCAGCCGGCTAAATCTGACAATTTACTTACGTTCACATATACTAATGCACTATCGTTGTCAACCATCTTAAACTGACATGTCACACATATACTTAAAGATAGGCATTATCTTTTTCTGGGAACTTAATCTGACATATCACAGATAGTCATATAATACACATTAGGAGGCCTATCATTGTCAACCGCCTTTAATCTGATATGATTTAATCTCCTCTAGACCATCCGGACAGACAGACAGATATTTTATTGACAGAAATAAAAGTCATTACAGACTTATTTGTCGTAGTAATAAGAAAGATATATGTACATGTATATACAAGAATGTTAGTTTGTTAACATCATATATGACAATATACATGGTAACAACTAAAATCATGTAAAATGGCATTGCCATAATAAAAACTGGGTATTTCAGTTATACAAATGATTACTTCTTAAAATAAAATTAAAAGGCAGTGCCAAGATAACATGGGGGTCTATCGTTTTGTTTCCCGCACCAAAACAATAAATATGTGACACACATATAGTCATAGGCATTATCTTTGTCAGCCACCGTAATCTAACAGGACTTAATCTCCTCTAAGCAGTTTACTCACCTAGACATGTAGTCGTAAACATTATCTTTGTCAGCCAGCTAAATCTGACATGCTTTAATCTCCTCTAAGCATTTGACTTACTCATAGATATAGTCAAAAGCACTATCTTTGTGTATCGGCACAGATGCGGTTTTAGGCTTCTAAAAGGACTTGGAAAATAGTTTGTTTTTAGTAGGTATCCCTGTAAGATCGGGTTTCACCCTGCCTCTTACCAACGCATCTGACTAATCGTCAGTTACCAGGAACTCAATGCCGTGGCGTTGACATGTAGTGAAATAAAGAAATGCAACAACTATAGATGATTTATTGACATGACTGGTGACTTCTAGTGGCAGCTGTTGAGTAGCTCCACATTTAGCACTCTTTTTCTTAGTAACAAAAAATAATATTGGCCCAGCAGGCGGGGGGGGGGGGGCGGCTAGGTGACGATGACCGCCGGTGTCATTGCCGCCGTAGCCTCACCTATCCGCCTAGGTCAGCCCGAGGGGGGGGGGGGTAGGTGACGATGACCATCAGTGTCATCGCTGCCGCCCGTTCATCGCTTCCTTTGAACAATGCGCTCAGTCTTTATCAGGCTTGTTCAATTATAAGATTGTCTGTAGGTCGTAAACATAGTAATGGCTCAGAAGAGCAATCCTGATGTCTGGCGGCGACACGACTGATTGCCCCTGCATGCTTGATCACAGCCTGCCTGTTAAGCTTGGCCATAAACAAGATGAATATGGGGATTTTAGTAGTTCCTGTGTTATGTCATGGAGTTACTCTCTCCATGGATATGTAAACCACCTGTTTTGTCCGTCTACTGGCGAGGTTTAATAGAGACGAATAATGGTGTAAATATAGCAAAAATAATAGGTATAATAATAATGGTAATATTAATAGGATCCATAAGTGTATATTTCTCTCTCTATACATGGGCATGCGTGTGGATGTATGTATGCCTTGTGTTCACGCCATGCTCACTTATGTAGTAGTAGTAGAAATGTTATTGTCATAAAAAAGTCGAATAGACTCATTTGTCAGACAATACAGGGTGGCAATATTAAATGACTGTAAATTCATAAAAATAAGTGGTAAGGATAAAATTTAAATAGGTTTCGTGAATTTTAAAACCCTCTATATCCTTACATATTAATTACTATGTAAAGTGAAAAACAAATACAAAGCATGTATATATATATATAAAGTATAAGATATGTTATAAAGCAGCAATATGACGTTATTCGTTTTTGACTTAGATCACACATGGGATAAATAAAATAACAGCTGACGTGCACTAAAAATGCAGCCTAGCCAGTAACATGATACATTTGGTTCATAGCATAATGTATGTGTTGCTGGTTTATATTATAAAGAATCTGGGGTTTCAATCTTGGATTCTACAATCCCATTATATTATTTTTACTCCTTTCACTGTATTTAGACATATGTGATCGTTTAAAAAATGTTCATTCAATTCATTGAAATGTTGCTTGAATGAACATTGGTGCCGAGAAGTAACAGTAAGAAATTGTTTTACTTACTTACTTGTTGATATTTGCTGATGTATTCTTCTGAGAATATCAGAGACTGTGCATATTTTGATGTGATTGCCATCGCGTACATCATAATATTATAATATCAACAAACTGTTTATACTTAATATTTTAGTGCGAACATGCTGTTATTAGATTGATCTTTTTACTTTACCACTTTTACTATACAATATACGATATTGTAATACTGCAATGTAACATGCAGTTTACAACTCGGGACAAATTCCTATTGTAATCATCAGATTGTTATTGCTGTTGTTTGCAGCCGAATTGGGGTACTGGGATGATTGCTAGTAGTAGTACTTTTCGCCCCCATTCGGGGAGTGTCATTAGGGACCTGTTTCGTTTGTTGGATGCTGTGTACGGCATTGTACCGAAGCACTAGTCTACAGCAATCATCCAAGAGCAGCTGCAGCCTCCTCGTATCTGGCCATAATCTTCGGGCGGATTGCCAGTGACGTACCCTGGTTCCTCCGCTCAACAGCAGAGCCAGCACCCGCATCAGTGCTGGCGCTGATGTAGGCCGTGGTAGCTTTAAGTAAGCGGCAATAGCGTGTTTGACATTAGGTCTCTCAAGTGGGATGCAATGGAGTTACCCAGGAGGAGTTATCCTTCCTATTGTTACTCTGGGGACTACCCGACCCGAGGATAGCGGAGCTGTGCGAAATGCCATGGTGTTTCAGCATTAAATTGCACAGCAAAACCCAAGTCTCCGGCCGTCTGGGCATGTCTGGGTGTAGATCCCCTAGACATGCCCAGAACCCCCTGAACTCAGGCGAGCGAAGAAAAACGCTCTCAATAACCAACCATGCCCTATCACCCCACCCTCACATCATCATCTGTACATCATTTCATCTCATCAATTGACTACAACGTTTTTATAGTATTATAATGTCACTTAAAAGACCTTTTGTGCCGAAAAGTGACGTAAAGCAATGATTTACTAAATTACCACTGCAGCCGAATCTGCATGTTTCAACATCACAAGTGTCATCTCGTTTTCTCTATGGTAGCACGGATGTTCAGATTCTGATGTTCATTGTCATCGTGCTGTCCTCCCACTGGCTATGTAATTACCCAGCACACCTTTCTTGAATTTTCATTCGGCTCCCAATCTTCAAAAATCTCTGCCAACTTCCCATCTGGTAGCATGTCAAAACCAGCCGATGCTTGCAATAACAGCATGTAACAGCATGTCTAATTGTCTAATTAAAGGGGTACTGGGATGATTGCTAAAAGTGATACTTTTTGCCCCCATTCGGAGAGGGTCTTGTGACAGGGCGTCTCTTGTCCACGGCGATTCGGTGGCGACACAGACACTTCTCCCGTCAGAATAACAAAAGACAGCAGCATATTCTTCCGGATAATTTAATTCAATTTATTCATATAATTTCTTCTTTAATTTCGTACCTCTCGTTGTGATTTTTGAAAACAGGTTCTGGCTGTTAGCCTCTTCTTTCTCTCCTGGTTCATATGCCAGCTCAGAGTACGTCAAGACTAACAGCTTTCCCCCGTGATGTCTGAGTTGAAACTCAACTCTAAAATAGAATTTTTATTCTGCCAGGAAACGTGCTTAAATTTCTCCTTGTCCGGTTTTTATATCAATGTAGATTCCCCCCTTCTCTGCGGACAGTGCCTTCCTGGTGGTCATTATTGACCAAACAGCTTCTAATACTCCAAATAGAGGGGTAAGGTGAGCCCTCCTCCCCTCATTCCGATGTGCCTTGGGCATGCATCATTGCACGCGACACACGAAAACTCAGGTGGACTCCCAAGTCACCTGAATAGAGTGATCAATTGGTTAATTCACACCTTAAGGTTAATGGTAAGTTGTCCTGTCACGGATTAATCAAATGCAGGGAGCCTAACGGGGTTGTTTGGTCTGCTGTGGCTACATTACCCTGCTCTTTGTTAGCGGTGAGGCTCTTTTAAAGTGCCTAATCCCCTGAAATCACAGGCGTGATTTAATTGCTTTGATTGCCTTGGACCTGAACAGCAAACAGCGCTTGTTATGACCATGTGAAAAGTGCGATGGGCTTTATAATCCTGCTTTAGAATTTAGCGGATCAGAGGTGACCTTTACTTGACCCTAATTAACCCTCTGGGTTCCCAAATACAAGATGTAGTTAACCTTTTCACTACCATACATTGCGGAAATTTCCGTCGTCATTCGTCAATGAACGTAACCATAAAATGACACAAATTTTCGTCAGATATATACTACATTTATGTATTTTTCGTCATTTGAAGCTGGAAATTGCGTTAGCAATTCCAGCTTTAAATGACGAAAAATAGAACTCCTACACCAGTATATCTGGATCCTGGCATGAACTCCGGCCTGGAAGTCAAAGGGTTAAACATGATTTTCTTATAATAACAAGGGAACTGCGTTTCACTGTTACATTCCTCCCCTTGAAACAATGATGTTTTATACATCGTCGCTAGATCTCATTGTACTTATATACAAAACATAGTATACATATGTAAACTATCAAATAGAATAAACCTTCGTAATTTCTAAACAACTTCTTCGTTGTCTTTATCAATTCTCCAGTCTTTAGTAGTTTGGTTTTGAACAATTCGTTTATCCATTTTACTATAATAACGTTTCAACTAGTGTAATATATATATGGTATAAGAAATAAAGTCTATGTACACGTCGACTGCATCTTCTCTTCTTCTTGTAACGTTTCAAATAGTATAATATATATATGGTATTAATCTATTAACCCCTTATCGGGCGAGCGAAGGAAAACACTCTCAATAACCCACCATGCCCTATCACCCCCACCCTCACATCATCATCTGTAAATCATTCATCTCATCATTTGACTACAACGTTTTTATCGTATTATAATGTCACTTCAAAGACCTTTTGTGCCGAAAAGTGACGTAAAGCAATGATTTACTACTACTGTAACGTTTCAAAAAGTATAATATATATATGGTATTAATCTATTAACTAAAGTCTATGTACACGTTGACCACATATTCTCTTCTTCACGTTCACATCTGTACAGTCCTCATATTCACATATGTCACTGTCCTCATTGTAGGCCTTCCCTCATATCACACCTGTCTGCTAGGTGTCGTCAAGGGTAGTGAGCATGGCTTGGGTTCTTCGTCGGGGTCCACTGTATCATTCTCCAACTTGCTGTGTGAGGATACGTCATCAGTTGTGGGTTGCGATAGCAAGACACTACTTCAAGTGGGTGAAATTTTAAAGTTATTTAATTTGGCGCTTTAAAAGCTAAATATCGCTGGTTGCAAATAACCAGTAAACACCAGACGTCGACGCTTTGCTGGTTTATTGTTGTGCCAGCGTCACAGACGGTGGACCAACATTGAACTAACATTGGGTCAATGTCTCATGTTTGCTGAGCTGTGAGCGGTTACACTATTACATATAATTTATAATAATTTCATTCATTTTATTAGCCTTCAAACGAAGAAAGCATACAAAAATACAGTGAATACAAAATTATAATTAATCGGGGCAACGTTATGTTTAAATGTAAATAAAGTAAATATTTTTGAGGAGTGCGTTGAGGATATGCTGATTAAAGGTTGTGTCAGCGTCGCAGATGGTGAACCAAAATTTATCTAATATAGAGTTTTTTGACTTGACAAAACCCCTACCCAACGCAAAAAAATGTATCAAAATTGGTTATAATTTTCTAAATATAAATAAAATTCACTGAACATTAGCTGCCAAATTGACATGACAATCTTAAAGTTTTTCTTAAATTTCACTGTTTCATTCAATTTAAGTATGGTTCTAGTGTAGAAATTAGAAATAAGCTGTGTTTTTTAAAAAGTCTTGCCAAGGCTTCTCAGCACGAGTTTAATGTAGCTATCCTATATATAATAATTTTGTAATTAATCTGTGCTTTCAACCATGGGCTTCAATTGTATTTATTTCTATATAAATATATTTGATAACTAATCCGTGCTGTAACCATTGTGACAGTAAACACCAGGTGAGCCATGAACACCCCCCCCCCCCCCTCCTCACACTTAGGGAACACAATGACATTGTCACCTAGGTATTAAAGGCTTGTATCTGTCACCCTAATACTAAGCTGATGACAGGCTAGGCAGCAAGCACACAAATCAGAAAATGACAACAGTGAGCGCTGACAAGGTGTGAACGCGTTACACATGGTTAACTACTGGAGCTACTTGTAAGACAATACAACAACGACATCATTCAGCAAAGACAACAGTGAACGCCGACAAGATGTGAACGCATTACACATGGAGCCCCTCAGGTATAACTACTGGACTGGAGATACAATGACTTGTAAGGCAATACAACAAAGACACCAATCAGCATTGACAACTGTGAACGCCGATAAACTGTGAATGCGCTACACATGGAGCCCATTGGGTATAACTGCTAAACAGGGAACGTGTGGTAACAGTTGTGAATGAATGGGGTTAGTAACAGACCAACTTTGTGTACATTGAGGCTAAACTGGACCAGGATAGTTGTGAATGGATCACGAAGTAATGAGAAACGACAAACAAAGATAAACTCGTTTTTATAAAAGAGACGAAAGACATCAATCAGCAATGACAACACTGTGATCGCTGTCAGAATGTGAACACTACGATAAGCGTATGGAGCTTACATATAACTACTGCACAGGGGAAGTGTGAGAAAGGGAAAGAGTGATGGAATATGTGGAATGACAAAACAAGAGAGGGGAAACATTACTTATATTAAAGAAAATTGTATATCAGATCCTATCTGTTACGGTAAGACACAAGTTCAGCTTCTATCATTAAAACAAAAAATATACGAGGTTGGATAAATTATTACATGGACTATTACACACATTATACAGATGCAGATGCGCTTTTCTAAAATCATCACCTATATCATTAAAAAAGGTTATTCTAGATCCATAAGCATTATCTTTGTCAACGAGTTTAATCTGACATGGATTATTGTCCTCCAAAAACATTACTTGCTTTGCACTGTTGTTGTCAGCCAGTTTATTCTGACATGATGTATTGTCCTCCAGATATATTACTTGATTACTTACTTCCATATATATATAGTCAAAGGCACTACCTTTGTCCACCGGTTTATTCTGACATGATTTATTCTCCTCTTGTATACATGATAACATTCTTGAAAGTAAATACATGAGTTTCTCTATATACTAGAGCCTGACGTCACTGAAGTAGAGCCTGCGATGGGCTTCAGGGGAAACTAAAATGTAGCTGTTTCACAATTAAAGCTATAGACCACTCCATGTGTGTTTCCGGTTTTAGTTGTACCCCAGTTGCCAGCGTTATAGACGTTGTCCCAAACGTTGTCCCAACATCAAAGCAAAACAGTAGTTCTGCATGCACAGATCAGGATAATTTTCAGAATTTATAAACTCATTCATAAAATCATGAAGCCACAACGATGCGTTGATGTATGTATCACCTGTGTTGTGGTGATTGTTGTAGTCCGTGAGTAGGTGGTTCATAGGGTGGTGTGATGTGATTTTGTTCGTCTGGTCATCATTCCATTGTCTCTGATTAGTCAGTCATTCATTGGTGATATTTACCACGTTTGTTTTTCTTAATCATTACATTGGCTTCCTTTATAATTTCGTTCGAAATCACATCTATGGGATTTTGTCGCCGATCCCCTGTATCCTCCACGCACAGTACTTTTAAATCTGGAATTATGTCTAAAATGTCTCTGGGTGGAATTTGTACTTGAAAAATCAAAGTTGAGTAGGTGTGTCCATTTATTATGACAGCCGGTGTCTTGAAAAAACAAATTCCAAGTGTGTCTTGCCAAATTATCTGGCTGTGGAACATCATTTCCGGTTGCAGCTTTCCATTCTGCTCCACATCAGTAGCACCCGTCTGCCTTTGTAAATCCCCTAGACATTCCCAGAACCCATTATCAGGCGAGTGAAGGAAAACACTCTCAATATTCACCATGCCCTATCACCCCCACCCTCACATCATTCATCTCATCGATCGACTACAACTCATCACAATGTCACTTAAATGACCATTTGTGCTGAAAAGTGACGTAAAGCCACAATTTACTACTACTACTACTACCACCACCCACAGAGCAAGTAGGTCAAGCGTGTTCTTTATTATACTCTTTTATTGTCTCCTGTCTTAACAATAATAGTAATATACCACCCTCTCTTCTGTGTCTACTACACTCTTATCTAGCGTCTAATTTTAATATACTAAGTAGATGCAAACCTTGTATATTATGTAGATGTAAGGCTTGTAAAAACAAACTGATAAAAATGTGCATGGACGCGCTTTCCTTTAACTACTGGTTTAGGTCGTATGAAAACAGTTGTAAATGAATCATGGAGTATAGAGGACTGACAAAGCAAGGGAGAAATCCACCACCTATATCACGGAAAAGTTTTATTTTAGATCCTGTTCAAGTAAAAAAAAAGCTCAACGTTCTATCATTAAAATAAAGATATACGGTAATAATAATATATAGATATTTTATTGCTGGTTTTGCGCAGGAGCATACAGTAAAAATACTTTCGAAATAACATTTTCTTTTACACTTTTACTCAAGTTTAAGTGTGGGTTATTTGTCTACGCAAATATTTTATCTCTGGCGATCAGAGTAAAGCGTCATTACATCTTCATGTAATAATTACATTCTACTTCAATATTATTCCTATAACTATTGTACAGAGTAACTATAGTACACAATGCATGATAATAATTAATGTATTATTGTGTCCATTTTAATGACGCATCATTCAGTGTGAACTTCCAGTCAAATACATATTTAACCATTTAAAGATGTTGCTAATACTTAGTGGGTAACATGGTGTACTTATCACCACTACCAGTAATCTGGACATGTTATATAAAAACGGATATTTTGAAAACATACATAATTACTACTTAAAAATGAAGGCATATCAGTTTCTTGATCCAAGACCAGAGATAAATAAAAATACATTGTAGTAAAAGAGGAACCATCATATATATCATCAATAATCTTTAGCCGAATAACTGCACACATCTTTATTTTTATTATTGTCATTTAAAGTCCATACTGCCCTAATCGTGATGTTGAACAATTTACTGATTTACTTACACATATTGTCATAAGGACTATCTTTGCCAGCCAGCTTAATTTGACATGTTTTCTAATAAACAGTATAATTGATGCTTTACCAGACGATATTGAAAAATCATTATTTGTTGATGATCTTGCTGTTTACTGCCAGTCAAGCAATATGGTAATAATTGAGCGGCGCCTGCAAGGTTGCCTCGATAAGTTGGTGACTTGTGCGGATGAGAACGGCTTTAAATTAAAAAAAAAAAATGACTTACAGCCTGAGCCCGATCTCAAACTATATGGACAACAGCTTCCTGTTGAAGAGCAGGTCAAATTTCTTGGTCTTTTTTTCGACAAGAAGCTCAGTTTTACTCCACACATCAAATATATGAAAGATAAGTGTAGGAAAGCATTACAATTGCTACGAGTTATATCCAGCAAGGATTGGGGTGGTGACCAGACAACCTTACTGAGGATTTACCGGTCTCACATCAGATCCAAACTGGATTATGGTTGTATTGTTTATGGTTCAGCGAGACGATTGTACTTAGCAGTACTTGATCCAATCGCGAACCAAGGTTTGAGATTATGCTCAGGGGCATTTCGAACATCACCCATTGAAAGTCTTCAGGTGGAGACCGGTGAGCCCTCTTTAGAGACTCGCCGGTTGAAGCTGAGCCTGCAATACCATATGAAAATGAAAGCAAATCCTGAGAACCCGGCATACTCGTGTGTTGTCAACCCTGAATACAAGAGACTGTTTCATAACAAGCCAGGGACTATACCTACTTTGGGTATAAGGCTTCAACCCCATCTGGAGGACATGGAGGTGGAGCTCGACGCAATTAGCGTTGTGCGCCCACCAGAATGTCCACCCTGGCTTCTCCAACAGCCTAATATACTTTTTAACCTCTCAGATCTCAGGAAAGGAGACACCTGTCCCAGAGCATGTTGCTTGAGTTATTTTGTAGATTTCCGAGGCACCGGAAAGTGTATACTGACGGATCAAAGGAAGACAAGGGGACAGCTATGTCCTTTGTCTGTGATGATCATGAATTTAGCTGCCGCATTAACGATGAGGCTTCAATTTGCACAGCTGTTAGCTATTGAAGCTGCCATCGAATACATCTGGGATAGTAATGACGAGGAGTTCATGATCATCACAGACTCGCTATCTTCATTGCAGGCTCTTAAGAGTCAAAAACTCAACAACCCAATTGTTTTTTCAATATTTTGCATATGTGTCACTACTTGTCTGGGCACAAGGACATTATTTTTTGCTGGGTACCCAGCCATATTGGAATACAGGGCAATGAACGGGCTGATGTTCTGGCCAAGGCTGCCTTGGATAAGACGAAACAGTTTTATTATATACCATATACTGATTTCAAGTACAACATCTCTGTCTACCTTGATGACTTTTTGCAAGGTGAATGGAACATCAATGTCACCAGCAAATTGTTTGAGGTACAACCAATCATTAGGCGATCTTTTACACCAATGGAACGCCGAAGAGATGACGTTGTCTTATGCAGGGCCAGAATTGGCCATGCCTATTTCACAAACGGCTATTTATTGAGAGGAGAATTGCGACCTATGTGCTGCAATACTCATCTCACTGTAAGACATGTCCTTCTCAGTTGTGCGAAATATGCGCACATCAGAAGGAAGTATTTTGCATTTAATTCCTTATTTGAGCTATTCAGGGACACCCCTGCTGGTTTTAATATTCAGTTCCTTCGGGAATGTAACCTATATTCTATGTTTTAATTATTAGACTTAGACTTGTAGTTTTTTACACAATCACTCCAATTTCATGGAGATATAGTGACTTGATAAGTCGTTCATTTTATAATAACTTCATATTTTACATTATTTATACTGATATTTTTATACTCATTAAACTGTGTTGTAGTGCAGGCGCTACAACATGTCATCAGACTCGTTACATATAGGTGCCATGAGCATCGTCATCTTATCATATCAAACACTTTAAACTGAATATTTTAGTACGATCATGCTTTTATTGGCTTTGTCTTTCCTTTACTACTTTGGCTATACAATGTGGGATATTGTAATACCTGGAATTTTCACTTAAATGGCCATACTGGCCGAAAAGTGAAGTAAAGCAAATATTTTACTTACTTTGATTGGCTTGGACCTGAACAGCAAACAGCGCTTGTTATGACCATGTGAAAAGTACACTGTGCTTTATAATCCTGCTTTAGAATTTAGCGGATCAGAGGTGACATTCACTGGACCGTAATTAACTCTTTGGGTTCCCAAATACAAGATGTAGTTAAACATGATTTTCTTATAATAACAAGGGAACTCCGTTACACTGTTACATTCCTCCCCTTGAAACAATGATGTTTTATACATCGTCGCTAGATCTCATTGTACTTATATACAAAACATAGTATACATATGTAAACTATCAAATAGAATAAACCTTCGCCCTGGTAACTTCTTTTTAGAAGGCTAAACACACCCTCAACCTGTTTGCCGTGGGTTGCATCCCGTATAGGTGGGAGAAGGGATCCTGGTGGTTGAGGGCGTAGGAGCCTGCGGACTCCATACTCCCAACACACCACTTTGGCCCTTATCTCATTGAGACGGGTGGTCTGGTGGGCCCGGCCAGATCAATCGGCTGGTCTCGTTGATCTAGTGTCCATTTTTGTCTATTATCGTCTCATCTCATTTTCAATCATCCAGGACTTAGTGATAGGTAGCGCCGCTTGCATTTTTATATACACGATTGTGGACACTAGATGGCGATGGCCCATGGGCTAATCTGGTGAAAGGATGTGTACTGCGGTTATTGCAACTGCTGTTCTTTTGCTATGAGTATATCACCCTGGTAGCTCTGACAATACTTCCTGCTGGTTACCGCGGGCAGGTTGCCCCCCTGGTAGGGCTCCGTGGTGGGTGGAGAGCCAGGGTGATGAAAAACAACACAACACACCATGGATAATAACGGTAAATCCCTACCGATAAAGCGGAAAAAAGATGACGACGATAACAGCGACGATATAGAATACCAGGAAAGATGCAGGAAAACCAGAGATCAAATAAACAAAAGCAAAATTATATTTCCGAGATTTTTAATGATGATGTCTGGAGATGATGAGAAATCTCTCTCCAGACTCTCTACATTTGCGATCCAGAAAGGGATACAGGGCTTGGTAGGAGAGCCTAAGACCATCAAAAGGCTGCGATCTGGGGACCTCTTAATAGAGGTCGACAGAGAGTCGCACTCCACCAAGCTCCTGAAAATCACAGAATTGGCCAATGTTCCTGTGAAGGTGTCACCACACAGAACATTGAACACCTCAAAGGGTGTACTCAGGACTCCTGAGCTCAAAAATACAACAAGAGAGGAGCTCATTGACCAACTCAAACAGCAAGGAGTCACTGATGCACGTATGGTTACGATTAAAAAGAACGACGTAATAATAAAAGTCAATACTGCAATCCTCACTTTCAACCGGCCAACTCCACCGGCCACAATAAAGGTTGGATTTGAGAGATGTAATGTACAACCATACGTGCCTAGCCCTTTGAGGTGCTTCAAATGTCAGCAATTTGGACACCATCAAGACAGCTGTAAAAGAGAGAAAGTGTGTGGACGGTGTGCCCAGCCTGACCACCAGGACACCGGCTGCACAACCAAAGCTAAATGTGCCAATTGCAATGGGAACCATCCGGCCTTTTCGAAGGATTGCCCTCGATGGATAACAGAGAAGGAAATCCAACGTGTTAGAACAGAACAAAAGATTTCCTTCCCTGAAGCTCGGAAAATTGTTGAAGGGGTTAACAAACAACCATCATATGCCAGTGTTGTCGCAAAGCAGGTTGTGTCGGTTGGTTGCCAGACTGATGCAGTAGAGATCAGATCTGCGACTGGTGCAACAAATGCTTCCGCAACACCTGGAACCTCTTCAGCAAAAACTAACACAAGTACCTCTCCTACCAAAAAACAACCTGTGATCAATAAAAAAACAAATGTCGCTACAACAACAACAGCTACCCCTACTGCCCCAAAGCCACTGGCAAATAGGGATGCAAAACAAACAAAAAATGGCAAAACAAATAATAAAGATAAGAACAAAGAAATGGTAAATAAACCACCAGTAGCTGAACTAACAAAACAAATTAACAAGAAAAACACAAATAAAGGTAGTGGTCGAATGCCCAAGGGCACTGATGACCCGATCGCTACGTACAACAGATACGAATCCATGGATTGTGTAGACGGTGATGAAAGCAGCGATAGCGAGGTATTTGTATCTCCCGACACCGTCGCTGCACTCCAAGCAAAGATAAAACCAGGGAGGCATAAAAATTCATAATGGCCCACAAAATTATACAATGGAATTGTCGAGGTTTAAGATCTAATTACAATGACCTGGCTATTCTTCTGCAGGAACACAGCCCATCGGCTGTGTGCCTGCAGGAGACTAACTTAAAACCTAACACTAACATAAGTTTTAAAAACTATACAATGGTCAATTGTTTTGGCCCTGCCAATAATGAAAGGGCCTGCTGGGGTGTCTCTATCCTTGTGAAGGACGGAACACCACATCAACATATAACATTAAAAACTAATTTACAGGCTGTGGCGGTTAACATAAACTGTCACAGGCCAATGACGATATGCTCTGTTTATTTACCGCCGAGCCGCTCAGTAGATGTTGTGGAGTTGAGGCAGCTGGTAAAACAATTGCCCAAACCCTTCATGCTACTGGGAGATTTTAACGGGCACCACACAATGTGGGGCTGTAGGGACATCAACCCACGGGGCAGAATAATAGAAGACTTCCTCTCAGAGGAAAATCTCTGCATTTTTAATGATGATACTACCACCTATTTGCACCCTGCTTCAGGAACTGCAACAGCCATTGACCTATCCTTGTGTGATCCCGATTTATATTTGGATTACACTTGGAGGGTCAACGAGGATCTCTGTAGCAGTGATCATTATCCTATATTTATAGAGAGCAACAACTCTATTGTTGAAGAAAGAGTGCAGCATTGGAGGCTGCACAGAGCAGATTGGGAGGCCTTCCAACAGTCTTGTGGGGAGAGCCTCACAATCTCTCAATTTGAGAATGAAGAGGGGGTTGATGACCCTATAGCCCTTTTTACAGCCAAGTTACACAATATAGCAGATAAAAGCATACCCAAAACCTCGACAGTTCCCAAAAAACTCGACAAACCCTGGTTTGACGAAGGTTGCCGAAAGGCAATAGACAAAAGGAAAAAATCCTTGCAAAAATTTAAAAAACATCCAACTAGACAAAACCTTGACGGATATAAGAAAGATTACGCTAAAGCTCGCCGCACAATCAGTGAAGCCAAGCGGCAATCTTGGAGAACATATGTCTCCACACTAAATAATAATACATCGGCAAAACATACTTGGCAAATGCTGCGCAGAATCGGGGGGGAGGGTGTTACCTCCACGTGGTCCCCCTGGTAACTTCTTTTAGAAGGCTAAACACACCCTCAACCTGTTTGCCGTGGGTTGCATCCCGTATAGGTGGGAGAAGGGATCCTGGTGGTTGAGGGCGTAGGAGCCTGCGGACTCTATACTCCCAACACACCACTTTGGCCCTTATCTCATTGAGACGGGTGGTCTGGTGGGCCCGGCCAGATCAATCGGCTGGTCTCGTTGATCTAGTGTCCATTTTTGTCTATTATCGTCTCATCTCATTTTCAATCATCCAGGACTTAGTGATAGGTAGCGCCACTTGCATTTTTATATACACGATTGTGGACACTAGATGGCGATGGCCCATGGGCTAATCTGGTGAAAGGATGTGTACTGCGGTTATTGCAACTGCTGTTCTTTTGCTATGAGTATATCACCCTGGTAGCTCTGACAATACTTCCTGCTGGTTACCGCGGGCAGGTTGCCCCCCTGGTAGGGCTCCGTGGTGGGTGGAGAGCCAGGGTGATGAAAAACAACACAACACACCATGGATAATAACGGTAAATCCCTACCGATAAAGCGGAAAAAAGATGACGACGATAACAGCGACGATATAGAATACCAGGAAAGATGCAGGAAAACCAGAGATCAAATAAACAAAAGCAAAATTATATTTCCGAGATTTTTAATGATGATGTCTGGAGATGATGAGAAATCTCTCTCCAGACTCTCTACATTTGCGATCCAGAAAGGGATACAGGGCTTGGTAGGAGAGCCTAAGACCATCAAAAGGCTGCGATCTGGAGACCTCTTAATAGAGGTCGACAGAGAGTCGCACTCCACCAAGCTCCTGAAAATCACAGAATTGGCCAATGTTCCTGTGAAGGTGTCACCACACAGAACATTGAACACCTCAAAGGGTGTACTCAGGACTCCTGAGCTCAAAAATACAACAAGAGAGGAGCTCATTGACCAACTCAAACAGCAAGGAGTCACTGATGCACGTATGGTTACGATTAAAAAGAACGACGTAATAATAAAAGTCAATACTGCAATCCTCACTTTCAACCGGCCAACTCCACCGGCCACCATAAAGGTTGGATTTGAGAGATGTAATGTACAACCATACGTGCCTAGCCCTTTGAGGTGCTTCAAATGTCAGCAATTTGGACACCATCAAGACAGCTGTAAAAGAGAGAAAGTGTGTGGACGGTGTGCCCAGCCTGACCACCAGGACACCGGCTGCACAACCAAAGCTAAATGTGCCAATTGCAATGGGAACCATCCGGCCTTTTCGAAGGATTGCCCTCGATGGATAACAGAGAAGGAAATCCAACGTGTTAGAACGGAACAAAAGATTTCCTTCCCTGAAGCTCGGAAAATTGTTGAAGGGGTTAACAAACAACCATCATATGCCAGTGTTGTCGCAAAGCAGGTTGTGTCGGTTGGTTGCCAGACTGATGCAGTAGAGATCAGATCTGCGACTGGTGCAACAAATGCTTCCGCAACACCTGGAACCTCTTCAGCAAAAACTAACACAAGTACCTCTCCTACCAAAAAACAACCTGTGATCAATAAAAAAACAAATGTCGCTACAACAACAACAGCTACCCCTACTGCCCCAAAGCCACTGGCAAATAGGGATGCAAAACAAACAAAAAATGGCAAAACAAATAATAAAGATAAGAACAAAGAAATGGTAAATAAACCACCAGTAGCTGAACTAACAAAACAAATTAACAAGAAAAACACAAATAAAGGTAGTGGTCGAATGCCCAAGGGCACTGATGATCCGATCGCTACGTACAACAGATACGAATCCATGGATTGTGTAGACGGTGATGAAAGCAGCGATAGCGAGGTATTTGTATCTCCCGACACCGTCGCTGCACTCCAAGCAAAGATAAAACCAGGGAGGCATAAAAATTCATAATGGCCCACAAAATTATACAATGGAATTGTCGAGGTTTAAGATCTAATTACAATGACCTGGCTATTCTTCTGCAGGAACACAGCCCATCGGCTGTGTGCCTGCAGGAGACTAACTTAAAACCTAACACTAACATAAGTTTTAAAAACTATACAATGGTCAATTGTTTTGGCCCTGCCAATAATGAAAGGGCCTGCTGGGGTGTCTCTATCCTTGTGAAGGACGGAACACCACATCAACATATAACATTAAAAACTAATTTACAGGCTGTGGCGGTTAACATAAACTGTCACAGACCAATGACGATATGCTCTGTTTATTTACCGCCAAACCGCTCAGTAGATGTTGTGGAATTGAGGCAGCTGGTAAAACAATTGCCCAAACCCTTTATGCTACTGGGAGATTTTAACGGGCACCACACAATGTGGGGCTGTAGGGACATCAACCCACGGGGCAGAATAATAGAAGACTTCCTCTCAGAGGAAAACCTCTGCATTTTTAATGATGATACCACCACCTATTTACACCCTGCTTCAGGATCTGCAACAGCCATTGACCTATCCTTGTGTGATCCCGATTTATATTTGGATTACACTTGGAGGGTCAACGAGGATCTCTGTAGCAGTGATCATTATCCTATATTTATAGAGAGCAACAACTCTATTGTTGAAGAAAGAGTGCAGCATTGGAGGCTGCACAGAGCAGATTGGGAGGCCTTCCAACAGTCTTGTGGGGAGAGCCTCACAATCTCTCAATTTGAGAATGAAGAGGGGGTTGATGACCCTATAGCCCTTTTTGCAGCCAAATTACACAATATAGCAGATAAAAGCATACCCAAAAACTCGACAGTTCCCAAAAAACTCGACAAACCCTGGTTTGACGAAGGTTGCCGAAAGGCAATAGACAAAAGGAAAAAATCCTTGCAAAAATTTAAAAAACATCCAACTAGACAAAACCTTGACGGATATAAGAAAGATTACGCTAAAGCTCGCCGCACAATCAGTGAAGCCAAGCGGCAATCTTGGAGAGCATATGTCTCCACACTAAATAATAATACATCGGCAAAACATACTTGGCAAATGCTGCGCAGAATCAGTGGCAAGAGGAAAGATAAAACCATCAAGTACCTTGTCACTGATTCTGACACAATAACCAATAAAACGGATATTGCAGAAACACTGGCGACATCCTTCGCTGCTAAATCATCGCCAGATCATTATCAGGAAAAATTTCGAAAGATTAGGGACAAGGAGAAGGAGAACACATTGGACTTTGAGTCAGATAATGACGAAAAGTACAATGTTGATTTCTCTAAACGAGAATTAATTAAATCTATCGCTCAGGCAACTGATTCGGCAACTGGCCCTGATGAAATTCACTACCAGTTTCTGAAACATTTGCCTGATGTATCACTTGATCTGTTGCTTCTACTCTTGAATGATCTGTGGCAATCTCAGGATTTCCCAGATGGATGGAGAGAAGCAACAGTGATCCCGATCCCTAAACCTGGAAAAGATCGAACAGATCCTAATAATTATAGGCCAATAGCATTGACAAGTTGTCTTTGCAAAATCATGGAGCGCATGATCAATCATCGTCTCACATGGTTTTTACAAGACAATAACATAATAACTAAATATCAATGTGGTTTTCAAAAAGGAAAGAGCACCACAGACCATTTGGTCAGACTAGAGACTTATATCCGTCAAGGTTTTGTTAAAAATCAACATACAGTTGGAGTATTTTTTGATTTAGAAAAGGCCTATGATACCACATGGAAGGGTGGTATCATGAAAGATCTCCATGAAATGGGCCTGAAGGGTAGATTACCCTTATTCATTGACAATTTTTTAAAGGGGAGAAAATTTAAAGTCCGCTTAGACAACACCCACTCTTCACTGAATCCACAGGAGGAGGGTGTCCCACAAGGTAGTATCCTTTCACCAACTCTATTTACCGTTAAAATAAACAGTATAATTGATGCTTTACCAGACGATATTGAAAAATCATTATATGTTGATGATCTGGCTGTTTACTGCCAGTCAAGCAATATGGCAATAATTGAGCGGCGCCTGCAAGGTTGCCTCGATAAGTTGGTGACTTGTGCGGATGAGAACGGCTTTAAATTTTCTCCCACAAAAACTTTATGTGTACATTTTTGCAAAAAAAATGGCTTACAGCCTGAGCCTAATCTCAAACTATATGGACAACAGCTTCCTGTTGAAGAGCAGGTCAAATTTCTTGGTCTGTTTTTCGACAAGAAGCTCAGTTTTATTCCACACATCAAATATATGAAAGATAAGTGTAGGAAAGCATTACAATTACTACGAGTTATATCCAGCAAGGATTGGGGTGGTGACCGGACAACCTTACTGAGGATTTACCGGTCTCACATCAGATCCAAACTGGATTATGGTTGTATTGTTTATGGTTCAGCGAGACGATCGTACTTAGCAGTACTTGATCCAATCGCGAACCAAGGTTTGAGATTATGCTCAGGGGCATTTCGAACATCACCAATCGAAAGTCTTCAGGTGGAGACCGGTGAGCCCTCTTTAGAGACTCGCCGGTTGAAGCTGAGCCTGCAATACTATATGAAGATGAAAGCAAATCCTGAGAACCCGGCATACTCGTGTGTTGTCAACCCAGAGTACAAGAGACTGTTTAACAACAAGTAGTAGTAGTAAATCATTGCTTTACGTCACTTTTCGGCACAACAGGTCTTTTAAGTGACATTATAATACGATAAAAACGTTGTAGTCAATTGATGAGATGAATGATGTACGAATGATGATGTGAGGGTGGGGGTGATAGGGCATGGTGGGTTATTGAGAGCGTTTTCCTTCGCTCGCCCGATAAGGGGTTCTGGGCATGTCTAGGGGATGCTCAGGGGCATTTCGAACATCACCCATCGAAAGTCTTCAGGTGGAGACCGGTGAGCCCTCTTTAGAGACTCGCCGGTTGAAGCTGAGCCTGCAATACTATATGAAAATGAAAGCAAATCCTGAGAATCCGGCATACTCGTGTGTGGTCAACCCTGAATACAAGAGATTGTTTAATAACAAGCCAGGGACTATACCTACTTTGGGTATAAGACTTCAACCCCATCTGGAGGACATGGAGGTGGAGCTCGACGCAATTAGCGTTGTGCGCCCACCAGAATGTCCACCCTGGCTTCTCCAACAGCCTAATATACTTTTTAACCTCTCAGATCTCAGGAAGGGAGACACCTGTCCCCTTGTCTTTCAGAGCATGTTGCTTGAGTTATTTTGTAGATTTCCGAGGCACCGGAAGGTGTATACTGACGGATCAAAGGAATACAAGAGGACAGCTATGTCCTTTGTCTGTGATGATCATGAATTTAGCTGCCGCATCAACGATGAGGCTTCAATTTGCACAGCAGAGCTGTTAGCTATTGAAGCTGCCATCGAATACATCTGGGATAGTAGTGACGAGGAGTTCATGATCATCACAGATTCGCTATCTTCATTGCAGGCTCTTAAGAGTCAAAAACTCAACAACCCAATTGTTTCCAATATTTTGCATATGTGTCACTACTTGTCTGGGCACAAGGACATTATTTTTTGCTGGGTACCCAGCCATATTGGAATACAGGGCAATGAACGGGCTGATGTTTTGGCCAAGGCTGCCCTGGATAAGACGAAACAGTTTTATTATATACCATATACTGATTTCAAGTACAACATCTCTGTCTACCTTGATGACATTTTGCAAGGTGAATGGAACATTAATGTCACCAGCAAATTGTTCGAGGTACAACCAATTATTAAGCGATCTTTTAAACCAATGGAACGCCGAAGAGATGACGTTGTCTTATGCAGGGCCAGAATTGGCCATGCCTATTTCACAAACGGCTATTTATTGAGAGGAGAATTGCGACCTATGTGCTGCAATACTCGTCTCACTGTAAGACATGTCCTTCTCAGTTGTGCGAAATATGCGCACATCAGAAGGAAGGATTTTGCATTTAATTCCTTATTTGAGCTATTCAGGGACACCCCTGCTGGTTTTATTATTCAGTTCCTTCGGGAATGTAACCTATATTACATGTTTTAATTATTAGACATAGACTTTTTACACAATCACTCCAATTTCATGGAGATATAGTGACTTGATAAGTCGTTCATTTTATAATCACTTCATATTTTACATTATTTATACTGATATTTTTATACTCATTAAACTGTGTTATAGTGCAGGCGCTACAACATGTCATCAGACTCGTTACATATAGGTGCCGGGAGCATCGTCATCTTATCATATCAAACATTTCAAACTGAATATTTTAGTACGATCATGCTTTTATTGGCTTTGTCTTTCCTTTACTACTTTGACTGTACAATATGGGATATTGTAATACCTGGAATCTTCACTTAAATGGCCATACTGGCCGAAAAGTGAAGTAAAGCAGAAATTTTACTTACTTACTAATAAACCTTCGTAATTTCTAAACAACTTAATCGTTGTCTTTATCAAGTCTCCAGTCTTTAGTAGTTTGGTTTTGAACAACTCGTTTATCCATTTTACTATAATAACGTTTCAACTAGTGTAATATATATATGGTATAAGAAATAAAGTCTATGTACATGTCGACTGCATTTTCTCTTCTTCTTGTAACGTTTCAAATAGTAGATTATATATATGGTATTAATCTATTAACCCCTTATCGGAAAACACTCTCAATAACCCACCATGCCCTATCACCCCCACCCTCACATCATCATCTGTACATCATTCATCTCATCATTTGACTACAACGTTTTTATCGTATTATAATGTCACTTCAAAGACCTTTTGTGCCGAAAAGTGACGTAAAGCAATGATTTACTACTACTGTAACGTTTCAAAAAGTATAATATATATATGGTATTAATCTATTAACTAAAGTCTATGTACACGTTGACCACATATTCTCTTCTTCACGTTCACATCTGTACAGTCCTCATATTCACATATGTCACTGTCCTCATTGTAGGCCTTCCCTCATATCACACCTGTTCGCTAGGTGTCGTCAAGGGTAGTGAGCATGGCTTGGGTTCTTCGTCGGGGTCCACTGTATCATTCTCCAACCTGCTGTGTGAGGATACGTCATCAGTTGTGGGTTGCGATAGCGAGACACAACTTCAAGTGGGTGAAATTTTAAAGTTAGATAATTTGGCGCTTTAAAAGCTAAATATCGCTGGTTGCAAATAACCAGTAAACACCAGACGTCGACGCTTTGCTGGTTTATTGTTGTGCCAGCGTCACAGACGGTGGACCAACATTGAACCAACATTGGGTCAATGTCTCATGTTTGCTGAGCTGTTAGCGGTTACACTATTACATATAATTTATAATAATTTCATTCAATTTATTAGCCTTCAAATGAAGAAAACATACAAAAATACAGTGAATACAAAATTATAATTAATCGGGGCAACGTTATGTTTAAATGTAAATAAAGTAAATATTTTTGAGGAGTGCGTTGAGGATATGCTGATTAAAGGTTGTGTCTGCGTTGCAGATGGTGAACCAAAATTTATCTAATATTTCGTCAACGTTTCGTATCTACTGGGTTTCTGTTAAATATCAATAAATTGAGTGGTCATGTCAAGTTAAAAAAAATCCTAAAATCGGAGAAAAACTCGGATTGGCCACACGCCACCCACCCACGCCCCTATCATTTTTTTATTTATTTTTGGAAACATGCACAACAAAAAAACAACAACACAAAAAACACACAATTTCGAAAAAAGACAAATCCTAGTTAGAGGTTTTCGACTTGACAAAACCCCTACCCAACGCAAAAAAATGTATCAAAATTGGTTATAATTTTCTAAATGTAAATAAAATTCACTGAACATTAGCTGCCAAATTGACATGACAATCTTAAAGTTTTTCTTAAATTTCACTGTTCCATTCAATTTAAGTAAGGTTCTAGTGTAGAAATTAGAATAATAATTTTGTAATTAATCTGTGCTTTCAACCATGGGCTTCAATTGTATTTATTTCTATATAAATATATTTGATAACTAATCCGTGCTGTAACCATTGTGACAGTAAACATCAGGTGAGCCATGAACACCCCCCCCCCCTCCTCACACTTAGGGAACACAATGACATTGTCACCTTGGTATTAAAGGCTTGAATCTGTCACCCTAATACTAAGCTGATGACAGGCTAGGCAGCAAGCACACTAATCAGAAAATGACAACAGTGAGCGCTGACAAGGTGTGAGCGCGTTACACATGGTTAACTACTGGAGCTACTTGTAAGACAATACAACAACGACATCATACAGCAAAGACAACAGTGAACGCTGACAAGATGTGAACGCGTTACACATGGAGCCCCTCAGGTATAACTACTGGACTGGAGATACAATGACTTGTAAGGCAATACAACAAAGACATAAATCAGCTATGACAACTGTGAACGCCGACAAACTGTGAGCGCGCTACACATGGAGCCCATTGGGTATAACTGCTAAACAGGGAACGTGTGGTAACAGTTGTGTGGTAACAGTTGTGAATGAATGGGGTTTGTAACAGACCAACTTTGTGTACATTGAGGCTAAACTGGACCAGGATAGTTGTGAATGGATCACGAAGTAATGAGAAACGACAAACAAAGATAAACTCGTTTATATAAAAGAGACGAAAGACATCAATCAGCAATGACAACACTGTGAACGCTGTCAGAATGTGAACACTGCGATAAGCGTATGGAGCTTACATATAACTACTGCACAGGGGAAGTGTGAGAAAGGGAAAGAGTGATGGAATATGTGGAATGACAAAACAAGAGAGGGGAAACATTACTTATATTAAAGAAAATTGTATATCAGATCCTATATGTTACGGTAAGACACAAGTTCAGCTTCTATCATTAAAACAAAAAATATACGAGGTTGGATAAATTATTACATGGACTATTACACACATTATACAGATGCAGATGCGCTTCTCTAAAATCATCACCTATATCATTAAAAGAGGTTATTCTAGATCCATAAGCACGAGTTTAATCTGACATGGATTATTGTCCTCCAAAAACATTACTTGCTTTGCACTGTCGTTGTCAGCCAGTTCATTCTGACATGATGTATTGTCCTCCAGATATATTACATGATTAATTACTTCCATATATATATAGTCATAGGCACTACCTTTGTCCACCGGTTTATTCTGACATGATTTATTCTCCTCTTGTATACATGATAACATTCTTGAAAGTAAATACATGAGTTTCTCTATATACTAGAGCCTGACGTCACTGAAGTAGAGCCTGCGATGGGCTTCAGGGGAAACTAAAATGTAGCTGTTTCACAATTAAAGCTATAGACCACTCCATGTGTGTTTCCGGTTTTAGTTGTACCCCAGTTGCCAGCGTTATAGACGTTGTCCCAAACGTTGTCCCAACATCAAAGCAAAACAGTAGTTCTGCATGCACAGATCAGGATAATTTTCAGAATTTATAAACTCATTCATAAAATCATGAAGCCACAGCGATGCGTTGATGTATGTATCACCTGTGTTGTAGTCCGTGAGTAGGTGGTTCATAGGGTGGTGTGATGTAGTGGCTGACCACCGGTGAATATTTTAGTACGATCATGCTTTTATTGGCTTTGTCTTTCCTTTACTACTTTAACTATACAATATGGGATATTGTAATACCTGGAATTTTCACTTAAATGGCCATACTGGCCGAAAAGTGAAGTAAAGCATTTTACTTACTTACTTACTATAAGCAACAGTTTTTAGCCGACTAACTTCAGTGTAATATCATGTTTTATAAATGGCCATACGGATCAAAACGTGACGTTAACAGAACTGCTTACTTACTTACTGCTATCATCAATATCTGCCTCAGCCTGTTTTGCCTGTTATTCTTTCATGTTCAACATCCCCAAGCAATTAATCAATCAATATCCTTGCATATTTGCTCCAGCTTGGTTTTACATACTTCTAAGTGTCTATCAATCTCACAGCTGTTATGCCACCACAAATTGTCACCACCACACCACATTTGGGGGCATATAAATCCATTACCTGATGCTTATGACGGTGACATGGTGGGTAAGGGGGTAACCTAGACTTGGTGAACTGTTCACATTTGAGGCCATATAAATCCATTACCTGGTGCTTATGACGGTGACATGGCGAGTAAGGGGGTAACCTAAACTTGGTGAACTCCTTACATTTAAGGCTATATAAATCCATTACCTGATGCTTATGACGGTGACATGGCGGGTTAGGGGGTAACCTAGACTTGGTAAACTATTCACTTTTATTAACTGCAATCACACGGCCAAATTTAGTGATTATTAAAATGGTTGTGATCATCTTAACTTTTTTAATGACGACATTGTGTTGTGCATTTTCTTTCTGCTGTTTGTGTGGATTTATAACAATCATTCAAATGAAGCTGCAACCTCCACTTGTCTGGCCATAATTCTTCGGGCGGATTGGAGATACTATTAGTTATTGCTACTCTAGAGAATATCCGACCCGAGGATAGCTGAGCTGTGTTTTGTCGAAAAAAAACGAGTCTCTGGACGTCTGGCCATACCTAGGGGCAAATCCCCCAGAAATGCCCAGAGCCCCTTATTGGGCAAGTTAAAGAAAACACTCGCAACAACCCACCATGCCCTATTACCCCACTTCCCACGTCATTATTTTCACATCATCTATCTCATCATAGGAGCTGCACTGTTTTTATCATATTACAATGTCACTTAAATGACCATTAGTGCCAAAAAGTGATGTAAAGCAACAATTTACTACTACTACTACTACTACTACTACAGACACCTTTATCTGACATGACTTATTCTCCACTAAACAATTTACTCACTTACACATATAGTCATAAGCACTATTTTTGTCAGCCAGCTTAATCTGATATCATTTATTCTCCTCTAAGCAATTGACTCACTTACACGTATAGTCATAAGCACTGTCTTTGTGAGCTAGTTTAATCTGATGTAGTGTACTCTCCTCTGAACAATTGACTCACTTACACGTATAGTCATAAGCACTGTCTTTGTCAGCCAGCTTAATCTGATGTAATGTATTCTCCTCTGAACAATTGACTCACTTACACGTATAGTCATAAGCACTATCTTTGTGAGCCAGCTTAATCTGATATAATGTATTCTCCTCTAAGCAATTGACTCACTTACACGTATAGTCATAAGCACTGTCTTTCTCAGCCAGCTTAATCTGATATAATGTATTCTCCTCTAAGCAATTGACTCACTTACACGTATAGTCATAAGCACTATATTTGTGCTTAATCTGATATAATGTATTCTCCTCTAAGCAATTGACTCACTTACACGTATAGTCATAAGCACTGTCTTTCTCAGCCAGCTTATTCTGATATAATGTATTCTCCTCTATACTGACAAGGTTTTCATGTGAATGTCCATATATAGTGGCTTAGCTATCTTTATCACACACCTGCGAGCTTCTAGAACAACCGATAACATGTCTTTCTCGTTCAACCCATCATGTGTCATTTTAAATGTAAACTTCACGTTATCACATGCTTCATCTATATCCCTTCCAGCTTGCTTTTTAGGCGATTTTATCTTTTTTTTGTGCCATCAATCAATTCATCAGTTTTTATGCATATTTTCCCTATTATTGGTTCGTCTTTTATTATATTTCTATTTGTTTCAATATAAACATTGCATTGTAGTTGTTTGAAATTAATACATTCATCGTTCAGGTCGCTGATCCTTGTCTTAAATTAAAATGTTCATTTAAAAAAAAAACATTTATTAAACTCTTATATATAAAATGTGTCAGAGGCACATCATGTCCTCAATAGTTTTTTTTAACATACTACTAGTCTAGTATAACATCAATATTATCAGTGAGATTTTCTTTATCAAAATTTAAAAACCTGTCGTATTTTTTTCAAATGGCTATACTGGTCAAAACATGACGTTAGCAAAATTCTTACTTACTGTTATCATCAATATCTCTCTCAACTTGTTGTGTCAGTTGTTTGAACATGTTTAACATCACGAATCCGTTAATCGATGTCCTTACATATTTGCCATAGCTTGGTTCTACATACTGTAGAGTGTTTAGCCATTTCATATATCTTACGACCATTGTGAATTGAATTGTAGCAAGTATTTTACGTCACCTTTGAAGCCATATAAATCTATTACCTGATGCTTATGACGGCGAATTGGCGAGTAAAGGGGTAAACTAGACTTGGTGAACTGTTCACATTTAGGGCCATATAAATCCATTACCTGATGCTTATGACGGCGACATGGCGAGTAAGGGGGTAACCTATACTTGGTGAACTGTTCACATTTGAGGTCATATAAATCCATTACCTGATGCTTATGACGGCGACATGGCGAGTAAGGGGGTAACCTAGACTTGGTGAACTCTTCACATTTAGGGCAATATAAATCCATTACCTGATGCTTATGACGGCGACATGGCGAGTAAGGGGGTAACCTAGACTTGGTGAACTCTTCCCATTTAGGGCAATATAAATCCATTACCTGATGTTTATGACGGCGACATGGCGAGTAAGGGGGTAACCCAGGCTTGGTGTTGGTGAACTCCTAACTTTTATTACCTGTAATCACATGACCAAATTTAGCGATTATGGTTGTGATCATCTTAACTTTTTAATGACAGTTTATGATATTGTTTTATCATCGCTATTGTCGATTATGGACATTGGGATGGTTGCTAGTAGTAATACTTCCCGCTCAACCTGGGGTGGGTCATTAGGGAGCTGTTGCATGTCAATGCAGCTCCAGCATCAGTGTGGGCAATGTTGGTGCTGGTTGCGGTAAGGTATTAAACTATCGGCAATAGTGTGTTCAGCATCATTAGTTCCCTTACATGGGATGAGTGAAGTCTCACATGGTTTTTACAAGACAATAACATAATAACTAAATATCAATGTGGTTTTCAAAAAGGAAAGAGCACCACAGACCATTTGGTCAGACTAGAGACTTATATCCGTCAAGGTTTTGTTAAAAATCAACATACAGTTGGAGTATTTTTTGATTTAGAAAAGGCCTATGATACCACATGGAAGGGTGGTATCATGAAAGATCTCCATGAAATGGGCCTGAAGGGTAGATTACCCTTATTCATTGACAATTTTTTAAAGGGGAGAAAATTTAAAGTCCGCTTAGACAACACCCACTCTTCACTGAATCCACAGGAGGAGGGTGTCCCACAAGGTAGTATCCTTTCACCAACTCTATTTACCGTTAAAATAAACAGTATAATTGATGCTTTACCAGACGATATTGAAAAATCATTATATGTTGATGATCTGGCTGTTTACTGCCAGTCAAGCAATATGGCAATAATTGAGCGGCGCCTGCAAGGTTGCCTCGATAAGTTGGTGACTTGTGCGGATGAGAACGGCTTTAAATTTTCTCCCACAAAAACTTTATGTGTACATTTTTGCAAAAAAAATGGCTTACAGCCTGAGCCTAATCTCAAACTATATGGACAACAGCTTCCTGTTGAAGAGCAGGTCAAATTTCTTGGTCTGTTTTTCGACAAGAAGCTCAGTTTTATTCCACACATCAAATATATGAAAGATAAGTGTAGGAAAGCATTACAATTACTACGAGTTATATCCAGCAAGGATTGGGGTGGTGACCGGACAACCTTACTGAGGATTTACCGGTCTCACATCAGATCCAAACTGGATTATGGTTGTATTGTTTATGGTTCAGCGAGACGATCGTACTTAGCAGTACTTGATCCAATCGCGAACCAAGGTTTGAGATTATGCTCAGGGGCATTTCGAACATCACCAATCGAAAGTCTTCAGGTGGAGACCGGTGAGCCCTCTTTAGAGACTCGCCGGTTGAAGCTGAGCCTGCAATACTATATGAAGATGAAAGCAAATCCTGAGAACCCGGCATACTCGTGTGTTGTCAACCCAGAGTACAAGAGACTTTTTAACAACAAGCCAGGGACTATACCTACTTTGGGTATAAGGCTTCAACCCCATCTGGAGGACATGGAGGTGGAGCTCGACGCAATTAGCGTTGTGCGCCCACCAGAATGTCCACCCTGGCTTCTCCAACAGCCTAATATACTTTTTAACCTCTCAGATCTCAGGAAAGGAGACACCTGTCCCCTTGTCTTCCAGAGCATGTTGCTTGAGTTATTTTGTAGATTTCCGAGGCACCGGAAGGTGTATACTGACGGATCAAAGGAAGACAAGAGGACAGCTATGTCCTTTGTCTGTGATGATCATGAATTTAGTTGTCGTATCAACGATGAGGCTTCAATTTGCACAGCAGAGCTGTTAGCTATTGAAGCTGCCATCGAATACATATGGGATAGTAATGACGAAGAGTTCATGATCATCACAGACTCGCTATCTTCATTGCAGGCTCTTAAGAGTCAAAAACTCAACAACCCAATTGTTTCCAATATTTTGCATATGTGTCACTACTTGTCTGGGCACAAGGACATTATTTTTTGCTGGGTACCCAGCCATATTGGAATACAGGGCAATGAACGGGCTGATGTTTTGGCCAAGGCTGCCCTGGATAAGACAAAACAGTTTTATTATATACCATATACTGATTTCAAGTATAACATCTCGGTCTACCTTGATGACATTTTGCAAGGTGAATGGAACATCAATGTCACCAGCAAATTGTTCGAGGTACAACCAATCATTAAGCGATCTTTTACACCAATGGAACGCCGAAGAGATGATGTTGTCTTATGCAGGGCCAGAATTGGCCATGCCTATTTCACAAACGGCTATTTATTGAGAGGAGAATTGCGACCTATGTGCTGCAATACTCGTCTCACTGTAAGACATGTCCTTCTCAGTTGTGCGAAATATGCGCACATCAGAAGGAAGTATTTCGCATTTAATTCCTTATTTGAGCTATTCAGGGACACCCCTGCTGGTTTTATTATTCAGTTCCTTCGGGAATGTAACCTATATTACATGTTTTAATTATTAAACATAGACTTTTTACACAATCACTCCAATTTCATGGAGATATAGTGACTTGATAAGTCGTTCATTTTATAATAACTTCATATTTTACATTATTTATGCTGATATTTTTATACTCATTAAACTGTGTTGTAGTGCAGGCGCTACAGCATGTCATCAGACTCGTTACATATAGGTGCCAGGAGCATCGTCATCTTATCATATCAAACATTTTAAACTGAATATTTTAGTACAATCATGCTTTTATTGGCTTTGTCTTTTCTTTACTACTTTAACTATACAATATGGGATATTGTAATACCTGGAATTTTCACTTAAATGGCCATACTGGCCGAAAAGTGAAGTAAAGCATTTTACTTACTTACTTACTCCAGCATCAGTGTGGGCAATGTTGGTGCTGGTTGCGGTAAGGTATTAAACTATCGGCAATAGTGTGTTCAGCATCATTAGTTCCCTTACATGGGATGAGTGAAGTCATCCCCAGCTATTGTTACTCTGGCATCTATCCGACCCAAGGATAACAGACTGTGTTTTTTATAGCCCAAGTCCCTGACCGTCTGGGCATATGTGGGAGTAAATCGCATAGATATTCCCAGAAACCATTATCTAAGTATATCACAAAGTCACTCAAATGCAAATTTCCCTACTTACATTGAGTTCTGTGAGCACAGACATGTAAATGATGGGATGTAGGATGTTCAACAGGACTGTATCAGGTATCCAAGAATACAGCCAACACTATGACGTATCCCATGTTTTTTTTAATTGACAAGCCACTTGAATGGCCTTACTGGTTAAAACGTGACGCCAAAAAGCGTATTAATTCACTTACTGACTATCGACACAGACATGTATATAATTGGATTAAGGACACTGGACAGAAATCGGCGCTGGCATTGTTTCGAATTTATGGTGTGGAGTTTAATGTTATCCCTAGGGCAATTTTCTGTTGAGGGGGCGACTCTAAAATTGTTCGTACTGAGGGCGCATCCACAAGCTTGCGTTATTGTGCAATATGGGCACGCTGAATCTCTCTCTGCTCTGCCCCTACACACATGTATAATTTGTTCTGCTTCTGTGGTAATTTGGAATAAATTTTCCCCCACATGCACGATATTTGTTTTTGGTGGTATGTCTGAAAAAAATTTAATGTCGCACATCTTCTTAATAACGTCCGAATTTTGGTTTCTAAAAATGGGGGACTATCTAAGCTGAGGATAGCGGAGCTGCGTGAAATGCCAGGGAGTTTCAGCGTTAAATTGCACAGCGAAACCCAAGTCTGGGCATATCTGGGGGTAGATCCCCTAGACATGCCCAGAACCCCTTATCGGGCGAGCGAAGAAAAACGCTCTCAATAACCCACCATGCCCTATCACCCCCACCCTCACATCATCATCTGTACATCATTCATCTCATCAATTAACTACAACGTTTTTATCATATCACAATGTCACTTAAAATACCTTTTGTGCCGAAAAGTGACGTAAAGCAATGATTTACTACTACTAAATACTACTACTCTAAAAATGGCGGATGCACATGTCGGCATCTCAACAGTTTGCAGCGGGAATTTTGTGGGGCAAGTCAATGATTGGTCCCCACTGCAGCTGACGTAATCTTTACCTGAGATTTCAAAGAAATAATTTTGCTCTGAATCGATTGCCATAAAATCTGGTAGTCCTACTACCTCTGTGTATCCTTGACTTAAGTTATGTTTTTCGGTGTGACATGGAACTGGAAAAAAGTAAATTTTAAAAATTTAAAAAAGGGGTCTGACACGGCAAAAGGAACTCGGGTTATAATAAATAAATTTATTCTACTGTATGTATAGGTTGTTAAGTGATGGTTATAATATAATCCTATATCGTTGTGTACTAGTGGAAACATGGGTCGAGATTGGCTCAACTGACGCTCAACTGTTTCAATTGCATTCCTCATAGTATGGGGTGGGATGACCTCGAAAAGAACGTAGCCTTTGTGGATCTTTTTTACCGCCTTAATAAAATTGTCAATTTCACCTACCATTTTATTATTTTTGATAAATTTAGTCTGTGTTTTCACCACGAAATTAAAAAAACCTCTGTTTTTCTGTTTAAGTCCAGTTGCATATTATCAGCATGCAACCTATCTATCTCTGTCATTATCTGTAATTTTGTCATTGTCTGTATAATTTCATTAATTTTGTTCGTTTGGTCATCAGTCCTTTGTCTGAGATTAGTCAGTCGTTCATTCGTGATATTTACCAATTGTACCAAGTCGTCTTTTAAATGTTTATTATTGCCCTGCTGTCCATTTTGAAAATGTTCTAAATCATAAACATGCCCCCAAATATTTTGTAAGTCACCTGTTGTTGCTGTACCGAAAAGAAATTTACTAGCTTTACCCAAAAATCCAAAAAGTGCACGTTTGTTTTTCTTAGTCATTACATCAATGGGGTCATGTAAGTGTATAATGCCTGTATTTTATCGTTTAATTTCTGTTTAGTTATATTGACTTCCTTTATAATCTCTTTCATGCTCAAATACATTGTATTGTGCTCACATTCCCGTTTATCCTCGGCGCAATGTATTATCAAATCCGGAAAACTGTCTAAAATGTCTTTAGGTGGAATTTCTACCTGAAAAATTAAAGTCGCGTAGGTGTGTCCGTTAATTACGACAGCCGGCGTTCTAACAAAACGACTGCCAAGTGCGTCTTGCCAAATAATCTGGCTGTGGAACATCATTTGCGAATGTGGCTTTTCATTCTGCTCCACACCAGTAGCACCCGTCTGCCTAATTGCCCATAATGCCAGGGCGAGCGTGACATATCTAAAATTTAAATTTGAATTTAACATCAGCTGCACGTTACCTTCACATTAATAAAACAGTGTTGTAGAAATAAGTCTATCCAGTATCCTATAATGTTTCTCAGTGTTCTTTATCACATATAATAGCATCTCCTCTTATACTCGTAATCTCATTTCTTAATAATAATAATACCACTATTCTCCATATCTATTGTACACTTATCTAGTTACTTGTTCCATTATACTACGTATTTGTCAGCGTTGTAAAAACAATGCAAAAATTAAATCATACCAGAAATAAAGTCAAGCCTAGTTAGATAAACGTTTTCTAACCTTAATCTCTCAACACCATTGCAATATCCTGATGCAATAAAAATAAAACCAGATTACATGGGATATATAAGAGCAGAATATGGGGAAGATTAAAGTCCTTCAGAAATATGTTTTGTAATCGATCGGGACATTGGCTGAGACGGGTAGTATATTTGTAAACTCATTAACATATGGAATTGGGATAAATTGAGGACTATACAGTCACCTGGTATCAGTTGGTCATACATCTGCACCGACGTTACATCAGCTCTACGTTAGTAGTATACATTGTTTTAAGTTTTGAAACGGATTCTCAACTATTTAAGGGTGGGTTGTGTTAGTTTGGCCAGAGGTAATTACCTATATTGTAAGTGGCTATTCACATTTTCGACTTTAAAGCTGTTAGCGACCAGTCAAATATTACGTAATGTGTCGGACATTGTTAGTTTGGGCAGGGACAATTACCTCTCTTTTGCATGGTTATTCAAATTCTCGACTTTAAAGCTGTTAACGACCGGTCGAATATCACATAGCGTGTCGGACGTTTATTGTCCACTTGTCAGTGATATGGTGAATATTTGAATAGTTTTAGAAGTTACGCAAATAGGTTGTTATGTAATATGCCAACGCCTGGTTGTGATGTTGTCAATGTTTTAACATGTGAATATACTATCAAAGTTTTTTTTTATTTCCTGTGCTCATTTTAAATTGGGTATATTTTGTTTTCCGCGTTTAAAGGGGCTACCTTCCCTTTGTAATTATGTAGATTAGTTAGGGAAATTTTATTTCAACCTTGCGATCATCGTTTTTAACATTTGAAACATTTGCATAGTTGTATAATAGAAGGATTTATCTCAGTCATTTCCAGCCTAGGCTTGAATTGATCACAACACAACGTGATAATTTAACGGCCACTGGCGGCCTTGTGGGCGTGAAAGGGTTTTGCCGTGGACCACCCAACAAATACAATGCTGGCACGATGTTGAGACAGCACTGTAAACGTTGGTTCTGCACAGACCCCCCCCCCCCCCCCGGGGGGATGGGTGTCACCTCCGCGTGGTCCCCCCTGGGCAACTTCTTAGAAGGCCAAGCACACCCAAACGTTTTTTGCCTTTTGCCTTTCATCGAACCAGGTTTTTCTATTTTTTGTGACGTGAAGTTTTTTGTGTTTGCTTTCCGGTGGTTCAGGGTTTTTCACTGAGGTTGTTATGTTTATTTTTGAATAGTTTTCAGTTCAAATTCTTTATATATTCTCTATATATTCATATTTATATATTTTATATATTTTTTCATTGTACTTGTGGTGCCTTACAGTGCTCTCACGGATTATGATCGCTCTGTCGTGCTAGTTCTCGATGACAGACCCGATCCCCAGCTGTGGGGGCATTGTAGGTCTACTCATAATTCCTCTATGATTTGGTTTTTGTGTTTGCAGTGGTTTCTCTTTGGCATCCTGGCGATGGACGGGATATCCGAAAGAAACCATTGCCATATAATTATTTTTTCACTTTATTGTTTTAAAGGTTTCTCTGTGGCATCCTGGCGGATAATGCAGCATGTCATAGAGAAGCCATTGCCGTACAATTAGCCTGTGGTGACTTAAGGTGTCCTCACGGTTTGTGATCGCTCTGTGATGTCCTCCAATATCACAGACCTTATTACCAACTGTGGGGGCACGGTGAGTCTTTAATTTTTGAGAATTTTTTGTGGTTTCATGATTTCTCTGGCCATACTGGCCGAAAAGTGAAGTAAAGAAGACATTTACTTACTTACTTAATTGTTTCTCTGTTCATTGTTTATGTCATTCATATTTATGTCTAAATGGGTTTATTTTTTTGATTATAGTATATAGTATTATAGTATATATTATATATTTGTTTTGACAATGACAATGTTTTGACTTAGACTTGTAGTTTTTACACAATCACTCCAATTTCATGGAGATATAGTGACTTGAAAAGTCGTTCATTTTAAATTCACTTCATATTTTACATTATTTATACTGATATTTTTATACCCATTAAACTGTGTTGTAGTGCAGGCGCTTCAACATGTCATCAGACTCGTTACATATAGGTGCCAGGAGCATCGTCATCTTATCATATCAAACACTTTAAACTGAATATTTTAGTACGATCATGCTTTTATTGGCTTTGTCTTTCCTTTACTACTTTAACTATACAATATGAGATATTGTAATACCTGGAATTTTCACTTAAATGGCCATACTGGCCGAAAAGTGAAGTAAAACAAATATTTTACTTACTTACTTACTCTAAGTAATTACTCGCCAACTCTACGTTGATGTGTGTGAGTGGCGTTGTTGTCTTGTTTTTTTGCTTGTGTTGTTGTGGAAGGCTTGGTGTATGTGTATCCATGTCGAAATAATGGATGTCGCTCGTTACATGTTGGGCATGTGTGTTTGTGCTTTCATGTGTATATGTTGTCGCATCTTTGACCATATGTGTGGTATGCATAACAATATCCCCTTGGGATTTAAGGTGAATTTTTGTAGTTGTTGCCACGAAAGGAATGATTGCTGGTGCGTGCCACTCCTATGCCTAAGTAGGCATCCCTTTCCAGGTCTACCCTCACTGTGTCCCAAGGGCATTGTTGATATTCTCTGTCCACTCTATATTGGAAATCATATGTACGCCAGTTGGCACCACCATTCATCAGATTCATGATGTTGTGATGGTAAGTGATCATCTGCTGGAGCTGGAGAGGTCTTGATACTTTTACAGATATATGGCCATATATATATCCCATGCCATTCCCCATTGAATTTCGCTCACAACTTTTTTATTTCTTGAGGTGAAATTGATGTCTGGTTTGTTTGTGAATGAAGATGTGTTGAGAGAAAGAGAATTGTGATTTGTATGTGGGTTTAATATGTCACTAAAATATATGTACTCCTGTTATCATATTTTTTTTCGTAACTTGTGTGGAGTTGAGTGTCCTACTGAAAGACCACCGGAAATCACATGTTTGCTATCAGAATCTTCACTCTCAAGAGTCTGGTGCTGTTGATTCAGAAGAGTGAGGTTGGAGTGGGGTTAGAGTTTTCATGGATTTTATGATTTCAGCTTGCTGTTTTATTATTTTATCTTGTTCTGTAGTTTTTTATGGATTTCTTCCTGCTGTTGTTGAATTTGTTTAAGTACTGCATTAGGGTCGAAAGATTCTGAAGAGGTTGTAGAGGAGGAGGGGTTGTCAGATGGTTGTTCTCTAAACTTTTTGTTTGCTTGTTTACATATATGTAATACAAGATACAAGAAAAGAAAATCATAATGAAAATTAGATGATGTAGTTGTACAGGTGGATACAAAAATAACATCAATGTGTTATTTCAATGTAAAAATCAATATAATATTATTTTTGATTTCTAATGCTAATTGGACCAGCGGTCATGTGTAAAATGGGCTGTAAGTTATAGGCCTGGATGGTTTCGGAAAAACTTCATACCTTGTTCCTCGTGTTAGGGTGAATTCCATCCCTGGACCAGACCTGTATAGGGACCCTCTAGTAACCTGTCTGAACTTGATGATTTATGTTGTCCTCTACTTCGCACAAATTTGACACATCTTTGTTGAAGTTAAAAATAGCTGATTCCATGTTTTCCTCACTCATGTGATTCCCAGTTCGTGGAATGGCCGAGCATATGGTGATATTTTTGATAAATGTTATGTCCCGCAAAACCAAAAGTTAACAAATATGTGTAGATAACCCGAGAATTAAACCTTGGCTCGAAAACAGGGAGTAATCTGGTTAGAACAATTATAAGATATTATCAAATGATTTCACAAGAACGCAACATCAGATCCGTGACAAACCAACAAAGAAACATAAATAATTGCATGTGTAAGTTTATACAGTGATTACACAGATATAAAACAACAAATATTGTCAGTTAATACAAACATTACTTATACGTACGGCGCGAACATGAAAGCTTTCATAATAATCAATTTGAGCTCACGTTTAAATGCCAATGTAGACATGGTAGATGTGATGAATGAAGACGCGAAATTAGCACAGGCAGTTGAAGTCACTAGGTGAGAGATAATGATGACGAACCAGGATGCCGAGGTGAACATATTTCAGAATGTTCCTTTACTTGTTAGGCCTAACACAGTTCTGTTTTACCTTGATGTCCCTTTGGTTTCAAACCACGATCACTCATTGGCGATGCTCGTCCATTTCTTAGTACGATCATGCATTTATTGGCTTTGTCTTTCCTTTACTACTTTAACTATACAATATGGGATATTGTAATACCTGATATTTTCACTTAAATGGCCATACTGGCCGAAAAATGAAGTAAAGCAAATATTTTACTTACTTACTTACTCGTCCATTCCAGTCTCACTATGGTGTTCATGTCGATGTTCATGTCAGGAACTCACTGATGACATTTAATGAATTTGAAACGTTACTTTTCTAGGTACACAGACTGCCGTCGTCACCAACGTCCGTGTTCAGCTAGGAGCCATCTCAAAGTGAACGAGAAACCTGTAACTCTGTCTTTCAAACTATTCAGTTTTGTTCATGCTGGTGGCGTATTTTGTAAAAAGTCGTATCTCTGCGTGAACACATTGTGAACACCAGCCATGAACAATAGCATCAGCACGGGCACACTCTCGATGAGTGGGTTAGTGTTGAGAGGCTCATGAGGAGTGGGCCACAAAGAATCCGGTTCATAACATACTTGTAATTTCATTGTAAAGTAATTGTGCTAAGTCAGCTACTCTCACGGTACCCCTGAAGCTAAGCCATTTGCTCCGTAATTCATGACCAAGATCTCGGGATTGACAATATTGACATCTTCTAATGGCAAACGAAATCTATTATCTGTGATTTTTAAACCCTGACTGAGTGTTGGCCGGATAATTGATAGTAAGGCTACTTTATTTGCTTCCACAAAATGAGTCTGCGGACACAAAGTCTTGTTATCTTTATGATTTCTACTTTAAATATCTGTTTTGTTTTATATTTTCAGGTGGATCATCAATTATGTGTGGAGAGGCAAGATTTCATCATAATATGTGAACGTAGGCTTTTATAATGGACACAGACTTCATCAACATATTCTCTGGGGAAGCCCCATGACCCCAAATTCAGCTAAAATCATAATTTGTATGTTACCTGCATACTAACAACGTTTTATGTGTTATGAGTGCAGGAAGGATTAACACTGACTTTAAACTGGGTCACTGACACTTATTACCACGCATATATTGTGACGGCCAGTTTGTGGGAACCAGTCAATATAGTCGGCTCAATGCTGGACCATCGTCTACAAAGCCGTCATAAAATCCATCTAATAGTGTAGCATCCCAGTTGATAACAGATTGATGGCTACACTCTCACCCACTGTGCGAACAAATCATCACTGTCTGATGCTGGTATCCCAGTATTGGATCAATCCAATTGGCCCATCGTCTGCGAAAATGACCAACATATGTTGGGAATATTTGTTTGAGAGAGATGCTGTTCCTTTATTACCCCTGTAAGATTCAACTCATTTTAAAATATGAAATATCGTATGGTTAAACGCATTTTTAGAATATAGAATGTCATTGAACACAAGTAGTCTATAACACGGGAGTCTGTAGGAGCAAGGTAGGAAATGTGAAATGTGTAGGAATGAGGAATAATCAATGGCGGCCATAATCCACCATAAATAAATTAACCCTTTAAATCCAAGTGCCATTTTTTCAAATTACCCTCTAAATCCGAGGGCATTTTTTTCAACTTAACCCTTCAAATCAAAGGTCTATTTTTTTTAATTGACCCTTGGAAATCCAAGAAACAATCTTTTCAAATTAACCCTTCAAATCCCAGGGCATTTTTTTAAAATAGATCCTATAAATCCTAGGGTCATTTTTTTTCATTCCAAATTCTAGGGTCGTTTCCATCATAAACTAAACATAGTAAGTAGCTTGTAAATAGGATGCAGAAATGAGTACATTTCCAAGTCAGATCACAGTCAGAAGTTTCCTTTGCTTATTATCTTGGTCGAGATGTCACAGTCAGAGTGATACATTTAAAGCAGAAGATTTGTGTGGTCTGTAGACATACCCAAATGGAAGTCTTTTGCCTCTGTACGTGGAAGTTATCCCGCGAAGAGAGGCATAGCGCTAACACCTCAATGCTGGGCACGTTTGAGACATTCAGCGAAGCAGATAAACGAGTTTTTAGTGAGTACAAATAGAGAAGAGGAAATAAAGATAGACATTGGGCGAGGAATTTTTGTCTCAATTCCTCCGAATAAACCATTCATACACATACGTGAGTGGTACATGAATGGAGAAGAAATGAAACCAGGTACAGAGGGTATATGTTAACATTATGCACAGTGCTTGTGAAGAAATTACCTGAGATTCATGAAAATATTCCAGAAAATGTTCGGGAGAGCCCATGCTATCTAGATGATGATCGTCAAAATCAACTAGGAGCACTCATGTTCAGAGACTGCAACCCGTACTCATATGAAGACTATAGTGAGTACTAATAAGAAGAAATAAAGATAAACATTGGTTGACGAATATTTTCCTCCATTCATATACATACGTGAGTGGATTGAGAAGAGACGGTAGAATAGTGGCTTGTGGAAATCATCCAGAAAATGCACAGAATGTTATCTATCATCAGAATGTGCAGAGACTGTGCGGATACAAATACTATGTTTGATAATGATGATTTGATTAATAATAATAATAAAAATAATAATAATAATTTAAATTCCAACTGAGGAAGATCTGAATAAATGGAGCAGAGAACACATGCATGTTGCTGATTTTCGATGATGTGATGAAAGAAGCATGTAGCTCAAAGAATATTCTACATTTTTTCACTATTCACTGTCATCATAAAAATAGCACAGTCCTTTTCTCACTCAAAACATTTTCCCACCTGGGAAATGCGCTCGAACCATATCACTGAATTGTCATTATATAGTATTATTTGGAACAAGCGAGGCGGATTACCTGTATACACATTAGAAGATTGGCAGAATGAAAAAGTTGACGAAACTTTTTACGAGTTAGAGTCGCAGCAAGTGACAGTGATTGATAACTGTTTGTTTAAAGTTCAGCACATATTGAAATCTCGGAAAAGGAGGGGGCATGAGAAAGAATACCACATCAAATGGAAAGATAACCCCCCGAATCTAACAGTTAGATAAGTGCATCCGATGTGCAAGATGTGTAATATGGAGTCTTCATTTTACTTCAATTTTTTCAAGTCGTAGTATAAAGTTTACCACACCCCTTGCCACGATCGCATGCAATTGAGATGGTGTGGATAGTGACCGGGCATGCTGGAGGTTCAACCAGAAGTTTCATTTTTTTTCATATAAAATAATAAGCTTATGAAACGCAGCTTCGATAGATTCTCAGAACTGTGGGATTTAAATCGTTTAAAGCCCCGTTTTTGCAGTCAAAATACTCAATACACTAAAATATGAGTCACCCTCTCATTGGTCAAATTACGAGGTCAAAAACGCCCCTGATATTGTGAATTATAATAAACTGGTATTTTATCTCCTGAAATAAACTTGGTTTTTTTCGAAATATTTTTTTATCTCTCTAAATTAAATGTTTTTTTTTGCTTGTTTTCGTCACCTTCATTAGCTTTTTTTAAAAAAGGTCATTTAGTTTTTTATTTCGTCGCCCTCATTAACTTTTCTGGAAATTTGTCAAATGTTATTTTTTATTTTTTCGCCCTCATTAACTTTTCCAGAAGTAGGCCCAATGTTTATTTTTTCTTAAATGTTTTTTCCCGTCCCCCCTCATCAGAGACTGCAACCCGTACTCATATGAAGACTATAGTGAGTACTAATAAGAAGAAATAAAGATAAACATTGGTTGACGAATATTTTCCTCCATTCATATACATACGTGAGTGGATTGAGAAGAGACGGTAGAATAGTGGCTTGTGGAAATTATCCAGAAAATGCACAGAATGTTATCTATCATCAGAATGTGCAGAGACTGTGCGGATACAAATACTATGTTTGATAATGATGATTTGATTAATAATAATAATAAAAATAATAATAATAATTTAAATTCCAACTGAGGAAGATCTGAATAAATGGAGCAGAGAACACATGCATGTTGCTGATTTTCGATGATGTGATGAAAGAAGCATGTAGCTCAAAGAATATTCTACATTTTTTCACTATTCACTGTCATCATAAAAATAGCACAGTCCTTTTCTCACTCAAAACATTTTCCCACCTGGGAAATGCGCTCGAACCATATCACTGAATTGTCATTATATAGTATTATTTGGAACAAGCGAGGCGGATTACCTGTATACACATTAGAAGATTGGCAGAATGAAAAAGTTGACGAAACTTTTTACGAGTTAGAGTCGCAGCAAGTGACAGTGATTGATAACTGTTTGTTTAAAGTTCAGCACATATTGAAATCTCGGAAAAGGAGGGGGCATGAGAAAGAATACCACATCAAATGGAAAGATAACCCCCCGAATCTAACAGTTAGATAAGTGCATCCGATGTGCAAGATGTGTAATAAGGAGTCTTCATTTTACTTCAATTTTTTCAAGTCGTAGTATAAAGTTTACCACACCCCTTGCCACGATCGCATGCAATTGAGATGGTGTGGATAGTGACCGGGCATGCTGGAGGTTCAACCAGAAGTTTCATTTTTTTTCATATAAAATAATAAGTTTATGAAACGCAGCTTCGATAGATTCTCAGAACTGTGGGATTTAAATCGTTTAAAGCCCCGTTTTTGCAGTCAAAATACTCAATACACTAAAATATGAGTCACCCTCTCATTGGTCAAATTACGAGGTCAAAAACGCCCCTGATATTGTGAATTATAATAAACTGGTATTTTATCTCCTGAAATAAACTTGGTTTTTTTCGAAATATTTTTTTATCTCTCTAAATTAAATGTTTTTTTTTGCTTGTTTTCGTCACCTTCATTAGCTTTTTTTAAAAAAGGTCATTTAGTTTTTTATTTCGTCGCCCTCATTAACTTTTCTGGAAATTTGTCAAATGTTATTTTTTATTTTTTCGCCCTCATTAACTTTTCCAGAAGTAGGCCCAATGTTTATTTTTTCTTAAATGTTTTTTCCCGTCCCCCCTCATTAGATTTTTAAGAGAAATAAAACACAGTGGCCTTAGAACTACATGTGCTGCTTTTTCGTCAATGTTTTTCGTCTCTACTGGCGATACCACAAAATAATATTTTTAGCAAAAAACCAAATGATCTTTTTAGAATGGAAAAGCGAAATCTAAGTGGCGCACTTTACTTACTTTGTAATAATATAAATGTTTATCTGTGTCGGTTGATTTATGATCTGTTATCAGCAGCTGCTATTTCCCGTAATAACTATGTTCGTTCCTGAATTTTTCTAGCAGATACTACAGACATACGATGGATAGATAGTGAGCAGAATGTGACTAATATTCCAATGAGACTTGCTCAGAGCCACCTGGTGATTGTCAGGATATCGCTTTAAGAGCTTAAATCAGAACCACCTACTAAATAATTTGTATAATGCTATCTTTTAATAAAATGTAATATCCATATTATTTCAAATATTTTAAATGTAACCACCACACCAGATGCGTTGACATGTAATGCATTTCTGAGATAAAGCAGCTTCTCTTAATATGTGTAATCGTTTTTTTTAATTCATCATGCCTCATAAGTAGATGAGCTGAGATAACTTTACTGGCGAATGCATAGTTTGAATCTCAAACCATGTACACAATACTCATTGGCGATGACATCTAAGCTGGTTTAGAGCCATCTGGTGAATAATATGTATACCATTTACTCTTTCTGAAATGCACATGACCTGAGACGGCATTACTGGAGACTCGCCGGTTGAAGCTGAGCCTGCAATACTATATGAAAATGAAAGCAAATCCTGAGAACCCGGCATACTCGTGTGTTGTCAACCCTGAATACAAGAGACTGTTTAATAACAAGCCAGGGACTATACCTACTTTGGGTATAAGGCTCCAACCCCATCTGGAGGACATGGAGGTGGAGCTCGACGCAATTAGCGTTGTGCGCCCACCAGAATGTCCACCCTGGCTTCTCCAACAGCCTAATATACTTTTTAACCTCTCAGATCTCATGAAGGGAGACACCTGTCCCCTTGTCTTCCAGAGCATGTTGCTGGAGCTATTTTGTAGATTTCCGAAGCACCGGAAGGTGTATACTGACGGATCAAAGGAAGACAAGAGGACAGCTATGTCCTTTGTCTGTGATGATCATGAATTTAGTTGTCGTATCAACGATGAGGCTTCAATTTGCACAGCAGAGCTGTTAGCTATTGAAGCTGCCATCGAATACATATGGGATAGTAATGACGAGGAGTTCATGATCATCACAGACTCGCTATCTTCATTGCAGGCTCTTAAGAGTCAAAAACTCAACAACCCAATTGTTTCCAATATTTTGCATATGTGTCACTACTTGTCTGGGCACAAGGACATTGTTTTCTGCTGGGTACCCAGCCATATTGGAATACAGGGTAATGAACGGGCTGATGTTTTGGCCAAGGCTGCCCTGGATAAGACAAAACAGTTTTATTATATACCATATACTGATTTCAAGTATAACATCTCTGTCTACCTTGATGACATTTTGCAAGGTGAATGGAACATCAATGTCACCAGCAAATTGTTCGAGGTACAACCCATCATTAAGCGATCTTTTACACCAATGGAACGCCGAAGAGATGACGTTGTCTTATGCAGGGCCAGAATTGGCCATGCCTATTTCACAAACGGCTATTTATTGAGAGGAGAATTGCGACCTATGTGCTGCAATACTCGTCTCACTGTAAGACATGTCCTTCTCAGTTGTGCGAAATATGCGCACATCAGAAGGAAGTATTTTGCATTTAATTCCTTATTTGAGCTATTCAGGGACACCCCTGCTGGTTTTATTATTCAGTTCCTTCGGGAATGTAACCTATATTACATGTTTTAATTATTAAACATAGACTTTTTACACAATCACTCCAATTTCATGGAGATATAGTGACTTGATAAGTCGTTCATTTTATAATCACTTCATATTTTACATTATTTATACTGATATTTTTGTACTCATTAAACTGTGTTGTAGTGCAGGCGCTACAACATGTCATCAGACTCGTTACATATAGGTGCCAGGAGCATCGTCATCTTATCATATCAAACACTTTAAACTGAATATTTTAGTACGATCATGCTTTTATTGGCTTTGTCTTTCCTTTACTACTTTAACTATACAATATGGGATATTGTAATACCTGGAATTTTCACTTAAATGGCCATACTGGCCGAAAAGTGAAGTAAAGCATTTTATTTATTTATTTATTTATTTACCAGCAAATTGTTCGAGGTACAACCAATCATTAAGCGATCTTTTACACCAATGGAACGCCGAAGAGATGACGTTGTCTTATGCAGGGCCAGAATTGGCCATGCCTATTTTACAAACGGCTATTTATTGAGAGGAGAATTGCGACCTATGTGCTGCAATACTCGTCTCACTGTAAGACATGTCCTTCTCAGTTGTGCGAAATATGCGCACATTAGAAGGAAGTATTTTACATTTAATTCCTTATTTGAGCTATTCAGGGACACCCCTGCTGGTTTTATTATTCAGTTCCTTCGGGAATGTAACCTATATTCTATGTTTTAATTATTAGACTTAGACTTCTAGTTTTTACACAATCACTCCAAGTTCATGGAGATATAGTGACTTGATAAGTCGTTCATTTTATAATAACTTCATATTTTACATTATTTATACTGATATTTTTATACTAATTAAACTGTGTTGTAGTGCAGGCGCTACAACATGTCATCAGACTCGTTACATACAGGTGCCAGGAGCATCGTCATCTTATCATATCAAACATTTTAAACTGAATATTTTAGTACGATCATGCTTTTATTGGCTTTGTCTTTACTTTACTACTTTAACTATACAATATGGGATATTGTAATACCTGGAATTTTCACTTAAATGGCCATACTGGCCGAAAAGTGAAGTAAAGCATTTTACTTACTTACTTACTTAAGTCGTTTTTATTTCGTTTGATTAGCAGAGCAAAATTGCTGAAAAATTTAATAAAATAATTTTTAATAAAATTTAGATAATATGACAGTTAATATATGGTGACGTGTGCGCGTCCTGAGCGTGGTGGGTCCTGTACACATGGTGTGTCTGGTATGATTAACATGGCTTATAAAATGTCAGGTATTTAATTAGAAAAAAAACACAAGTCAGATTCAACATGCTGTACAATGAAAGATCATGTGGACACACGTTATGATTTATACTGTACATAGAATAATCCAAACACATAGACGCCACTGTGTGCTACGACATTGAACCCTGCGCTACTCGGAGCCACATGGAGGCCACTGTGTGCTACGTCATTGAACCCTGTGCTGCTGGTAAAAAATCCAAACACATGGACGCCACTGTGTGCTACGTCATTGAACCCTGTGTTACTGGGAACGTATATGGACTAACAGTTCCTAGTCAGTTTCAGACCAAATAAATCTATAAATTTAAATTTAATCTATAAAATAATAGTTTGTGATAGATGATCAGTTAATTTAATGATTATTGTTCACACATGTTTATTTTCATAATTAGTAATATTTTTCGTCATGTAAAGCTGGGAAGAAATTGCACAAGCATTTCCAGGTTTATATGAAAGACAATATCAACAGACAATTCAGGAGAATAAGGGTTAAATACAACTGGATACTGGTGATAAATCAAAGCATTACACTTTCTGAAACTGTGAGGTATGTTTGACTAACTGTAAATTCACTTACGAACATAAAAGTATTATCGACAGTGGGACTCCAGTAGCTCTGACTCGGAGTCAACCATACTACTAATGAGGCTACATAACAGCAACATGTGGCCCGATGTTGTGCTAAGATGCAGACATCCTCTATGTGCATAAGTGGTTTCTCTGGATATTTCTAGATATATTTATTTAGCAAATTGACATTTCAAACCATAAAGCTGCTTTAACCGCCGGTGTCGCATATATTCGGGTTTTTATTTTGTATTCGCACTTTAAGTACCACCTTTTAAACATATTAAAGATAAAATGTGACATCAATCAGCAACATTTGAAAACAGATGACCTCCATTTTGTCAAATCTGAATAATTTTCACTCACTTGAAGTTGTGAATCGCGTCAGCGAGACACAACTTCTAGTGAGTGAAAATTCAGATTGAATAATTTGGCGGTTAAAGGGTTAAGATTAAATGAAACCAAATGAGAGACGACTCTCTCGCCTATAAACGTCTGATGGTCTCAATAGCTCATAAGAATGCTGTAACAATAGTCACCACTAGAGATTTAGTAGGGTGTTTTTTTTCAAAGGCTACTTATGTGTAGGCTTATGATTTGATGATTGATTTGACAACCACAACACAAATCAATGTGTTTCAAGGCTGCAATTTAGACATTTGCAACGCACCATATGAGGTTCGTTATTTTAGATTTTCCAGAAACGGTGTATAAATTTCAGAATGCGCAAATATGTAACACATTTTTTTTAACTAAACCCGAGAGGCTTTAAATATTCATCATCATAGTGTGTTATGCCATGTTCTCCATTCCTGTGTGCTTTATTTATACATGCCTAGCTATATCGCATTCAGCATCACGTACAACTGGAATAAAAACGAAAAATCCAATCATATCAGAAATGTGGATCTCAACGAAGAATTTTTTTTGAATTATTCAAGATAATCAAGAAATTAAATTCACTTTAAATAAATGTTTATTATGTTCATACTGATAAAGTGTTATTATTTAATATTTTCTGGTTTGTCTGGATATGACTAGTTATTTATGTCCTATGCACAGCGCGAAACATCTGTTTAATAGCTCTACAAATTTAAAAAAAACATGAATTGTAGCATTCTGCTTTGTTTTAAATGAGTTTTTTGTTAATAGCTTGCTAGATTGTATTTAGTTTTCATTTGTAAGAAATACGAATGGACTCACCTGTGTCTTACCAACTATATAATGTCCGTATTAACTTTTTCAACACGACGTGTTTTAATGCATAAAAATAAAAGAGTCTAAATTCAATATATTTCGTATCTCAAGATATGACAGCTTGATTGTCATATTCACCACCCATTTGTGTATATGACACTCTGCTATTATAAGATATATCATCCATATGCATTAGAGTCTAAAACAATGATTCATATATTTTCCCAACAATTATGACACCATCTCAATTCATACGTTTTGTCCATTTGGTAGAAACTATTTGTTAAATTGATATTTGCAAGAAAATCATTAAAGTGATGAAACTCATTAAGGCGATAAAAAGTGATACAAATATTGGTAATAAATCATCTGCGTGAATGACTGATTATCCTATACATAGAAAGACATATATACCATTCTCTGGCGAACCATTGGTTTTGAATTATGTGGTACTTTATAGAGTAGAACACGTAACTTTTGATGATTAGTTAGCTTATAGTGGTTTTGGGGAAAATAGTTGCCAGTGAGATAATAATGGCGGCCAGATAGAGAAAGAAGAATAGTCTGTCCATCACGAGTGCCACCACCTTCCACTCTAGCGCTATCTTAGCTCTGTCCTCCTTTTGATGCACTCTCCACATCAGCTGACGTAAGTACCTCCTGATCTCCCTCACATCATTCTCCACTCCTTGGTGCAGGTGTACTGGAGATTTGTCTGGTGACGTGGGATCACCACTAGATGCCGCTGCCTGGTTGCTAAGCGACGGGACATGGGGTACACAGGGTCCCGCTTCTTTAAGATCGTACATCTGAAACTTGTTGTTTCATTTCCACACTTTTCAGTTTTCTCCTGTGTTTAGTTGTGGTGTTGTTATCCTTGTGGTTATGGTCCATGGCCAACAGGCTCTGTTTCTCTGCACATTAGACGTGCCAGCCCGTCAATGAACAGCTGGAGATAAACAATAAACATCACATTAGACGTGCCAACCCGTCAATGAATAGCTGGAAGATAAACAATAATGCACAATAAACACCACATTAGACGTGCCAGCCTGTCAATGAACAGCTGGAATAAACAATAAACATCACATTAGACGTGCCAGCCTGTCAATGAACAGCTGGAATAAACAATAAACATCACATTAGACGTGCCAGCCTGTCAATGAACAGCTGGAATAAACAATAAACATCACATTAGACGTGCCAGCCTGTCAATGAACAGCTGGAATAAACAATAAACATCACATTAGACATGCCAGCCCGTCAATGAACAGCTTGAGATAAACAATAAACACCACATTAGACGTGCCAGCCCATCAATGAACAGCTGGAATAAACAATAAACATCACATTAGACGTGCCAGCCTGTCAATGAACAGCTGGAGATAAACAACAAACATCACATTAAACGTGCCAGCCCATCAATGAACAGCTGGAATAAACAATAAACATCATATTAGACGTGTCAGCCCGTGAATGAACAGCTGGAGATAAACAACAAACATCACATTAAACGTGCCAGCCCATCAATGAACAGCTGAAATAAACAATAAACATCATATTAGACGTGTCAGCCCGTCAATGAACAGCTGGAGATAAACAACAAACATCACATTAGAGGTGCCAGCCCGTCAATGAACAGCTGGAATAAACAATAAACATCCCATTAGACGTGCCAGTCCGTCAATGAACAGCTGGAGATCAACAATAAACATCACATTAGACGTGCCAGCCCGTCAATGAACAGCTGGAGATAAACAATAAACATCACATTTGACGTGCCAGCCCGTCAATGAACAGCTGGAGATAAACAATGAACATCACATTAGATGTGCCTGCCCGTCAATGAACAGCTGGAGATAAACAATGAACAATAATAAACAACAAACGCAATATTAGACGTGCCAGCAGATCAAGGTACAGCTGGAAGTAAACAGTAAACATCAGTATTATAACAAAGATAACAATTTGAATTTCACCCACTTGAATTTAGGTCTCGATGCCGTGACCAACGACTTCAAGTGGGTGGAAGTACAAAGCGTCTTTATACGTCAAAATTTGACGTCTAAAGACGTCAGATTAGGACGTATAAAGACGGTTCCCGCGTCGTATAAGGGATAATGCAAGCTGACATTCCCTTGTTCTGGATGGGATGGCTTGATTGATGTGGTCACTTGACCACAATCAGCCGTGAATAACATGAATGTAACATCCAAGAGAAACGCTAAACATGCTAAACCTCAGGATCAATTGGTAAATAATTTCGTGATATGTTTTATTTGTTCCCAGAAATTTTAGCCATATTAAAATGTTATGTATTATAGGTAATGCATTTAAATATGAAGGTTATTTCACGACGCATGGTACATATATTCATGAGCTTAAATCTGAAATTATCGATGCAATTTACAGCTACAAACAAAAAACTGTGTAAATCTTGTTCAACCCTTTAACCGCCAAATTATTTAATCTGAATTTTCACCCACTTGAAATTGTGTCTCGCTGACGCGATCCACAACTTCAAGTGAGTAAAAATTATTCAAATTCGACATAATGGATGTCAACTGTTTTCAACTATTGCTGATTGATGTCACATTTTATCTTTAACATATTTAAAAGATGGTACTTAATGTGCTAATAAAAAATGAAAACCCGAATATATGCGGCACCGGCGGCTAAAGGGTTAAAGGGTTTAACACTAATGTCAACACTGAAGGGACACACTGGGACTATGCTTATCCGCCAACGCGTCTTTTAATTACTCGCATTAATTACTCCGTTTGTCATGTCGATATTCATGTTAAGTATCATGTATCTTTCATCTGATCAATTAACAACAAGGTTTTTATCCCGGATTTTTGTCGTTTTACAATGTCACTTAAAATACCATTTGTGCCGAAAAGTGACGTAAAGCAATGATTTACTACTTCTACTACTGGAGGGCAGTGCCATCTCATTCATATTACCATTGTCAGGAGGTTATCCTGGTCCAGTTTAGCCTGTCGGTTAACACAGCTGGCCTAAAACCCCATTCATTTAATTTCATTCCATTTTTAAATAAGCACGAAATCAACATTTAAGTTTTAGTTTCTGGACTAGTGTTGTAAGATAATATTATTTATGCGGATCAAGTCGCAGGCATCACTTACGGTCGTTTATAACATTTGACAGACAGTTACCGGGTCATTAACCAATTAGATCCAGCGACTTCATTATACCTCAAACAAGATACGTTGACCCCATGTTGGCTTAATATTGGCACATTGTCGCAGTCATTGGGCCATCATTAATCCAGTATTGGCTTAACCTCTTTTGTTTGCATGATTTCTATTTTCCTGAGATCTACGCTGCTACGTATGTATTTGGCAAATAGCGATAACTGCTTATATCAGAGACTGAAAGTTTTTTTCTTTAATTAAAATCACCATACAAATCTTAGTTAAGTCTACGGCCATTATAAATGTTTTACTCTTTCAGTGCGGGAATCGACACATTTTGACGTCTACAGTCGATCCCCGCACTGACAGGCTTTATGGAATAATATTAACTGAAAAATGCGTCAGCAATCCCAGCAAAAGTGCATGAAAAATAAAAACAAGCATTCCAGCTGCAAAAGAGCTACTCCACAGACTATTTGCTTGTGTCAGTTAGCTTAAAAAAGGAGGACGGGGGGGGGGGGAAGTTGCGTGAAAGATTTTCCAAATCGTGATGAATATAACAGATAGTGTTTGTGTAGGACGAACAGACAAGATTGTCAATTTCCGTCCATTGCCATAAAGCTAAGCTTCTAGGACATTATAACTCTTTAGGCGCGAAATAAATATAATAAATATAAATTTCACCCATTTAAAATATTATCTCGCTATCGCGACACTCAACTTCTATAGTGAGTGAAAATTACTCATATTTGTTTAACCCTTTCAGGCCTGAATTTACCATTGTCATCTTCATCCACTACAAGCCGCGAATTGCTGTCGCAATTCTCGACTTGTAGTGGATGAAGATGATTTGAAGAGGATGACAAATTAACAAAAATTGCCATGTATTGGTAAAACAGTTTCATGATGACATGGAAATTCCCATTCTAAAACCCTTAGCTGTGATAAATTTTGCTAGTTTTCAGGGATGTAAAATGATGCTTTTATGCATCGTGAGGGCTTAAAGAGTTAACCAGAGATTGAACATTTGCAAATCAGAATTCCTAAACACCCATTTCACTCCGAATATCAGTGATTTTATCATCTAATGAAACAGATTGAAAATTAATTGAATGGTTAATCCTTAAAGCGCCTAATTATTTTTGTATAGACAATTGAAATCAACGGGGCTTTGTCAATTTGAAATCATCATAAAAAATCTTAGTTAGAAATTTCTGCTTCATTTGAATGCGTCTACATTTGTCAGATTCTGACGTTTAATGTCGATCCCCGCGCTGTATGGCTAAATGTCCGTTGAACTATTTGCTTGCAATGATATTTGTCACCCACTGACACTTCGTGTTGGTAATAAAATGAAGCTTGTTGGACATCTTATTGACCATCACAGCTATTTGCTTGCAATGATATCTGTCACCCACTGACACATCGTGTTGGTAATAAAATGAAGCTTATTGGACATCTCATTGACCATCACAGCTATTCGCTTGTCAGGCTCTGACACATCGTGCTGGTAATATAAGCATGATTTCACGTTATAAGTAGCATTTCATGAAGAGTGATCCTACAATTACAAACAGCAGTAACTGCTGTATTGTCAAGTAATAAGCTACTGATTGATACAACATTACAGCATCAATCATTTTTCTTGTAGTTAACCATTTAAGGCCTCACGATGCATCAAAGCATCATTTTACATCTCTGAAAACAGACTTATTTTTTCTACAACCAAGTGTTTTAGAATGAAAATTTCCATGAAACTCTTTTACAAATACATGGCAATTTTCTTATATTTTTCATCCACATCAAATCATCTTCAACCACAGCAATTCGCGGCTTGTAGTGGTTGAAAATGACAATGGTAAACTCAGGCCTGAAAGGGTTAATAACCATTCTGCAATTCAAACGCAAAGAACAGTACCATTACTGTAGCTTGCATTCATCCTATGTTTTGTGTCGCAGATAAAAAAAACTATTGTGAAATGCCAGCAGCTGCAGTGACATCTTACTTTTCTAGTGAGTAGTTACTGATAATCACATGTAGCCTACACGACAGAATACTCAACGCACAATTCAGCGGTCCATCCCACTGAGAAGCTTATACTTAAAATTATCTTAACTTTCTCTTACCTTTTTAGAGAAGTTAAGATTCATCTTAAGTTAAGATTCATCTTAACTTAAGATGAATCCTAACTTTTTAAATGGAAATGAGAGATACTACTTTGCGTACAAGATAAGCCAGGTCCTGTTATTAATAGAGGTGTCAATAATTGTCATACAACTCCACGTATATATATGCCTAGGTCGAGGACAATACAATTAAATTAAATTAATGGGGTTTTAGGTGCACATATAACCTGAGCTGGGCCAGGAGAACGTCCTGAGGATGGTCATATGAATGAGATGATACTGTCCTCTAGACACAGGATTCGAAATTCGCGCCGAGCATGCTACCTCTCGGTCATGGACGCTCCCCACAATATTGAATCTTTACGAGTGAGCAGGAAAGAAACATTTTTTGTTTCTTTAAAACTTTAATGCCAGAGCGGGGTTCGAACCCGTAATCTCAGACTTTCCAAGCAGGAAGCTTTAGTCACTGCACCAGGGCCCCTGCCTGTCAATGACAGTAATCAGATGATGACAGTCATGTTATCAGTTGGATAATTTGATGACATGGTTTTCAAAAAGATGGGAGTCGGACATTTGCGTCAACTTATCAGTGATGATCTCTGACTTAAATGAAATGTCACTGTCAGTTTTAATGGCAATGTCATGGCCGGGCTTTGCGAATGTAAGAATAGTGTATTCTAGAATAATTCATGTGGTAATGTTAGTGAATCTGAACTTTTAAATCCCGGGTTTGAGTCGCGCTGCGGACAAACTTGACTGTTCGGTGCTCATAAAAAGCACAGTCGAAATGAGTGGAATAAGGAAAATGTTAAGGTAAATTATCAACTGAATATTTTCCATTCATTTGCATCTGGGATTGCTTATATAATTTACACCAATAACGGAATATTTCCATGTATTAATTATTTTATCTATTTTATTACCTGAGCCTTCCCCATGAACTAATTTATCAATGTCAGTATCAAAAAGAAATCGTATAATTACGATCCCAGCGACATGAACACTACCATTTCAAAGGTAATATGTGGAATACATAAACAATCTCCGTCAAGTGTAAATAATCCATCCTACTAAACATGAGCGAGACTAGATAACACTCCTTACAGTTACAGAATGTAAGGAGAGCAACTAGTGGCTGTTTGCAATCCTGGTTAAATAAATGAAGTTTAAACAAAAGTTACAGAATATTCAGGGAAGTTGGTCAAACTGAAACAAATGCCCAACACTCAGCACAGAAAACACACAACATTTGCATAGTATTTGTACAACGTCGGCCCAACGTCTTCGTTGGCCAAACATTGTACAATGCTATACAAATGCTTCGTGTTTACTGGGAGGCCGTTGGTTTATAGCTATTCACCAGATGTCGCACATCCTTCCATCACTTCAATCCGTGCAGCACAGTGCAGTGCTGTTCTGCTGTCTTGGTAAAAAAGGCGCGCAGTGTACCGTTACTTTAAGCTGCTCTTGATTCGCTAAATTTAGGCCTGAAGCAGTTAGATTTAGACTGGGCTGATTTCTCAGGCTTATATGAATCACGCTGCATACTGAGCTTATTTCTATGTCATATTATATTAACGAACCTCATACAGACCTCTGATACCACTATATCTACGACTACAAGACAATTGAAGTCCAGCCTGACTAATACAGTTTTGTTCTGGTCAAGATTCCGTATAATTTATATCAAAGTCAAAACGCTTAATGTAAACTTTAAATCTTATGAAGATTTATTTTAGATTTATGCGTGCTCTGATAACTGGCCAAATTAATCAGCAGAATTTCTGTCCTTTAAAAAGAACAATTTTATTTTATCTTCAGGTTAACACCAATTTTTTAAGCCTCAGGTTTAGATTGATTTTGTTATCCCAATGTTAATACCGACCTAATTTTATCCTAAGAATAAGAACGACTTTCTTAGATCCTAATGCTATGAAATTTGTTATTTGACTCTAAGATTAAGAACCACTTTATTTGATTATAAGGTTAAGAACGACTTTATTTGATTGACAGACTAGGCCCCCTTTATTTTATCACAAGGTTAATAGCGACTTGGTTTGATTTCAAGGTTATAAACTACTTCATCTGATCCTGATATTTAAAACCAAGAATAAGAACGACTTTAATTGATCATATGGTTAATAACGAATTTATTTGATCCCAAGGATAAAAATGACTTTATTTCATCCCATGGTCAGGAACAATTTAATTTGATCTTGTAAGTGTAAGTGTAAGAACGACTTTATGTGATTCTAAGTTTTAGAATGACTTTATTTTATCAGAATTTTAAGAACGACTTTATTTTATGCTAAGATTAAAAACCCCTTTATTTTATCCCAAGGTCATTTTGATCTTAAGGTTAAGAACGAATTATTTCAACAAAATTTAAGAGCGAGTTTTTGAACGACTTTATTCCAACTTTAAGAATGACTTTATTTTTATCTTAGTTTTAGAACGACTTGATTTAATTTTAAGGTTAAGACCCTCTTTCTATGGATTAGAACGACTTCACTTGATACTATAGTTGGATTCACATTAACCGTGGTGGATGAATTTCGCCGATTTCTCAGTCAATTCTAAACCAATTTTCATGAAGTTTTACACACACTATTTCCCATTCATGTCGTGACTACCCTGAAAGTGTCGCGAAGTTTTGATAAGTATTTAGGAAGTTGGACCATTTGACATGTGGTAAATAAATAAAAATGTTGCCCTCTATAAAGCCATTGGCTTCGTCTCAGAATGTTACTACATGTCAAATGGTTTAACTTCTAAAATACTTATCAAAACTTCGCGAAATTTTCTGGGTAGTCACGACATGAATAGAAAATAGTGTGTGTAAAATTTTATTGGTTGAGAATTGACTGAGAAATCCGCTAAATTCAATAATCCTGGTTGATGAATTTAATGTGAATCTGACTATAATGTTTATAACGACATTAGTATACATCATCCCATGCAGAAGCCGACATTAGTGTGTCCTTGACTAACATCGGCTCTACTGCGTCTTAAGAGTCAGGACCAATTTTATTGTGTGCTTTAACCCTCAAAGCGCTGAATTTTTTTATAAAAACCTTGAAGACCAAAAGGTTTATTTCAATTTGAAATCATCATAAATGTCTTATTCAGTTCCTTCCGATTCGTTTGAATACCTATGTTATGGGTCTACGGTCATTAGAAATATATTTTCTCTTACAGTGCGGTGATCGACTTTATACGTCATAATCTGACGTCTACAGAAGTCAGATTCTGACGACTAAAGTCGATCCCCGCGCTGTAAGGGTTCAGGTCAAGAATGACGCCATTTTATTGTCATGCTAAAGTTAACATCGGTTTTATAATATATGCACACTCATGGGGAGACTATGTGGGAAGTTTTCAGCTCGCTGTAGTTATGGACACACCATTAGATATCTGGGGTGGAGGGGGGGGGGGGGGGTGCTAGAGTTTTTGTTGCTTGCAAACTTTTTTTTTTGCTTCTGAGAGAAAACAATTTTTTTTTTGCGATCAAGGTCCGACAATTTTTTTTTATGTTTCGTCGAAGAAATGTTTTGTCGTATGCTTTCCCTATTATGTACGTTACCATTTGGTGTTTTTTCTGGTCAACATATTTTTCATCAATTTCGACAACCAACTTCTTTTTTCTGCCCAAATTTTCAACAAACTTTTTTTTTTCTGACTTTTGTGGCGACAAACTATTTTCTGCAATTTTTTTCTAGGCCTCCCCCCAGATATCAAATGGTGCATCCCTTAGATGGTCGGATATATTCCTTCTGTCACCACCTTATTATGTTCTCCACAAAGCCCTAATAGGAAAGACTGTATTTGATTCTAAGTTTAATAACGACTTTATTTGATCCCAGGTTATGAACGTCTTTATTTGATCTTAAGGATTAAAAGGACTTCAGTTGATCCCAAAGGTTACGAATGACTGTATTTGATCCTCATCTAAGAACAACTGTATTTGATCCTAGGGTTAATAACGATATTACATCATCCCATGCATAAACCGACATTATTTTGTTCTCAGCTAAATCGGCTTTACTGCGTCTTAGAGTTAGGACGCCATTGTATTCTTATGTTGAAACCGACTTTATTTAACCCTTACAGCGCGGGGATCGACTTTAGTCGTCAGAATCTGACGTCAGAATCTGTCGACTGTAGTGGTCAGAATCTGACGTCTGTAGACGTCAGATTCTGACGACTAAAGTCGATCCCCGCCCTGTTAAGTAAAAAATATTTGTAATGACCGTAGACCCTATTCATAGGTATTCAAATGAATCGAAAAGACCTAACTAAGACAGTTATGATGATTTCAAATCGAAAAAAAAACACTTTGGCCTCCAAGGTTTTTATAAAAAAAAATCAGCACTTCAAGGGTTATTCCTAAAGTTTATATATGTACACTCATAGATAGACTGTGCGGGATGTCTTCATCTCGCTGTTTTTAGATGGTCAAGAGACGTCTTTACATTCTTCACCATAAAGACCTAATATGTGTCACAGGAAACTGTCTGAGAAAACCATTAGTTCTGCAAAGAAAGCTGACTGGTCTGAACGAGTTTGCCTTGTTTACACCCATTGTCCGAGAAACCTATTACTTCTCTGAAAAACACTGATTCGTCTGAACGAATTACTTTGTCTGACTGAGACACCATTACCTCTGTGAGAGGAGGCTGGATTACTTTGTCTGAATGAGACACCATTACCTGAGTGAGAGGATCATCTGAAAAAAACTCTGTAATTTCAAACAGAATTATATTTGTATGTCCCATGTCTGCTTGGTTGCATGTCTCATTCAGGTGTGGACAACAACAAAGGTGGACTTGTAAAAAGACCCGTCTGAGACGAGAGCTAATCTGGAGATAGAGACCAGGTGTTCATTGGGATTAACCCTCTAAACCCTTGAAATGCTGAAATACTTTCGCATAAACCATGGAGACAAAAGTTTTTTTTTCAATTTGAAATCATCCGAAGTGTCTTAGTTAGGTGTTTCTGATTCATTTGATGACCTATGTCATGGGTCTACGACCATTAAAAACAGTTCTACTCTTACATTGCGAGGATCAAAACAGTAGTAGTAGCCTGACTAATAGGACAGCTGTACTGCATATTGATCGCAAAACCAACCAAGGGGGTTCAGCAGAGATACTGTGTTTTAAAGGTGGCGCCTTGACCCCACGTGACCCGCTCCCCCTCCCCGTGGACCCCCACCCCGTCCACCCGCTCCACTTGGACCCCCTCCCCTTGGACCCTTTGGACCCCTTCTGCCTTTACACTTGAACCTTTCCCCTTGGACCTTTCCCTGACCTTTCCACGACAGTGACATTTTAATATATAGTATGCCAAGCACGACTGTTATCCCTTACCATGCTGAAATATCACAACAAATTTGGGTGCCACTGATTTCACAAGATATACGTCTGCACCAGAAACTGTGCAACAGAAAATGCGGCAGCAATTCTGTCGATTACGTGGCTGAGAAAGTGATGGGTGGGCGTTTGGACATTGGATGTGTTTTAGTTCCCCTATCGTCTTTATGCACATAGATGCTAAACGGGGTCAGGAGAACCACACAAGTGAATCAGTTCACTCTGCCATCCAGACACAGGATTAGATAAATGCGGCATAGTTGCAAAGAGTTAAATCTGAAATAGGTATTATAATATGCATTATGGACAGTTAACCCTGAACCTCTCAAGTCTGAACTGACCTTTGACATTTTTACCCACTACAAGCTGCAAAAAACTGTCCCATTTCTTGACTGGTAGAGGATGAAGATGATTTGAAGGGGTGACAAATTGACAGTGCTGCCATAATAATGTTGTTCAAACAGTTTCATGATAACTTTGTTCTGAGGTTCAATTTATGGTTTAAGGCATCGTGATGGTTTGAAAGGTTAAAGTGTTATGACGTCCTGATAGGGTTTTGTTTTTTCATTGAGTTATGCCTGATCGGACTAACAACCTGGGGTAGACCCAGTGACCGGGTCAACCACTTCATCTCTGTTTACATTACCCGCACCCGGCATGAACGTCTCCCCGCCTTCTGTGTTTACATTACCCATTCCCAGCATGAACGTTTCTGAACCTAAACACCACAGTATTGTCACGTGTCCACAGACGTCTGGGACAAACCAAGATCAATAAATCAATGAAATCATCATGACGTCCTCACCTGCACGACATGCAAGGTTCAATAAAAATAGCTGATACAGATTGACAAAGGCATCACATAACTAGCGACTGGTTAATTTGGTCATTATTAGTTGTGATAGATGTCTAACTTATTGTCAGCCATATTAAAAAATCTATCAGATGGTCATGATGGGTTTACGGTTAATTATGTTATTTGGTTGTGTTATGCATATAATATATTAATCAGTAAATCAGTCAGTGATAGCTGAACCACGTGCAATATTCAACAACAGTATCGTATTCGCATTTACAAAGTTATAAAAACTCTAGCAAGCTAGTTAGTTTGACTAAGCGTTTTCATTTTAATTATTAGTGGTATTTTTATACATGTGGTCTGAGTTGATATCTTGATCAGACAATAATACTTGTTTAAACTCATCCTAACGTTACTTTCAGTAAAATAATTTGCTAGATAGATAGATAGATAGATAGATAGATAGATAGATAGATAGATAGATAGATAGATAGATAGATAGATAGATAGATAGATAGATAGATAGATAGATAGATAGATAGATAGATAGATAGATAGATAGATAGATAGATAGATAGATAGATAGATAGATAGATAGATAGATATTGACGACGGCAAGTCTATGTAGACTTATGCGTCATTAAAATGAACATTATGTACAAGACTATACACACCAGGATTAGTTCGGTAAAATCACATGAAAATTGACATATGCATGCTAAGCTAACTTGAAATTAAACGACATTATATACTAAACCAAGCACAGGCTAAATAAAATATGCATCAGCACTATTTAAAATAACCTACAGTTAAGGGGACTGGCTCAGACTAAAATCACAAAAAAATCGGTGATTTTATTTCGGCTTATTAATATGTTCATATTATGTAAGCATGTCCATAGACTAGAACTGCAAACGCTTTTTAATTTTTGTGCTGCGCATTTATCAGTTAGGCCAGATATATAGACGAAATTCCCGTATTTCTTATTTTTGACATGGTTGGCAAAAATAAGAAATGAGGAATTTCGTCTCTATATCTAGCCTAACTGGTAAATGTGCAGCACAAAAATTTTAAAAAACTTTTGCAGTTCTAGTCTATGGACATGTTTAAGCTTAAACTTCTAGTCTACGGACATGTTGACATATTATGGACATATCAAGGAGCTCGAAGAAAAAAACGGATTTTTTTATAGTTTTAGCCTGATTGTGTCGCTTTAACTATGCCGTGCAAGCTGACGTTATTATTCTAATATATCCATGGATGTTTTGAAATATGTAATTTATATTAAAACGATTAGTTTAAGCTGCTGTGAACTAAATTATTAGGTAGTTTACGTGAACACCATCGTTAGCATGCTCATTGCATCCCTTAAGGCGCTATGTGTTGTGACGTTGGCCCGAAATTAAATCCACAGAGATGAGATTTATAACAAATCCACGTGAGAAGCCATTATCACCTTATCACTCACACCGCTGAAATATGTTCGTGTAAACCGTGAAGACCAAAAGTTTTTTTTCACTAAATTATTTGATGTCATTATAAATGTCTTCGTTAAATCTTTCCGCTTCATTTGAATACCCATGTTATGGGTCAACGCCCATTATACATTGTTTATTTTTCAGTGCGGGATTGTCATAGACGTGACAATCTGACGTCTATAAACGTCAGATTCTGACGTTTATAGTCGGCCTCCACACTAAAGGGGTGGAAGAGTGTTATTGATTTAGGCTGCAAGTGACACAAAATAGCACATAACAACATAGAACATACAAGTTGCATTAAAAGTCATACATTTTACAAAATAAGGGCGTGAAGCTATAAGAGATAATTGTGACTTTTATAAATATGACATCTTGTCATTCTGAACGGCTTAAATATATTTAATGAGTCGTCATTTTCAGTTCGTTATGCCAAGAGATGGCCTGAGAATAATTTAGAACTTAAATGCTCTTTAAAGCGTATTCACTGTAGAAGCGCTAAGCATGATAACGCTAAGCATGATAACGTTAAGCATGATAACGGTAAGCATGATAACGTTAAGCATGATAACGGTAAGCATGATAACGCTAAGCATGATAACGTTAAGCATGATAACGCTAAGCATGATAACGCTAAGCATGATAACGCTAAGCATGATAACGTTAAGCATGATAACGTTAAGCATGATAACGTTAAGCATGATAACGGTAAGCATGATAACGCTAAGCATGATAACGTTAAGCATGATAACGCTAAGCATGATAACGTTAAGCATGATAACGCTAAGCATGATAACGCTAAGCATGATAACGCTAAGCATGATAGCGCTAAGCATGATAACGTTTAGCATGATAACGTTAAGCATGATAACGTTAAGCATGATAACGCTAAGCATGATAATGTTAAGCATGATAACGTTAAGCATGATAACGCTAAGTATGATAACGCTAAGCATGATAACGTTAAGCATAGTAACGCTAAGCATGATAACGTTAAGCATGATAACGTTAAGCATGATAACGTTAAGCATGATAACGCTAAGCATGATAATGTTAAGCATGATAACGTTAAGCATGATAACGCTAAGCATAATAACGTTAAGCATGATAACGTTAAGCATGATAACGCTAAGCATGATAACGTTAAGCATGATAACGTTAAGCATGATAACGTTAAGCATGATAACGCTAAGCATGATAATGTTAAGCATGATAACGTTAAGCATGATAACGCTAAGCATGATAATGTTAAGCATGATAACGCTAAGCATGATAACGCTAAGCATGATAACGCTAAGCATGATAACGTTAAGCATGATAACGCTAAGCATGATAACGCTAAGCATGATAATGTTAAGCGTGATAACGTTAAGCATGATAACGCTAAGTATGATAACGTTAAGCATGATAACGCTAAGCATGATAACGTTAAGCGTGATAACGCTATGCACTCTAACGTTAAGCGTGATAACGTTAAGCATGATAACGTTAAGCATGATAACGTTAAGCATGATAACGCTATGTATGATAACGCTAAGCATGATAACGTTAAGCATGATAACGCTAAGCATAATAACGCTAAGCATGATAACGTTAAGCATGATAACGCTAAGCATGCTAACGCTAAGCATGATAACGTTAAGCATGATAACGTTAAGCGTGATAACGCTATGCACTCTAATGTTAAGCGTGATAACGTTAAGCATGATAACGTTAAGCATGATAACGTTAAGCATGATAACGCTAAGCATGATAACGTTAAGCATGATAACGTTAAGCATGATAACGTTAAGCATGATAACGCTGAGCATGATAACGTTAAGCATAGTAACGCTAAGCATGATAACGCTAAGCATGATAACGCTAAGCATGATAACGTTAAGCATGATAACGCTAAGCATAATAACGTTAAGCATGATAACGTTAAGCATGATAACGCTAAGCATGATAACGTTAAGCATGATAACGTTAAGCATGATAACGCTAAGCATGATAATGTTAAGCATGATAACGTTAAGCATGACAACGCTAAGCATGATAACGCTAAGCATGATAACGTTAAGCATGATAACGCTAAGCATAATAACGTGGAGCATGATAACGCTAAGCATGCTAACGCTAAGCATGATAACGCTGAGCATGATAACGTTAAGCATAGTAACGCTAAGCATGATAACGCTAAGCATGATAACGCTAAGCATGATAACGCTAAGCATAATAACGTGGAGCATGATAACGCTAAGCATGATAACGTTAAGCGTGATAACGCTATGCACTCTAACGTTAAGCGTGATAACGTTAAGCATGATAACGTTAAGCATGATAACGTTAAGCATGATAACGCTAAGCATGATAACGTTAAGCATGATAACGTTAAGCATGATAACGTTAAGCATGATAACGCTGAGCATGATAGCGTTAAGCATAGTAACGCTAAGCATGATAACGTGGAGCATGATAACGCTAAGCATGATAATGTTAAGCGTGATAACGTTAAGCATGATAACACTAAGCATGCTAACACTAAGCATGATAACGCTAAGCATGATAACGCCAAGCATGATAACGCTAAGCATAATAGCGCTAAGTATGATTGTAATTGTTTTTAACCTGTTTCAATTGTCGATCATAACACTATATTTCTAAATTAAATGAGTGTCTAAACATCAGAAAAAGGTTTAGTCTCAAATTAACCAAGTATGAGTAATTGTCAAACAAATGTAGTTAAAATAGGTCGAAATTTAAATAAGACGACTTAGCGGGAAAGGGGTTTACTAAACTGTCAGACTTTGAAACCTAGACCTACCTGTTAGAATTAGCAGAATGTCCAGTGGTATTAGACAAGATCAACTGGGATTCGAACCTGTCATTCCCTAGAACGGTATAACAGGTGTGTGATGTATTGATGAAGTCACACTCTCATTGCAACCTGCTAATGGGGCATAAAAACATGAACACTTGAGTGTACGACTGGTAGAGCATATTCGATATTATAATCATGAACACGTTACTAGACGACTGGCAGAGCTTAACACTTCAAACATCACAGCTTATATCATTTAATTTTTTTCACCCACTCAAAGTTGTGTCTCGATACCGCGACCCACAATTTCAAGGGGATGAAAATTACTCATATTTGTTTAATTTTGGGACCAAACATTTAGAAATATTGATGTTTAAACGGTCATTTCACTCCCAATGACAGTGATTTAATCGGTCAATGAAACAGTCTAGAAACGCCTATTGTGAACCACAACTTCAAATGGGTGAAAATTACTCATATTTTGTTTTATTTGAAACCAAACATTTGCAAATCTTGATTTATAAACACACATAATGTCCCTATAACTGTGACTTCTTGATGTTTAAACAGTCATTTCACTCCCGATAACAGTGTTTTATTCGGCTAATAAAACAGTTTAGAAACGACTATTATCGTGATCAGCAGGCAAAGGGTTAATTTTAATGTCAGAAACTAAGACCTACCCGTTACAATGTTCAGTTGTATTAAAGAGACATGCCAAGGTCTAAAATCATAAAAAATCGGTATTTTATTTTAGCTTATTAATATGACCATGTGATGTAAACATGTTCATAGACTAGAACTGCAAAAGTTTTTTTTAATTTTTATGCTGCGCATTCACCAGTTAGGCTAGATATAGAGACGAAATTCCCGTATTTCTAATTTTTGACATGGACCAAACATTTAGAAATCTTGATGTTTAAACAGTCATTTCACTCCCAATAACAGTGATTTAGTCGGCTAATGAAACGGATTAAAAACGACTATTGTCGTAATCAGCAGGCAAAGGGTTAATTTTAATGTCAGAAACTAAGACCTATCCGTTAGAATGTTCAGTTGTATTAAAGGGACATGCCAAGGTCTAAAATCATAAAAAATCGGTGATTTTATTTTGGCTTATTAATATGACCATATGATGCAAACATGTCCATAGACTAGAACTGCACAAGTTTTTGAATTTTTGTGCTGCGCATTTACCAGTTAGGCTGGATATAGATACAAATTCCTGATTTATAATTATTGACAACCATGTTAAAAAAAAGAAATACGGGAATTTCGTCTCTATATTTATAAGTGATTTATAAGTGCGCAGCACAAAAAATAAAAAACTGTTTTACATTATATGGTCATTATACGGTCATATTAATAAGCCGAAACAAAATCACCGATTTTTTTAATACTTTTAGACCTGGGCATGTCCCTTTAACCAAGATCAACTGGGATGCGAGCCTGTCATTCCCTAGAACGGCATAACAGCTGTGTGATATATTGATGAAGTCACACTCTCATTGCAACCAGCTTAAAATATATTATAAACATGAACACGTAACTGTACAACAGAGACCAGTCAACTGCTAAAAAAATAATAATTTAAATTTTCACCCACTCAAAGTTGTGTCTCGATACCGCGACACACAACTTCAAGTGGATGAAAATTACTCATATTTTGTTTTATTTCAAGCCAAACATTTGCAAATCTTGATGTATAAACACACATTTTGTTCCCTATAACTGTGACTTAAGCGGCTAAATAAAACGGGTTGAAAACTGATCAGCAGGAAAAGGGTTAACTCTTACGGTGCGGGGATCGACTTTTGACGTTATAATCTGACGTTTGTAGACGTCAGATTATGACGTCTAAAGCTGATCCGCGCACTGTAAGAGTAAGCATATTTCTGATGTCCGTAGACCCATAACATAGGTATTCAAATGAATCAGAAAGAGCTAAATAAGACATATAATGTTATTGGTCTACGGCCATTATATATTTCTTCACTCTTACAGTGCGGGGATCGACATTAGACGTCAGAATCTGACGTCTGTAGACGTCAGATTCTGACGACCAAAGTCGATCCCCGCGCAGTAAGAATAAACATATTTATAATTTCCGTAGACCCATAACATAGGTATTCAAATGAATCAGAAAGAGTTAACTAAGACATTTATGATGATTTCGAATTGAATAAAACCCTTTGGTCTCCATGGTTTACATAAAAAATTGTCAGCGCTTCAAGGAATAAAACGGATGAAACACGACCATAGTCGCGCTTTGCTGTTTATGGGCTGATAGATAAAATTGAATGAAATGAATCGGGCTTTAGGCCACCTTTGTGCACATATAGGCTAAACCGGGCCAGGAGAACCTTCTGAGGATGGTTAGATGATTGAGATGACACTGTCCTCCAGACACAGGATTCGAAATTCGGACCCTGGCTGTCTGAGGCCGAGCACGCTACCTCTCGGGCACGGAGGCTCCCCACAATACTGACTTTCACACGTGGATGGGGAAGAAACATAGGTATTTAAATGAATCAGAAAGAGCTAACTAAGACATCTATGATGATTTCGAATTGAATAAAACCCTTTGGTCTCCATGGTTTATATAAAAAATTGTCAGCGATTGAAGGGTTAATGGCTAAAGTTAATCCTTTGCTGCTGAATTACTAGTTTATTTTTTCGTTCGGTTAAAGGGACATGCCCAGGTCTAAAATAAAAAAAAATCGGTGATTTTATTTTAGATTAATAATATGACCATATGATGTAAACATTTCCATACACTAGAACTGCAAATGTTTTTAAATTTTTCTGCTGCGCATTCATCAGTTAGGCTAGATACAGAGACGAAATTCCCGTATTTCTTATTTTTGCCATGGTTGTTAATAATTAGAAATCAGGAATTTCGTCTTTATATCTAGACTACCTGGTGAATGCGCAGCATGAAAATGAAAAAAAATATTGCAGTTCTAGTCTATGGAAATGTTTACATGTTATGGTCATATTATTAAGCTAAAATAAAATCAACGATTTTTTGATGATTTTAGACCTGGGCATGTCCCTTTACCTTTAAATAAAACGGATGAAACACGACCATAGTCGTGCTCAGCTGTTTATGGGCTGATAGATAGATATGATAAACATCACAGATTGTCATTCATTCAGGGTGTGTTACAATGAACGTGTCAGAAACGTGCGGCTCTGAACGTGTGAGGAACCTGAATATAATAATGTGTTTTATTGTAATGGGTAGCATTCATCAGGGGGAATGGCGACTAAAAGAAATAAGTACCCTAAAAAGACGACACATTGAAACAATGATGGTTTAATGCTGGCCCAACGTCTTCGACGCTGGCCCAACATTAATCCATCATTGTTTTAATGTGTCTTATTTGCTGAGGAGAATGGTACTGAGCAGACAATGGTGTAATATAAAAAAATAGTTGATTGTGACAGTGATTGCAAAATACCTTTGTGTTTCTAAAGGCTTAAATCATATTCATGTACATCATTTGAGAGAACGAGGACATCATTGCCATTACATGTTGAATAGTTAGGTGAGGCTATATCTTATCAATATTATCACATCACTTGATTACATATATTTGTACATATGTTTGCTATACTGAAGTGGTCATCTGGTCAACGCGTTAATTATTTGACCACATCAGTCACATTCAGAGCGTGGGCCCAGGTGCAGTCGTTGAAGCTACCTTCTTGCAAAGTCGGAAATCGCGTGATCGAATCCCTGCTCTGAAATTCAAGTTTCAAAGAAACAAAATGATTCTTCTCCCCTCACTCAATTCGAATCCTGTGTCTGGAAGGCAGTGTCATCTTATTCATATCACCATCCTCAAGAGGTTCTTGTGGCTCAGTTTAGCCTATATGTGCACAAAGGTGGCCTAAAACCCAATTCATTTCATTTCAGTCGCACTCAATATTAGTATCCTTAGGCCTTAGTATCGGGCAGCATATTACCACACCACTACATTATTTTCATTATTACCACTCCATTCAAAGAGTTATTGTTGACCAAGTACAGACCAATTATCACGTTAGGCCTTATAGTACTATAACCAGTCAGGTGTGACCGAGCTGTTGATTGTGGTCGGGTGTGTTTTAAGTCAGTTAAAACCCTCGGGGTTCTCCATTCTTAGCTGTAGAAAAGTCCTCGGCCTCGGACCTTTTTCACAGCTAAGCATGTAGAGCTCCTCGGGCTTTATCCTATACGCAGACGTTGGGCAATCCTTTACTAACATTGTTTAGATAGACAAGGTAAATATCAATAGAAATTGTCACTAACATCACTCCAGACGTTGAAGGGGCCTTAGTGTTGGGTAGCATAGTAGACGTTGGGCCAACTCTTTACCAGCATTGTTTAGATAGACCATTGACTGTGTGAATGCCTCACATTATGTCCATCATAAACATCACACATTGTCATCACTAATGTGTAAAAATCCTATATCACTTTTTATGTGTTCTCAGGTGCTTAGAAAACGTGTGCCACAGCATCACGACAAATCTCAGTACTGTGGTCTATATAAACGATTGTCTCAGGTGCATAGAAAACGCGAGCCAAAGCATCACGACAAATCCCAATACTGTGGTCTAGGCCTATAACGACTGTCTCAGGTGCATAGAAAACGCGAGCCAAAGCATCACGACAAATCCAAATACTGTGGTCTAGGCCTATAACGACTGTCTCAGGTGCATAGAAAACGTGAGCCAAAGCATCACGACAAAGCCAAATACTGTGGTCTAGGCCTATAAAGACTGTCTCAGGTGCATAGAAAACGCGAGCCAAAGCATCGCGAAAAATCCCAATACTGTGGTCTATAACGACTGTCAAACAATGAAATGAGCTGATGTAATCATGGTGTTTTGTATTTTCTCACATGTGCAGTGGTTTTCAATATATGAGTCTATGCAATGTATGGCAGTGATGCCATATGTGAGTTGATGTTGTGAGAAAATACAAATGTTGTTTTTATCGTGATTAATTGGAAATATATATATATATAGTTAGGCTAGATATAAAGACGCAATTCCTGATTTCTAATTATTGACAACCATGTCAAAAATTAGAAATACGCGAATTTCGTCTCTATATCTCATCTAACTGGTGAATGCGCAGCACAAAAAATTAAAAAACTTTTGCATGGTTTTAGCCTGGGCCAGTCCCTTTAATCCTTATCAATTACAGATAGACAATCGGGTTTTCCAATCGGGTTTACACTTACATGGTATGTAGTAAAAATGTATAAATATACACATTTTTGTGTTTGCAAATGTAGTCAATTTATTTGATTTATTTATTTAAACATGTAAATAAACTTGGTATGGATTTTTAAATAAAATAATTATTTGATTTACCTAAAAGTGCAAATAAATTGAAAAATACCCGTCCGTCAAGAAATGTTTAGACGAAGTAGGTGATTTTGAAATAAAAATACGAATACGATTAATCACTATCATGCTAGATGCGAATTCGTTCTTTACATAAATAAATGCATTATTTTAACGATGTTTTTTCGTCATGTTCTCACATTGCCAGTGGAGTGACATCAGCTTTGTTGGAGAGATCTCAACCCTTTGTGAGCTAAATCATCAAATTTAAATATTCACCCATTTGAAACTGTGTTTCGCTACCGCGACCCACAACTTCAAGCGGACGAAAATAACCAAATTTTGTACAATCTGAGCAAAACATATTGTAGAATTTCTAGGAATTCCACATCAGTTACAGACAACCAACACAATAGCCTTTAACAATATACATTTATTACCAAGCTACAGTATATCATACTGACGGACTCCAGTCACTCCCGTCACCGTGTCCTTCTTGTCCAGCCTCGTCTGTAGGGCGAGTATGAACGCATGGCGGCATTCGTGGCACTTGGTACTGGTCAGCTGTGGTTAACACGTCTTGATCGTTCCAGTACTTGAGTTCAAATGCGCAGATCAGGCGGCAATCATGAAGCACGTGACAGCCAGATGGCAGTCACATGAGCACTGGTGACTACCGCGTCATCCAGTACCGTAAACTCACCACATACTTCCCTGTTAAATCTTAAAGCACTGATGACCACCACGTCATCCAGTACCGTAAATTCACCACATACGTCCCTGTTAAATCTTAAAGCACTGATGACCACCGCGTCATCCAGTACCGTAAATTCACCACATACTTCCCTGTTAAATCTTAAAGCACTGATGACCACCACGTCATCCAGTACCGTAAATTCACCACATACGTCCCTGTTAAATCTTAAAGCACTGATGACCACCACGTCTTCCAGTACCGTAAATTCACCACATACGTCCCTGTTAAATCTTAAAGCACTGATGACCACCGCGTCATCCAGTACCGTAAATTCTCCACATACGTCCCTGTTAAATCTTAAAGCACTGATGACCACCGCGTCATCCAGTACCGTACATTCACCACATACTTCCCTGTTAAATCTTAAAGCACTGATGACCACCACGTCATCCAGTACCGTACATTCACCACATACGTCCCTGTTAAATCTTATAGCACTGATGACCACCACGTCATCCAGTACCGTAAATTCACCACATACTTCCCTGTTAAATCTTAAAGCACTGATGACCACCACGTCATCCAGTACCGTAAATTCACCACATACTTCCCTGTTAAATCTTATAGCACTGGTGACCACCACGTCTTCCAGTACCGTAAATTCACCACATACGTCCCTGTTAAATCTTAAAGCACTGATGACCACCGCGTCATCCAGTACCGTACATTCACCACATACTTCCCTGTTAAATCTTAAAGCACTGATGACCACCACGTCATCCAGTACCGTACATTCACCACATACGTCCCTGTTAAATCTTATAGCACTGATGACCACCACGTCATCCAGTACCGTAAATTCACCACATACGTCCCTGTTAAATCTTATAGCACTGATGACCACCACGTCATCCAGTACCGTAAATTCACCACATACTTCCCTGTTAAATCTTAAAGCACTGATGACCACCACGTCATCCAGTACCGTAAATTCACCACATACTTCCCTGTTAAATCTTATAGCACTGGTGACCACCACGTCTTCCAGTACCGTAAATTCACCACATACGTCCCTGTTAAATCTTAAAGCACTGATGACCACCGCGTCATCCAGTACCGTAAATTCACCACATACTTCCCTGTTAAATATTAAAGCACTGATGACCACCACGTCATCCAGTACCGTACATTCACCACATACTTCCCTGTTAAATCTTAAAGCACTGATGACTACCGCGTCATCCAGTACCGTAAATTCACCACATACTTCCCTGTTAAATCTTAAAGCACTGGTGACCACCACGTCATCCAGTACCGTAAATTCCCCACATACGTCCCTGTTAAATCTTAAAGCACTGATGACCACCACGTCATCCAGTACCGTAAATTCACCACATACTTCCCTGTTAAATCTTAAAGCACTGATGACCACCACGTCATCCAGTACCGTAAATTCACCACATACTTCCCTGTTAAATCTTAAAGCACTGATGACTACCGCGTCATCCAGTACTGTAAATTCACCACATACTTCCCTGTTAAATCTTAAAGCACTGGTGACCACCACGTCATCCAGTACCGTAAATTCCCCACATACGTCCCTGTTAAATCTTAAAGCACTGATGACCACCACGTCATCCAGTACCGTAAATTCCCCACATACGTCCCTGTTAAATCTTAAAGCACTGATGACCACCACGTCATCCAGTACCGTAAATTCACCACATACGTCCCTGTTAAATCTTAAAGCACTGATGACCACAACGTCATCCAGTACCGTAAATTCACCACATACTTCCCTGTTAAATCTTAAAGCACTGATGACCACCACGTCATCCAGTACCGTAAATTCACCACATACTTCCCTGTTAAATCTTAAAGCACTGATGACCACCACGTCATCCAGTACCGTAAATTCACCACATACTTCCCTGTTAAATCTTATAGCACTGATGACCACCACGTCATCCAGTACCGTAAATTCTCCACATACGTCCCTGTTAAATCTTATAGCACTGATGACCACCACGTCATCCAGTACCGTAAATTCACCACATACTTCCCTGTTAAATCTTATAGCACTGATGACCACCACGTCATCCAGTACCGTACATTCACCACATACTTCCCTGTTAAATCTTAAAGCACTGATGACCACCACGTCATCCAGTACCGTACATTCACCACATACTTCCCTGTTAAATCTTATAGCACTGATGACCACCACGTCATCCAGTACCGTACATTCACCACATACTTCCCTGTTAAATCTTAAAGCACTGATGACCACCACGTCATCCAGTACCGTACATTCACCACATACTTCCCTGTTAAATCTTAAAGCACTGATGACCACAACGTCATCCAGTACCGTAAATTCACCAAATACGTCCCTGTTAAATCTTAAAGCACTGATGACCACCACGTCATCCAGTACCGTAAATTCACCACAATATAATCACCTTGGATATGAAAGGGTGCAAAGGGACGATATGTCAATCTTGCAAATGTTATGCTAATTTCCCTTCAAATATTTTTTGAATTAAAAATAGGAAGATGAAAACGTGATTATTTTATTGATAATGTACAGAATCATGGGTCTCCATGTTTATGCATACAAGAGACACAATTCGGTGAAGCCAGTGCCATAAAGGCTATGTCCAGTAACCTATGTAAACTAAAAGCAAACCATTAACATTATCGTCTCTATACCATTTTTATATTATAAAAAAAATACCGCGACCAACAATTTCAAGTCGAAGAAAATTGTTCATATTTGTTTTAAATATAAGGCCAAATATTTGCAAATGATGATGTTTAAATACACATTCCTTTCCCAGTAAGGCCAACATGTTTTAATTTCTGTCTTAGATGGGAAAAAGTCGAAAATCTATACCCAAAGTCACATTAAAAGTGATCAACCAGGATCGCATGTTTATCGCTGATTCTCGGTCAATTGTCAACCGATTTTCATAAAATTTTGTAACAATCGAATTCCAACAGAATCTTAATATCCCTGAAAATTTCGTAAAATTATAGATCGTATTTCTAAATTTATACCATTTGACATGTAATAAATTGAAATTACGACGTCCCTCTATAAACCCATCAAATTAATTCTAGAATTTGATTACATGTCAAATGGTCTAACTTTTGAAATATTTAAGATAATTTTGCGAATCGGCTCAGAATTGACGGAGAAATCGGCGAAAATCATGCGATCCTGGTTTAATGAGACTGCAATGCATGCCGTAATAGTGCTTTAATTGGCTAATGAAACATATCGAAAAACGACGAAGGTCGTGCTTTAGTGCTTGACCCTTGGAGCGCTGAATTATTGTAAATTAACTATGGAGACCAAAGGGTTTTATTAAATTTTAAGTAATCATAATTGCCTTGGTTAGCTCTTTCCGATTCATTTGAATACCCATGTTATGGGTCTACGGCCATTAGAAATATTTTTCTTCTTACAGTGCCGGGATCGACTTTGGACGTCGGAATCTGACGTCTACAGACGTGAGATTCTGCCGACTAAAGTCAACTTGAAATCAATTTGAAATCATCATAAATGTGTTAGTTAGCTCTTTCTGAATCATTTGAATACCTATGTTATGGGTCTACGGTCATTAGAAATATTTTTATTTTTACAGTGCGGGGATCCAATTTAGACGTCGGAATCTGACGTCTACAGACGTCGGACTCTGACGTCTAAAATCAACTTGAAATCAATTTGAAATCATCATAAATGTCTTAGTTAGCTCTTTCTGATTCATTTGAATATCCATGTTATGGGTCTACGGCCATTAGAAATATTGTCATTCTTACAGTGCAGGGATCGACTTTGGACGTCAGAATCTGACGTCTACAGACGTCAGATTCTCACGTCTAAAGTCTATTTGAAATCAATTTGAAATCATCATAAATGTCTTAGTTAGCTCTTTCCGATTCATTTGAATACCCATGTTATAGGTCTACGGCCATTAGAAATATTTTTATTCTTACAGTGCGGTGATCGACTGTAGACGTCAGAATCTGACGTCTACAGACGTCAGATTCTGACGTCTAAAGTCTATCCCCGCACTGTGAGGTTTAAGGGGTTTATCATGCCACATAGCGCTCAATAGGTTCATTATACCACTTTGTTCCCACAATCATAGGTAAAGGTAAAGGTGCAGGTTTATAGTCTGATATCAAGTCTGAAGACCTATCTTCGGACTTTACATTTTAACCCCTGTTCACTGGACCTGTTCATTCATGTGCCATTTCAACTCCCCGGGGAGCATACAGTCCTGCAGCCGTTTCGGCGCATTGCACTTATCATACACATTGCCATCTCTGTCCTACCAGGTACTCATTTCCACCTGAGTCAAGTGAAGCATTTGAGAGTGAAGTGTCTTGCCCAAGGACACACCATCTCCCAAGATTGAGAGGGGAGAAACATGATATTTCTCTGAAAATGCTGCACCACGCAGGATTTGAAACCGCACGACAGGCAGCGACATCGGCAGAGCTCCACGCTCTAACCATTGCGCCATGTCCCTCAATCATGATGAAGACGCAGAATACACAACACCAGACTGTCCGCCCTGTCTCTCGGCTTCATATGTACACTCCACTCTACCTATGTTAGTTTAATGCCGGGCCAACGTTGCAGACGATGGCCCAGCAGTGAACCATCACGGGGACACCTGTGGCTTAGCCTTTCACGGTTGCCTTTTTGGTTGCTGGTATTTTGTGGACTTAAGTCAGATAAGAAGCACAGGCTGTCACATTCTGAAATGTTCCCTGGTGAGTGATTCATCACAACCTATAAAGCTTAGAGGACAAGAGTGGGACTGATAGTGCCAGCCTCATTAGCTGAATTATTAAAGCATGTGTTAACCTTAAAGTGCTGAATCTGTTTTATATAAACTATGCAGACTAAAGTTTATTTTGGTTCTCGAAATCATCATAAATGTCTTAGTTAGCTCTTTCTGATTCATTTGATGGCTTTGTTATGGGAATACGGCTATTAGAAATATACTCTTACAGGCCAATATTCAAAGAATGACTGATTAAAACTTTGGCACAATGTTGGGAGCTGTAGCACCGTATAATGTAAACAGACGTATAATGTAACTCTGTGCTGGGTTTTAGGTGGGTTTGTACCATCATAGACATCTTAAGTGGACATAATTTGAGGAAAAACAACAAAAATAAGTTATTTTCATCCATTTTTAGCTGATTTGACCTTGCTGTGCCCTTGAGATGACCTTGCCATGACCTTGGGGTAGCACTCATGTGATGCCCGAGTCCAGACCATGTCACTATGTGTACTGGGGTTGGGCTTCATCAGCTGTAATAGATGTGCTGGCCATTGTTCCAAATATGTTTTTTCTGCTATTTTTAAACAAAATCCCTTGCCAATGACACAATGTATATTGGATTATCTCATACCAGATTGAGGGTTAATGTTTGACCTTCACCAAATGGCGGCCTTTTTGAATTTGTTAATTTTCTCAGATCGCTTAAGGATATCCTCTTGATATCCGGCAGATATGCGTTATAGATCCCATGAGGGTGTGGAATCCATCAAAAAAAGCCTCAGCAGCCGGTGCAGGGTATAGCTTGATGGCTGCCTGAGGAGTGAGCTTTATTTAAGTTGTAGATTAGGCACAAAATGGGATTAATGTCTGTATTGCTGTTGGCATTTTTGAGGAAAAGTTAGAAAGCATGTTTTTAACCTATTTCGGGTGTGCTGAATTCGAAAAAAATCTTTTCCAAGCGGAATTTTAAGATTTAGGTGGTCAAAAATCAAAATCAAAATGGCCGCCGTTATATTTTAATGTATTCAAATATGCAGTCCCATAACATATTAGATGGTAATTGTAGTGGTGTTTCTTGGCACAGGGATTCCTTAAAAAAAGCTTTGTGATATTTGCTTACGGGAAACAAAAATCTTCCTTCATAAGACGCCTAATTTTCATAAATACAAGATGGTCGCCATGATTTGCCAATTATCATATTATGGCTCATAACTTTGGAGTAAGATAAAAAAGAAAAATGAATAATGTATCAAAATAATCAGAATTGCATTGACAACACTATGCGATCACATTTATAATGATGACAAAGGCCTCATTTGCATAAATACAAGATGGCCGCCGTGTGATTTGACGATTATTACATTATGCATCGTAACTTTGGAACAAAGGAAGATAGAAACATGTATAATGTGTAATAATCAGTGTAATAGTGTAATAATCAGGATTGAAATGTCAAAACGGTGTCAAGTCTAATTTACATAGATTAACATGGTCGCCATCTTATATGTCAATTATCACAGAATGCAATGATAACATTATAAATCGTAACTTTTTTGGCAAAACATATATGACAGTGTACACATTACCACTTCTAGATTTTCAAAAGCGCCTGTTACTGTGTAACTATTTTGTACTGCAATATGCAGTAGGACTACCGGAGCTTCTAAGCAGTATTTGTGTCTACTTGCAGACCATTTGGGGTGTACAGAGCCTATGAACCCCCTAGCTTTTCTTATTAAGAATTCGGATCATTGTCACCCAATAAACTTGTTGAATATAGACTATTACATTATTGTTGTAACCAGATTATTAGAAGTGAAGAAACATGCACAAAAAGTGGTTTTGTTCATGTAAAAAAAACTATTAAAACACACTGAGTGATTTTATTTTCCAGGTTTTTCTTTTGATGACAAATGACAAATATTTGATTCACTCATTCTCTCCATGAAAAGTCACAATTGGAGCAAAGTACATGTTACTGTACATTTTTCATGAAAATATCACAGAGCATTGTATTTTGAAGTATTTTAATGATTAGGGTATAGGCCTACATAAGTAAACAGCAAAAGATTCCATTACTTCAGTTTAGATAAGCTTAGGTGTTTTGTTGGGGTTATTTTTTCAGGCAACAATCATCAATATCCCACATCATTAAAGTAATGCACAATATAATTAATAAATTGAAAGGCTTCTCAAGATGGTGGCATATTTTGCTTACTCTGCAGTCAATATTTTTGAGCTGATTTGTTTTTATTCTGAAGTGTGGTATTGTGCCCTGTATTTACATAACAAATGAATGACGGTAATGATTAGCTGGTTATTTGTGGGCTCGTTTTCTTACTTGCTCGTTCGCCCGTTCGTTAGTTCAAGCTGATTATTTGTAGGCTCGTTTTCTCACTTGCTTGTTCGCCCGTTCGTTTGTTCAGCTGGTTATTTGTGGGCTCGTTTTTCACTTGCTCGTTCGCCCGTTCGTTTGTTCAGCTGGTTATTTGTGGGCTCGTTTTCTCACTTGCTCGTTCACCCGTTCGTTCGTTCAGCTAGTTATTTGTGGGCTCCTTTTCTCACTTGCTCGTTCACCCGTTCGTTCGTTCCACACGTTATTCAAATGTCTATGTTATGATGATTATGTAATAATGATTATAAAAAACATGTCGTCTAGATAGATTACTTTAATAGTCTACTTAACTGCTCGATCGCATCGCCTGATCGCGCGTTTGTTCTACACGTTGCCTAAGTGTCGCTGATGATGATAGGCCTACATTTTATCTATATAAATGGCTTTGCTTTGATGATATACATGTTGTCTAGATAGACTGGCGACAATATGATGATGATTATATACAGGTTCCGCGGACAAATGGTTTTAATATGATGATTAAATCTACATTCTCTGTTCTCATGCTCCTATTATTGGTAGATTATATCATCCCACTGGATATGAAAAGGTGTATCTGCCACTTTGTAAAGTGGCAGATACACCCTTTCATATCCAAGGGGACGATATGACTCACCCAGCTGAGATGATACATCGATCTAATGTTGGTTTAATGTCGGGCCAACGTCTATGGCGCTGGCCCAACATTAATACAACATCGGGCAAACGCCTGCTGTTTACTGAGTTTAGATCCATTACATCTGTTTGAAAATAAACACATTAAATGCCAATCTTTCTGCACCAGCTCAGTATCTCCACATGAGGTGTTCTGAACTGTCCCCTCCACCGGGCACACGACGTTGTTGCGACGTTGAATCAACGTTAATGATGTTGATTCAACGTCGAACCAGCGTCTCATGACCAGTGGGTGATGGCCGCCGACATCAGAGAGTTCAGAACACCTCATGTATCTAGAGTGGAGATTTCAAACTACCTCATATTATTAAATGAACCCTTCGGCCACGGGATTCTAAATTCAAGCCCTCGCCGTCCGAGGCTGAACACGCTACCTCTCGGGCTCCCCACAATAATGATTTTTTACGATTGAGCGGGGAAGAAACATATGTTTCTATGAGAACTGAAAAACCACTGCACCAGGTCCTCCACGTTAGGGACCATTGATCGTTTTTAGTGGACGTCTCCTGATCCCCCCAAAAATATTACCTGTATTACTATGGATGAATCTAAATCTGATATACACCGATATACGCTGAATAGTGTAAACCACTGCATAAGTGTGATATTGGCTGATACCGATATACGTCTTATAGTGAAAACCACCGCACAATATGTGATATCGGCTGATACCGATATACGTCTTATAGTGAAATCCACAGCACAAAGTGTGATATCGGCTGATACCGATATACGTCCTATACTGAAATCTACTGCATAGAGTGTGATATAGCCTGATAGAGATATACATATACGTATCATGGTGAAAACCACTGCACAGAGTGTGATATAGACTCACACCGATATACGTCTCACTGTGAAAACCACTGCACAGAGTGTGATATAGGTTCATGCCGATATACGTCTCACAGTACAGAGTTTGCTTCGAGCTGATACCAATATACGTATCACTGTGAAAATAACTGTACAGACAAGCAACCCAGCAAGCACGAGATATTGAACCAATGCTGGGCTGATGATGGGCCAGCGTCGCAGACGTTGGGTCAACATCAACCCAGCATTGGTTCAATGACACATGTTTTCAGAGAAGGGCCTCGCTATATTTTATCAACTAGATTTATATAACTGGATTTATATTGTCAATGAATTATTGGTTTTGTCAAGGTGTCTTCATTTGCAGAATACCCCGAGTTGACGTCACCCAGCTTACGTGTTTCTAACGTCTAATTCCACGCCCAGAAATTCAATACGTTGTCTATTTTTAAGGCTTTCGTTGTCCATTGTATCACGTAACAGCAATTTGTAACATTAACTCCGTCGCATTGATAAGCTACTGGCGCTCAAGGGAACATACATAATCACTTTAGTTGATTCACATCTCCATTAATCCTGACAATGCTGAATATTTTTGAAAAAGCCATGGATAGTTTTTTTTCAATTTGAAATCATCATAAATGGCTTAGTCAGCTCTTCCCGCTTAATTTGAATACCTATGTTATGGGTCTACGACCATTATTCATGTTTTAATTCTTTCGGTGCAGGGATCGACTTTGTACGTCAGAATATGATGTCTTTATCATATATGAAAACAAAGATGATTAAACTGTGGCTTTCTTGTGAAATAAGCAATCATTTCGTTTCCAAAACATATTGTATGATGCGCTGGTAAAAAGGAATAAAAACTCTTTAGTCCCAATTGTCACACAAAGAATACAGACTTCATTGATCCACATTGTATGTCCGTTACATGATCTATATTCTTTCTGTTTCTATTTTAGTTTTTGGGGCTTATCTATTATGACGCGTGATAGTGAGTCTGTGAACACAGTGGCTGGTTCAGAATCAATAACACCAGGTGATGTGCACCTTATTTCAGCTGGATAACTGAATATCAAAAACTACACAGTCTAATGTCCTTTTCAAAAAGTCTAAACTTTGAAGCACCCTATTTTTCTTAGGCTATATAAACCAAAGTGTATTTTTCAATTTGAAATCATCATAAATGACAAAATCTGACGTCTACAGATGACAGATTTTAGACGTCTAAAGTCGATCCCCGCACTGAAAGGGACAAGTCTATTTTAAAGGTGATCTATCACCCCTTATATGGTATGAATAATCATGTCCTTATATGGGGTGATTAGCTATCATGTGACCCTCTCAGAGAGTCACATGATAGCCAATCACTCCATATATGGGGTGATTGGCCATCATGTGACCCTCTCAGAGGGTCACATGATAGCTAATCACCCCATATAAGTAAACACTTGTGCCCCACCTTGTGGCAACTTTGACTTATTTGTCACAAAATTATTCATACTATATAAGTGGTGATAGATCACCTTTAGGTAGAGCTGAGGACCACTCTTTGACAACCGCTTGTTGTTTAAGTTAGGCTGCTACTGCTTTCTCATTTTGTTAAAAGTGTACATTATGACATAAAACTGTACATTCATTTCTTTTAACCTATTCAGTGCGGGGACCGACTTGAGATGTCAGATTTTAATGTCTAAAGTCGGTTCCCGCACTCAAAGAGTAAAATATCTCAAATGGTCGTACACCCATAACATAGGTAATAAAATGAAGCGGAAAGAGCTAAGACATGTTTGATGATTTAATATGATGGTTTAATGGTGCTTAATGTTGAGGTTCTCCCCACTCTACTCCAGTCTATATCTGCTGCTGAGGGGAGGAGGTGACATGGTTCAGCTGTTGCACAATGTCGTCTGTCACGCCAGAGCTTACATGTTTTCCACCTCTGCTCAGATTTCAAAGAAGCTAAAAAGATTCTTCTCTTTCCACCCGTAAACAATGAGGAATATGGGGAGCCTCCGTGTTTTAGAGGTAGCGCACTCGGTCTCAAACCGCTCGAACTCTTTATGTTTATTGTGTCTGGAAGGCAGCGTCATGTGATTCACCTCACATATCTACAGGAGGTTTTCCTACTTCAGTGTGGACTGTGTGCATGAACACCCAAGTGGTCTAACACTCATTCATTCATTTATTCATTCATTCATTCATTCATTCATTCATTCATTCATTCATTCATTCACACATGCATTCATTCATTCATTCACACATGCATTCATTCATTGATTCATTACTTCATTCATTCATTCATTCATTAATTAATTCAATCATTCATTCATTCATTCATTTATTTATTCACACATGCATTTATTCATTCATTCATTCATTCATTCACACATGCATTCATTCATTCATTCATCCATTCATTCATACATTCATTCATTCATTCATTCATTCATTCATTCATTCACACATTCATTCATTCATTCATTCATTCATTCATTCATTTATTTATTCATTCATTCATTCATTCATTCATTCATTCATTCATTCATTCATTCATGTATTCATTCATTCATTCATTCATTCATTCACACATTCATTCATTCATTCATTCATTTATTCATTTATTCATTTATTCATTCATTCACACATTCATTCATTCATTCATTCATTCATTCATTCATCCATTTATTCATTCATTCATTCATTCATTCATTCATTCACTCATTCATTCATTCATTCACACATGCATTCATTCATTCATTCATTCATTCATTCATTCATTCATTCACACATTCATTCATTCATTCATTCATTCATTCATTCATTCATTCATTCATTCATTCATTTATTCATTCATTCATTCATTCATTCATTCATTCATTCACTCATTCATTCATTCATTCACACATGCATTCATTTATTCATTCATTCATTCATTCATTCATTCATTCATTCACACATTCATTCATTCATTCATTCATTCATTCATTCATTCATTCATTCATTCATTCATTTATTTATTCATTCATTCATTCATTCATTCATTCATTCATTCATTTATTCATTTATTCATTCATTCACACATTCATTCATTCATTCATTCATTCATTCATTTATTCATTCATTCATTCATTCATTCATTCATTCATTCACTCATTCATTCATTCATTCACACATGCATTTATTCATTCATTCATTCATTCATTCATTCATTCATTCACACATTCATTCATTCATTCATTCATTCATTCATTCATTCATTCATTCATTCATTCATTCATTCACTCATTCATTCATTCATTCATTCATTCATTCATTCATTCATTCATTCATTCATTCATTCATTCATTCATTCACTCATTCATTTATTCATTCACACATGCATTTATTCATTCATTCATTCATTCATTCATTCATTCACACATTCATTCATTCATTCATTCATTCATTCATTCATTCATTCATTCATTCATTCACACATTCATTCATTCATTCATTCATTCATTCATTCATTCATTCATTCATTTATTCATTCATTCATTCATTCATTCATTCATTCATTCACTCATTCATTCATTCATTCACACATGCATTCATTTATTCATTCATTCATTCATTCATTCATTCACACATTCATTCATTCATTCATTCATTCATTCATTCATTCATTCATTCATTCATTCATTCATTCATTCATTCATTCATTCACACATTCATTCATTCATTCATTCATTCATTCATTCATTCATTCATTCATTCATTCATTCATTCATTCATTCACTCATTCATTCATTCATTCACACATGCATTTATTCATTCATTCATTCATTCATTTATTCATTCATTCACACATTCATTCATTCATTCATTCATTCATTCATTCATTCATTCATTCATTCATTCATTTATCCATTCATTCATTCATTCATTCCTTTGCTGCTGGCTTCAGGCTTCTACCCTCTATCAGTCATTCACCTCTGTCCATGCTGCAGTCTATCAACTACTGGCACTCCTGGGGACTTGTTCGTGAACTGGGCATGTTCTTCTCTGACCCACCCAATGAGGTATCAGTCCCAGTGATCAGCTAGAGTGACGTCCTAATAACGTCTCAGGCTTTCTCCCCATTCATCATTATCTACTGCGCGATACAAGGGGAATCTGCCTGGTAACTTACCAAGTCTGCTTTCTGTTAAATTCGATGCGTTGATAATTCAGAGGTAACAAATTCGACTGCAGAGCGATGCATCCCGTTGCAGCCGTTTCAGAGAATATGTTTATATAAATCGAGACAACAAAGGGTTTTTTTTACCTTGAAATCATCTTAAATGTCTTAGTTAGCCATTTCCGGTTCATTTTAATAAACTCTGTTGGGTCCATTACAAATAATTGAGTCTTTCAGTTCGAAAAGTGATTTTTGTCGGCAAAATTTGTTTAAAGCGATACCAGCATTGAAAGGGTTTACAATTATGATACCATTAACCCATGAAATTAAATATATATTTATATCGGTGAGAACACCACACGAAGACATCAATGCTAAAAGGGTGTGAGCACTCATTGAAGATTAAAAAACATTGAATTAAATAATTTCAATAATAGTGTTCACCCAATTGATGGTGTGTCTCGCTATCTCGACCAACAATTTGAACTGGGTGCAAATTAGGTATATTTTTAAATTTGAGACCAAGTCGGTGAAAAATTAATTACGCATATTTGTTTAATTCGAGACTAACTATTTACATGTACAAATCTTGATGTTTAAGCACACGTCCAAAGCACATTTCCAAAAATAAATTGCCTCAACATCGAACAAAATGACTAACATATCGCTATTTCACACTCAGGGTATTGCCTCAGTTGAGGCCCTACCCCGGAAAATGTACAGTGTCCCATATAGAGTGTCCCATATAGAGTGTTCCATATAGAGTGTCCCATATAGAGTGTCCCACATAGTGTCCCATATAGAGTGTCCCATATAGAGTGTCCCATATAGAGTGTCCCATATAGAGTGTCCCATATAGAGTGTCCCATATAGAGTGTCCCATAAAGAGTGTCCCATAAAGAGTGTCCCATATATAAGCCCATATAGAGTGTCCCATATAGAGTGTCCCATATACAGTGTACACTATATAAGCCGATTTAGAGTGTCACATATATAAGCCCATATATGCATTGGCTGAGATGACTGGAATCATTGGTTAACACTCTTTTTTTTCGATTGGTTCCACCCCCTCCCTTCAAAAAGCTGGATCCACCTCTCAAATGTCAATAGCCTTCCTATTTTACTGGACACAATGCATTGACTGTTGGCAGCACATCCAGCCTTCAGGGTCTCTGATCTATTATCGGGAGGTAATATAGATCTAGAGCACAGCCAATTATCCAGACCAGGGTCTAATTCACTAATTTCTCCACGTCGACATAATCTCTCTGGGCGCGATTTTTTACTGCACGAGGCATATTTATTGTATTATTGATTTTCACAGTGACCTTAAATCGATAGGCACAACAATCGACACAGTGATGTTAACCGTATTAACCCTTGCGCCACTAATCATGTTTTAAATATGTTTTTTTTAACCCTTTCAGTGCAGGGACCGACTTTAAACGCCAGAATCTGAGGTCCACAAACGTCAGAATCCGTCACCTAAAGTCGGCCCCGCACTGAAAGGGAATAATATTTATAATGGCCATAGACTCATAACACAGGTAATCAAATGCAGCGGAAAAAGCTAACCAAGACATTGATGATGATTTCAAATTGTAAAAGAAACATTTGGTCTATACGACTTCTATAATAATATTCCAGCGCCTGAAGGGTTACCCTATTACATGATTCATGCTCCTATTATTGTTAGATTACATCGTCCCCTTGGATTTGAAAGGGTGTACCTGCCACTTTGTAAAGTAGCAGATACACCCTTTCATATCCAAGGGGACGATACGACTTACCAAGCTGATCCAACATTGGTTTAATGTCGGGCCAACGTCTACAGCGCTGGCCCAACATTAATACAACATCGGGCAAACACCTGCTGTTTCCTGTGTCCATACTTACTGCTGTGAACAATTTAATCTCAGAGTTTAGGGACGCACCATTTGATATCTGGGAGGGGAGGCTAGAAAAAAAATGAAAAAAAAAAGTTTGTCGCCACAAAAGTCAGAAAAAAAAGTTTGTTGAAAATGTGGGCAGAAATAAAAGTTTGTTGTCGAAATTGATGAGAAATATGTTGACCAGAAAACACACCAAATGGTAACGTACATAATAGGGGAAGCATACGACAAAAAAGTTCTTCCTCGACGAAAGATAAAAAAAAATTGTCGAACGTTGATCGCCAAAAAAAAAGGTTGTTTTTACTCGGAGGTAAAAAAAAAGTTTGCAAGCAACAAAAACTCTAGCCCCCCCCCCCCCCCCAGATATCAAATGGTGCGTCCCTTAGATCCATTACATTTTCTGAAAACACATTAAATGCTAATCTTTCTGCACCAGTTCAGTATCTCCACATGAGGTGTTATGAACTACCTGCTCCTCTGGGCACACGACGTTGTTGCGACGTTGAATCAACGTTAATGACGTTGATTCAACGTCGCAACAATGTCTTGTGACCAGTGGGTGATAGCCGCAGACATCAGAGAGTTTAGAACACCTCATGTATCTAGAGTGGAGATTTCAATCTACCTCATGTTATTGAATGAACCCTCCGGACACAGGATTCTAAATTTGAGCCCTGGCCGTCTGAGGCTGAACACGATACCTCTCGGTCGCGGTGGCTCCCCACAAAAATGAATTTTTACGATTGAGCGGGGAAGAAACATTTGTTTCTATGAGAACTGAAAAACCACTGCACCTGGTGTCGTCCACGTTAGGGACCATTGTTCGTTTTCAGTGGATGTCTCCTGATCCCCTCAAAAAGTATTACCTGTATTACTATGGATGAATCTAAACCTGATATAGACCGATATACGCTGAATAGTGTAAACCACTGCACAAAGTGTGATATCGGCTGATACCGACATATGTCTTATAGTGAAATCTACTGCATAGAGTGTGATATGGACTGATACCGATATACGTCTTATAGTGAAATCTACTGCATAGAGTGTGATATGGGCTGATACCGATATACGTCTTATAGTGAAATCTACTGCACATAGTGTGATATAGGCTGTTAGAGATATACATATTCGTCTCATGGTGAAAACCACTGTACAGAGAGTGATATCGGCTGATTCCAATATAAGTCTCACTGTGAAAACCACTGCACAGAGTGTGATATAGACTCACACCGATATACGTCTTATTGTGAAAACCAATGCACAGAGTGTGATATAGACTCACACCGATATACGTCTCACAGTGAAAACAACTGCACAGAGTGTGATATAGACTCACACCGATATACGTCGCAATGTGAAAACCATGGCACAGAGTGTGATATATACTCACACCGATATACGTCTCACTGTGAAAACCACTGCAGAAACTGTGATGTAGGTTCATGCCTATGTGTGTCTCACAGTACAGAGTTTGCTACGGGCTGATACCAATATACGTATCCCTGTGAAAATAACTGTACAGACAAGCAACCCAGCAAGCACGAGACATTGAACCAATGCTGGGCTGATGTTGGGCCGGCGTCGCAGACGTTGGGTCAGCCCAGCATTGGTTCAATAACTCGTGTTTGCAGGAAAGGGCCTCGCTATTTTTTATCAACTAGATTTGCATAACTGGATTTATATTGTCAATGAATTATTGGTTTTGTCAAGGTGTCTTCATTTGCAGAATACCCCGAGTTGACGTCACCCAGCTTACGTGTTTCTAACGTCTAATTCCACGCCCAGAAATTCAATACGTTGTCTATTTCAAGGCTTTCGTTGTCCATTGTATCACGTAACAGTAATTTGTAACGTTGACTCCGTCGCATTGATAAGATACTGACGCTCAAGGGAACATCCATAATCACTTCAGTCAATTCACATCTCCATTATTCTCGACAACGCTGAATATTTTTGAATAAGCCATGGATAGTTTTTTTTCAATTTGAAATCATCATAAATGGCTTAGTCAGCTCTTTCCGCTTCATTTGAATACCTGTGTTATGGGTCTACGACCATTATATATGTTTTAATTCTTTCTGTGCGGGGATTGACTTTGTACGTCAGAATATGATGTCTTCATCATATATGAAACAAAGATGATTAAACTGTGTCTTTCTTGCGAAATAAGCAATCATTTCGTTTCCAAAACGTATTGTATGATGCTCTGGTAAAAAGGAATAAAAACGCTTTAGTCCCGATTGTCACACAAAGAATACAGACGTCATTGATCCACATTGTATTTCCGTTACATGATCCATATTCCTTCTGTTTCTATTTTAGTTTTTGTCACTAATCTGTTATGAGGCGTGATAGTGAGTCTGTGAACACAGTGGCTGGTTCTGAATCAATAACACCAGGTGATGTGCACCTGATCTCAGCTGGATAACTGGATATCAAAAACTACACAGTCTAATGTCCTTTACAAACAGTTTAAACTTTGAAGCGCCTAATTTTTCAGGCTATTTAAACCAAAGAGTATTTTTCAATTTGAAATCATCATAAATGACAAAATCTGACGTCTACAGATGACATAGTTTTGACGTCTAAAGTCGATCCCCGCACTGAAAGAGTAAAGTCTATTTTAAAGGTGATCTATCACCTCTTATATGGTGTGAATAATTATATCCTTATATGGGGTGACTGGCTATCATGTGACCCTCTCATAGGGTCACATGATAGCCAATCTCTCCATATATGGGGTGATTGGCTATCATGTGACCCTCTGAGAGGGTCACATGATAGCTTATTAGGAAACACTTGTGCCCCACCTTGTGGCAACTTTGATTTATTTGTCACAAAATTATTCATGCTATATAAGTGATGATAGATCACCTTTAGGTAGAGCTGAGGACCACTCTGTGTCAAACGCTTGTTGTTTAAGTTAGGCTGTTACTGCTTTCTCATTTTGTATAAAAGTGTACATTATGACATAAAATTGTACATCCTTCTCTTAACCTATTCAGTGCGGGGACCGGCTTGAGATGTCAAATTCTGACGTCTAAAGTCGGTTCCCGCTCTGAAAGAGTAAAATATCTCTAATGGTCGTACACCCATAACATAGGTGATAAAATGAAGCGAAAAGAGCTTATTAAGACATTTATGATGATTTAATATTATGGTTTAATGGTGCATAATGTTGAGGTTCTCCCCACTCTACTCCAGTCTATATGTGCTGCTGAGGGGAGGGGGTGACATGGTTTAGCTGTTGCACAATGCCGTCTGTCACGCCAGAGCTTACATGTTTTCCTCCTCTGCTCAGATTTCAAAGAAACTAAAATAATTCTTCCCGTTCCACTCGTAAGCAATGAGGAATATGGAGAGCCTCCGTGGCTTAGAGGTAGCGCACTTGGTCTCAAACCGCTTGAACTCTTTTTTTTTATTTGTTTGTGTCTGGAAGGCAGCGTCATGTGATTCTTCTCACAGATCTACAGGAGGTTTTCCTACTTCAGTGTAAACTGTGTGTATGAACACATGAACACCAAGTGGTCTAACACCTCATTCCTTTATTCATTCATTCATTCATTCATTCATTCATTCATTCATTTATTCATTCATTCATTCATTCATTCATTCATTTATTCATTCATTCATTCATTCATTCATTCATTTATTCATTCATTCATTCATTCATTCATTCACTCATTCATTCATTCATTCATTCATTCATTTATTCATTCATTCATTTATTTATTTATTCATTTATTCATTCATTCATTCATTCATTCATTCATTCATTTATACATTTATTCATTCATTTATCCAGTCATTCATTCATTCATTCATTCATTCATTTATACAATTATTCATGCATGCATTCATTCAATCATTCATTCATTCATTCATTCATTCATTCATTCATTCATTCATTCATTCTTTCATTCATTCATTCATTCATTCATTCATTCATTTATTCATTCATTCATTCATTCATTCATTCATTCATTCACTCATTCATTCATTTATTTATTTATTCATTCATTCATTCATTTATTCATTCATTCATTCATTCATTCATTTATTCATTCATTCATTCATTCATTCACTCATTCATTCATTCATTTATTTATTCATTACAGTCATTCATTCATTCATTCATTCATTCATTCATTCATTCATTCATTCATTCATTCATTCATTCATTCATTCATCCACTAATTAATTAATTAATTAATTAATTCATTCATTCATTCATTCATTCATTCATTCATTCATTCATTCATTCATTCATTCATTCATTTATTCATTCATTCATTTATTTATATATTTATTCATTTATTCATTCATTCATTCATTCATTCATTCATTCATTCATTCATTTATACATTTATTCATTCATTTATCCAGTCATTCATTCATTCATTCATTTATCCAATAATTCATGCATGCATTCATTCATTCATTCATTCATTCATTCATTCATTCATTCATTCATTCATTCATTCATCCCTTTATTCATTCATTCATTCATTCATTCATTCATTAATTCATTTATTCATTCACTCACTCACTCACTCATTCATTTATTCATTCATTCATTTATTCATTCATTTATTCATTCATTCATTCATTCATTTATTCATTACAGTCATTTATTCATTCATTCATTCATTCATTCATTCATTCATTCATTCCTCCATTTATTTATTTATTCATTCATTCGTGTATCATTCATTCATTACATTCAATCATTCATACATTTATCTATTCATTCATCCATCCAATCATTCATTTATTCATTTATTCATTCTTTCATTCATTCATTCATTCATTCATTCATTCATTCATTCATTCATTCCTTTGCTGTTGGCTTCAGACTTCTACCCCCATATCAGATACTCACCTCTGTCCATGCTGCAGTCTATCAGCTGCTGCCCTCCTGGGGACTTGTTCGTGAACTGGGCATGTTCTTCTCTGACCCACCAAATGAGGTATCAGTCCCGGTGATCAGCTAGAGTGACGTCCTAATAACGTCTCAGGCTTTCTCCCCATTCATAATTATCTACTGCACGATACAAGGGGAATCTGCCTGGTAACTTACCAAGTCTGCTTTCTGTTAAACTGGATGCGTCGATAATCCAGAGGTAACAAGTTCGACTGCAGAACGGTGCTTCCTGTTGCAGCCGTTTCAGAGAATATCCTTTTTTTAATTATCCGCCCAATACATTTTTTCAATTTAAATATACATATACGAAAATTTAACATAGGAATTAAAAGAAAATCTGTTGTAAGCATATAATTTATTTTACATTTTTCAGTTTTAATTTAAAATACTAATACTTCACATAGGAGTAAAGCGATATTTTTGTAAGCATTTAATTAATTATACACTTTTTATTTTTAATATAAAATACTAATATTTTACATGGGAATTAACACAACATTTTTTGTAAGCATCTAATTTATTATTCATTTTTCAATTTTAATATACAAATAATAATATTTTACATAGGAATTAAAACAATGTTTTTTAAACATCTAATTTATTCAATATATATGCCCCCGAATTTATCCATTGGTGGTTCTACAGATTAACCTTTAACGCGCTGGGATATGTTTTTCTTCTTTTTAAATTTGAAATTATCTTAAATGTCTTAGTCAGCCCTTTCCGCTTCATTTTAATAACTATGTTGGGTCCATTATAAATAATTTACTCTTTCAGTGAGGAAATCAAATTTAGTCGTCATAAATATATATTTTTACCAGTGAGAACATGCCACGAAGACATTGAGGATCAACCACTGACTCGCTAAATAAAATAATTTCCATAAAAATGCTCATCCAATTAAAGTTGTGTCTCGCTATCATGACCCACAATTTGAAATGGGTGCAAATTATGTATATTATTAAATTTGAAACCAAGTCGGTGAAGATAATCACGCATATTTGTTTAATTCGAGACTAACTATTCACACGTACAAAATCTAACATAAATTGCCACAACATCGCACAAAATGACTAAAATATCGGTATTTCACACTCTTAAATTTTCCAGGGTATTGCCTCAGCTGAGGCACTACCCTGGAAAATTTAGAGTGTTCCATATAGAGTGTCCCATATATAAGCCTATATAGAGTGTCCCATATAGAGTGTCCCAAATAGATTGTACACTATATAAGCCCATTTAGAGTGTCCCATATTTAAGCCGATATATACATTGGCTGAGATGACTGGAATCATTGGGTGACACCCGTTTTTTTCAATTGGATCCACCCCTCCCTTCAAAAAGCTGGACCCACCCTCTCAAATGTCAATAGCCTTCCTATTTTACTGGACACAATGCATTGACTGTTGGCAGCACATCCAGCCTTCAGGGTCTCTGATCTATTATCTCGATGTAATATCGATCTAGAGCTCAGCCAATTATCCAGACCAGGGTCTAATTCACTAATTTCTCCACGTCGACATAATCTCTCTCAGCACGAGTTTTTACTGCAGGAGGCATATTTATTGTATTATTGATTTTCACACGGACCTTAACCCTTTAACCGCCAAATTATTCAATCTGAATTTTCACCCACTTGAAGTTGTGTCTCGCTGACGCGATCCACAACTTCAAGTGAGTGAAAATTATTCAGATTTGACAAAATGGAGGTCAACTGTTATCAAATATTGCTGATTGATGTCACATTTTATCTTGAACATGTTTAAAAGGTGGTACTTAATGTGCTAATAAAAAATGAAAACCCACATATATGCGACACCGGCGGTTAAAGGGTTAATTGCTAGGCACAACAATCAACACAGCGATGTTAACCGTATTAACCCTTGCACCGCTAATCACGTTTTAAATCTGTTTTTAACCCTTTCAGCGCGGGGACCGACTTTAAATGTCAGAATAAAAAAGACCGACGTTAAACGTCAGAATCTGACATCAGAATCTCACGTCCACAAAGGTGGCCTAAAACCTCATCTATTTTTTTATCCGGTTTCAATCAAGTTTCAGTGTTGAAGCAAATCAAATGTCACTGAATATGAACAAGTTGTCAGTTCATTCAATTATTCAATTTGCAAGATGTATGTCGCGTTAGCGATTCCAGCGTTCAAAAATGAAGAAAAGAAATAAATAATTCTGCAGATAAAATCCATATGTACAAGACTCGCTGGTTACTTTAATAATGTTAGATCTAAATGTTCATCGAAAACGTTGTAAATTTTAACATCTTAAATATTGTGTGTTGCACTTTAAATCGCAAGTTTGGAATATGGAATGTATCATTGATGGGTTAGTTTTATTCAAACTTGCTTTCAGATTTGCTAATCTAATTATTTTTACAAATTCGCGCAAAATCACCTTAACATGCAATTCTTCATATTTAATTTCAATGTTCACAGACTTCAAGAGGTGAACATTGAATTTAAATTTATTAATGACATAGACATAGCCATACTGATCAAATAAGACTGTGATGGCGCTAGGTTTGACAGTTCCACCATCGACATGCTGGCTTTTTATGGCGCCAGGTTTGACAGTTCCACCATCGACATGCTAGCTTTTTATTGCTTTCAGAGCCTCTGCAGCCATTGCATGTCTGTCTGGTGGCACTCCAGACACCTGACATGTGTTTCTTTTGTCCTCGACCATCTGCCCGTCATTTGCAGCCAGAGAAAAAGCTTCTCCTCGCGATCATAGTCGGCCAAATGTAGCACTTTCTCCGTCAAGATGCATTAGCTAAAACACTCACCGCAGCCCTGGCTGTCAAGTGGCTTTTAATGAAAAAAAATGTGCGTTTCCTAAAACAAACTTCCTAACGGTGCAGGAATCCAGTGTACTCACTCACTCACTCACTCACTCACTCACTCACTCACTCACTCACTCACTCACTCACTCACTCACTCACTCACTCACTCACTCACTCACTCACTCACTCACTCACTCACTCACTCACTCACTCACTCACTCACTCACTCACTCACTCACTCACTCACTCACTCACTCACTCACTCACTCACTCACTCACTCACTCACTCACTCACTCACTCACTCACTCACTCACCCACCCACTCACTCACTCACTCACTCACTCACTCACTCACTCACTCACTCACTCACTGTTTTAGTAGTTCATTCACTCACTCACTCACTCACTCGCCTCACTCACTGACTCACTGACTCACTCACTCACTCACTCAATCTTCCTGATTGAAGTTACTTTTTATCTTCAACATGTTAAAAAGCTGATGTTTAACCCTTTGAGCCGTCACGATGCATTAAACCATCATTTTACATCATTGAAAACAGACTTAATTTTCGTACAACAAAGTGTTTTAGAACGAACATTTTGGTGAAACTGGTTTACCAAAACATGGCAGTTGTCTTCAATTTTTAAATCACATCAAGTCATCTTCATCCACTACAAGTCGAGAATTGAGACAGCAATTCGCGGCTTGTAGTGGATGAAGATGACCATGGTAAATTTAGGCTTGAAAGGGTTAATGTGTTGATGAAAAATGAAAACAGTTCATATAATCTGGCCCGGCGGCTGGAGGTTAATGTAAGCTGACCGGGCATGCAACCTTCTGCACACATTACATGGTAGTTTCTATCACAATGCTAAATCCAGACCAGTAGATTATGCAATCATTGCTACATTATGTCATTTACTGACCCTGTAGGGGCTCAGGGCTGTTTGGTATTCATTGAGTATATCCCACCATGAGCTGACATCTGTTGCTTACAAACAATGATTATATAACTAAACACTTTACATGCAATATCATTACAGATTTATGTCTTTTTATTAGCATATAATTCCCGATTTCTTTTTTTTTTCTTGGTGCGGGAAACGTATATGCACAATGTACATATACCACGATAATGCTGTATGGTGATTGACGTTATTTTAAGTAGTTAAAGTTAAAATACCCTGTGCTTGTTTAAATATGTAAATGGCAAATCGGAATTTAAGTGTGTCGATATATGTGATTCACAGAACCAACTAACCCTGCTATTTTTCTATTGGTATATAATTCCCATTTTATTTTCTTTCTATTGATTTGTGTTTTGTCACACGATTTTAAAATGTATCCACATGATACCACTTAGGGGTTTTGTAGAGTTAAATAAAATCCAAAAATCCGAAAAAAAATCGGAAGTGGGTGGGTGGGGCAAGCCCCAACTCGGATTTTTTTCTTGAAAATGTTGTGTTTCTTTGTTTCTTTTGTGCTGTTTTTGTTGTTTTACATGTTTCCAAAAAATATATAAAAAATGAATATGGAGGTGGGTGGGTGGGGTCTGGCCAATCCGAGTTTTTCTCGGATTTTTGGATTTTTTTTAACTTGACAAGACCCCTTATCTTGTACAATTAACACATTGACCCTTACAACGATGATATATTTTGATATGAACCAAAGATACCAAAGGATTTTTTCGATTTGAACTTATCATAAATGTCTTAGTTAGCTCTTTCCTTCTCATTTTAATACCTATGTTATGTGTCTACGGCTATGATAAATGTTGCAATTCTTTCAGTGCGAAGACGGTTCCCGAACTGAAATGGATAAGACAACAAGACTGTACTCTCTCCAACCATGCCATAATTACT